>WOFM01000549.1:0-600000 GCA_011428145.1 Ericerus pela | reverse complement strand
GTACTAAACGGCAAAGTTCACTGTTTACTTACAGCTGTGAGGTAGTGTCGAGAAATACTAGGCCTGTGGTAGGATGAGGAGAAAAACTATAATCTTATACGAACATTCGGCTTAATTTCTTTCGACGATATTCTCGTCCTCAAAATGGCAGTCACTAGACACTGTCGAAGTGCCCAAAGGCCGATTTAATGAATATGGCTGAAATTTTCACTATCGTTGTCGCATGTGGCCTAACAAGAAGATTGTCAGGTCAATCAACAAAAAAAAAAAAAACACGAAACTTTTGATTTCATTCAATGCTCGAAATCAGTGTCACGGCGCCGCAAAAAATTCTGACGTCATTCCCACTACTAAATGTTGTACCCAACGCACCACATAAAGACGTACAATGTCATGTCGATTTTTTCGAATAACCCTTCCCCCGTCCCTTTGACCCGCTCCACTCTGAATTTAACACCCATGAATGCAAACTTTGCCAACTTTTTTTGCCAAATATAAATGAACATGAAACATGGTCACGGTTCGGAATGAATCGAATAAGTTAAATATTGACAGGCAGCAACATTTTTGGTGTACATATATAGGCGTGTATATATATATATATATATATATCTACTCTTTGGATATTTAAGAAAATTGTAAAAAAATTACGGTATACTGGCAAACGAGACTCGTAAAATTAAGTATTTCTGGAAAAATTAGCGGTTACATCTCCTTCTTTTCATCACTTTTTTTAATGATTTTTTTTGGGGGGTCGGGGCAATCTTTAACATTACTTCGAGTTCGCATATGTGAATGGCATACGAACGTACGAAGTTTAGCATTTGTAAATATTCCAGTGAACGGGCGGCGCAGGCTGGAGTGGAGTGTACCCTCTTTTTATAGTACAGGCTTCTTATACGCGTACAGTAACTCAGAGATGTATGTATCGGTTTTAAAATAACTTATAGCCTCGAGTTATTCCTTATTGGATTCGTTTCTTTTTTTTTTTTTTTAGTTGCGCATTATTTTGTACACCAGTGAGAATATATAAATTGAACGAGAAATTGAATCTAAATATAATATTGCGGATCGGATTGTGTAGCACTTTTTTTCTGGATATTGCCCATAAGTATAGCGTTTGGCAGAAGTTCGTTTCGTAATTTGGATATCGTCCAATAAATTTTAGTATTGGTGAGAAAAATAAAAAGGTGACGTTTGACCCTCGCGAGCCCCCGTTTAGTTTTTTCCCCATTCGAAAATTCGGTATTTTCATCGTTTGTATGCGGGAAAAAGAGAATCTGTTTTAAGAATGGAGAAATAACATTAAGTACACATATTTAATTGTTGTACGTTCGTGAAACCTGACGATGTTGTATTATGGTAACGTATCGATAAGTTGTGCAATATCGATATTTTAGTTGTGTATAGGATACTTACTTAGTTCTAAATATCAGTTTAAAAAAAAAAAAAATTAAGTGCCTTAGAATAGTAGGTGTGAACTAATAATTTATTATAAGTTCGAACTTACGGTTCTATACCTATGAGAGTTCTGCAAAGTGGCAAAAAAAAAATTGATTTCTCTACACAGAACCATTAAATAACTTTATGGATACGATAGAAATAATGAGACGTACAGAGGAAGCTCGTACGTATACTAATGCTATTACCTATATTTTTAGAAAAGAATTTTTTCTCAAATCTACGAACAGAATTCAGTCAAAAAGTTCGGTACTTTTCGAGAATTAAAGTTTTTTCGAGTTCTACTCGGGCAAATAGAACCTCTGTGGAGATTTTTATGAGGGGAGAGGAGGATACAGAAGCCTTGAATGCTGATTAGTATTCAGAATTGGTCATTTTCCCGGAGAAAATGGTAAATGGGGGTAAATTTATAACAATTCTTATTTCATTCGATTTATTTAATTTAAGCCATACAGGAAATTTTTGGTTGAGTAAAATTTTCATGTGAAACACTTTTATTTAAGTGATGTGAAATGTTTCATTATTATTGGTTAACAGGAGATACATTACGGATTCCACATAAAAGGAGTAAAACATGTTCAAGTTTCGAAGTTCTTCATACAAGATTTCTCTCTCTCTCTCTCTCGGTTTTATATCGGTACATTATAATTTTTTGAACATAATGATTACGTGCTCTGAAATTGTCCTTGATATGGACAATTTCAATGCGATTATAATTTGGTCTCATGAATGACATTAACCTGGTGGAGAAAAAATACAGTTTCCTGCTGAAAATGTCTAAAAATATTATGTACATTATATGATTTAAGTGTCTGGTAATTAATTTCATGCAAAAATTAACCTTTCATTGTTTTTTTGTTCACAGGTAAGAACTGATATTCAATCATTATTTTGAAAAAACCGGTGGGCAACCGGAAACTACTTTGATCTTCTAGACTAACGACTTGCTTGGAAACTACAGTAAGATATTATCAATCTTTAACTTCATCCAAGGCTAAATCATACGAAACGAAACAGATTTTACAGTAGGTAAATACTTTCTTTTGATTCATCCAGAATAATGAGAGCAGAGGGAGAAATTTGATCCGGGACATATACAGAAAATAATTTTTGAGGGGAAGAGAGAATTTGTGGTTACCGTTTTGAAGAGAGAGGTTAAGAAGTTATTACAGAAAGTTAATCGTAGTAACAGATTAGATATTTGAAGAATTTCAACCAAATAAATGAATATAAGAAAGTGAAATTCGCGTAAATATTATAATAATTGTTGAGGGGGCTAAATTGGGGTCATTCAATTTAGAGTATAGAGATCCAGTTCGTCTAGCCCATCCTTTGACTACCTCCTTGAATCTAACTGAAATGATGGCCAGTAACGGTTGCAGGCTGAGGAGTCTTTGCCTTCCAACAAATTTTCGAAATATAGAGAGTAGAAAAATTAAATTTGAAGCCAGAAAAAATAAAAACTGAAAATATTTCAGTATAATTTTTTTTAAAATTAATGTTAGACACACCTGTTTTGGTAGATACCGGCTTCACTATCGAGTTCAAGTGGTTGTCGCCTACACAGTCTTGGAATTCCCAAATTTGTACCTAATGTTCAATAATTTTACTCGAAATTTTTCACTCTCACCTTCCGCCTTCATCTCAAAAAAGATCTTTGTCTCCAAATTGGAAGCCGTAGATCCGCCATTAGTGATGGCAGCGCAATCTGGAGAACAGACTGCAAACAGTATGTTAAATAAACCATTCAACCATTCACTGGTATCCGGCCTTTAGTTGTTCCACCCAATACTCCACTTCCTTTTATACCTACTCCTAGTATTAAATTAAATTGAATATATTTTTTATAATGCGAGGAGGAACACCATTGACGGATTATTTCCTCAGCCCATTAACCATGACGCATCGCATCCCTGTATAAAATCAGAAGAAAAAAAAAACAAAAATAATGTAACATAGTTGCAAAAGTAGATAGGTAGCTGTATAGTTTTGTTGACCAAATCAAATCATCACAACAGAGAAAAGAAACTTTGGAAATTCCTCTGAAAAAAGATTCTTCGCAAGGTACACGTAAACAACAAAGCAAACGAGTGAAAATTCTTCGAAAATTGCGAAATATATTAAGGGTAGGAGAAACTAACTCGTATTGAGTGCCTAAACAAGAAGAGTGCGGAAAATGGAGAAATATGTACAGTACTGTTATAGAGGATGGTTCCACGAAACAGCTATGGTGGGTATACATATACATGTATTGACAGACGTGTAGAAAATTGTATAAAAATCGTACTTCTTCTTTCGTTTTCCCGTTTTCCTCCTTTCCTCGTCTTTTTTTTTTTTTTCTTTGAACTCATATATATATATATATATATACACTCTGTACCTGTATTTCATAAGGAAATTGGGTTTTCAATGGAAAGTGGTGGTGACGAATATACGCACGAAAAGCTGACGCTGAAACGAATGAGAAAGGCTGTATAATATAGAGGTTTCTTGTTTTTTTTTTTTTTGTTTTTTTGTTTTCTTCCTCTGTTCTTAATATAATCTGAATTTTCACGCAAAAACGTGAAATACAATTTTCGAAATTGGTACGAAATTCGATAAACAAGTTCGCAAAATTTGCTAGATGAAAAAAAGTGCTAGAGGTTTTCGCTCTTTTGCAACGAGAAATTCGATAAGCAGTTTTGGTGACGATGGGAAAAAAAAATTATTTAATACAATCGAGCGAAATTCAAAACGACATGCATGAACGGCATTTCATTTTTGGTTCATTGATGCAATAGAGAAAGTTGAGAAAAGCACAATTTGGAAGAATTAATACCAGTTCTTTGTTGCAATATTTTTTCAGTAAAATTTTCTGGCCATTCGTGTGTCCGCATATACCTAAGTTACTCGTATACGTGTATAATCGAGTGATTAAAATTTGCAAATTGATGCTTTCACCCAAAAATGTGAAGCAAACGTTTCCGAGTTTACAAAACGGCTTATTCATCTCTACGGTACTCTTAAAATTCGTTTGCATAGTATGAAAAACTGGGTAGAAATTCGAAGAAAGTGAAATTTTCACATGGATCCTGTAACGATGTTATGTGTAGGCTATAATAATAACTATATCGCTTCAACAAAATATAATTATAACTCCCTGTATAAAACGGACAGCTGTCCACTTTCGATAGTAAATGCTGTCATCAATATCTTCACACACACATCATCGTCTTTATCATTACTCATCACCATCATCTTTCTTATGAACTAGAGCAAACATATACGATTAGTGTTCCAGAAATTAAGTTATCACGGTTTAAGCCTCTCACATAGAGAGCTTTTCCAGGTAAGAACGATTTCATTCGATCACCTCAGTATCATATTCATTCGCCACCTTTTCATTGTATTTCAATTCCACCGAATAACTGGAGTAAGAGCCACAAATCACTTCTTCAACTTTTTTTATTTTGAACACAATCATGTTAAGAAGTTCTATAAGGAAAAGTGTATGCAGTAGTTGTAGTATGAAGGAATAATTGGTGAAATAATATTGGGGAAAAAATTTTGTGAAATAATTAATGGCTTGTCCGTTTATTATAGTGATAAGTGTAAATTATTGTGTGAAATCTGGCACATTCACATGGCTGTTCCCCATATTACATTTTGTTCTCGAGTAAGTACACTATCTAATGAGCATCCATAAAGTCTAAATTTTATCTTCACTTAACAACTCACGGAACATTAGTTCCGGACTAAGTTAGTATATAACTATATTGCAATTTGGAAGTTCGCATATGATTACCTACATCTTGTTTTTAGGGAAAATATTAAAAATTCTCTAGCATGCTGAGCAAATGCCTGAGCATATTTAACATTTTTACTTATTAATAATAAATGCTCGAGGATTTACCATCCCTACACATTTGGTACTTCAAGAAAAATGAAAAAAGCTCCTAAGTATTTACAACATTATTATACTTACACCTTAGTTCACACTTGGCTAGTTTTCTAGCTACTAGCCATCTACTTGAGGTACTATTCTGTTAACAGTTAAAGTCACTACTCCATTTTAACCATTTGAAGTGAGCTTTAAAACTTGGCGGATATTGTTATAAAAATCTCATTTCAATCTCACATGGCAATCTGCCAAGTTTAAGAGATTGTTAACACTTAGAAGAATAGTACCCCAAGTAGCTAGCAAGTAATATGAAAACTAACCAAGTATTTCATGGATTAAATCTTAATATGATAGCTAGCTATACTTTTTTTTTTTTTTTGTATTTTGTAGGATGGTAATACTGCTATTGATGTACAAAAACTCGAGCACGTGATATTTTCAAAAAAATTAAATCATTAAAAGATCGAAATTTGTTTCAGCCAGTTTTCGCGGGTTTTGGTACAAAAATTGGCGTTCAACAGGTTTTGTAAAAGAAAAATGTTGTGATCTATAACGCACATATTTAAAGTGATCCAACTGATAAAATCAGTAATCTGTAAAATTTTATGCACAGTAGGGTTGTAATTGGTTTGTGAAAAAGTGGAAGTGTACTTTTGTATTTTATAGTTGGTTAAATGTTGCCGAGATGAAAATTTCCATTTTAACAGCTTATTTTTTTATTATTATTTTTTTTTCTTATCTCCTGGTAGTAAATTAAATTTCCAAGACAATGAAATAAAAAGATAAAAGGAACCTACATAATGAGAAGAAAAAAATGCGATGAAGTGGATAACGAAACTTTCGAATTCCTCGACCTCGAAAATATAAGTATCAATATATAGCCCCAAAAGTTTCATTTTTTCACTTGGTAGGTTTCAAAACTATATGACTCACTATATCTCTTAAATAGTAAAAATAAAAATTAATTCCCATTGAATGTAGTACCTATAGCAGGCCTGGACAACTTGCGGCCAGGAAAGGATCTCGCTGTGACCCGTGAGTTGACTTGAAAAGAAATAAAAAAATATTTATTCAGAAGAAAAAAAATCTAAAAAAAAATTTAATGGCTGCGCATGCCTTAGGAGGAGGATATAGGGCTTAGAACTCTCAGAACAGACATTTAGCTCTCAGAGATTCTTATATAAAAGGCAGAGGTAAGTACCTAATACTCAGCAAAAGCAAACCTTGCAAAAGTATGACTGTTTATAAGAAAGGACCCTCATTATATCACAATTTTGAAGGAGGAAGTACTAGCCTCCCAGATGTCCCAAAAGTTTGTTTCTTACTTTGCTCGGTACAAGTCATTCTTGGATCAAATCTTCTCAGTGATTAGTTGGATAAAAAATTTTTTTTAACTTTACAATTTGTGAAAGGGGGAAAAGTAGATCTTTGAAAAACATAGTTAGGCAATAGATAGAACTTAATCCGGACTTATTTCCCCAGACGTTATGACCAAAATCCGGCTATGGGACAACGAGAGATAAAATAGCATGTATGCGCCTGTTTGTAGCTGCAAACAGATACATCATATTCAAAAGTTACAGGCCTACATTTATTTTGCGACCCACGAAAACATTTAAAAAAGTCAATATGATGGGTGACTTAAAAAAGGTTACTCAGGCCTGACCTATATAGCATAGATGCAGAAGTTTCTAATTTACTATAATTTTTTCAATAATTTTTCATGTAGCTACTTGACTTTCCACTATTATTTCTCAATCATAAAAATTATGTAAAACTAATTTGAAAAACGGAAGGGATAGAGGAAAATAGAAGATAAAAACTATGTCATGGACAGAAAGTTACTAATTTTTTCGAAATTTTTACTGTCTGGAACTGAGACAACGACACTGATTATGTATTGTGTAAGAATTTGAGGAAATTTATATATATTTTGTTTATAAGGCTAAGGAAATTATTTTGAAAAAAAAAAAGTTATGAACTCATGGGTTATTGAGTACAGTCCAGTAAAGCAGTTAACCCAAACCCATTAGAAATGAAACTTATTCAAATTTTTTTTTTATAAAATTTTCAAAAATTTATGTGGAACAGTCGTGCACTACTACCGTCCTAGACCATCTGAAACGTCATATAAACCTATTCAGTTTCTTATAACCACTAAACTACGATATTTTTAGATTATCTACTCCACTAAAATTGCACAGCGGTCGATTGCAACTGTGGGTTAACAAATATCCCTTTGGAAAAATATTTATTAAAAAATTAAGAAATTCGGGCCTAAGGGACGGATATTTTAACTTCGACTAGAAAAATTAAGAGACAGACAGACAGACAGAATCAGTGACAGAAAAATTTAAAGAGAATGAGAAAGAAAAGAGGGGAATGGAGAGGGGAAGAAAAAGAGTAAATGGTCCAACATGCCTAATATATTCAAATCCATGTATTATTTACCTATTACATTCTCCCACAACGATCCCTGAACTACATCATACACAAATTATTAACTCCTCTGAAATAGCCCAGTGGCCGTAGCCTTGAGAAATTTCACTCTTTGAAAATAATTTATTAAAAAATTGAGAGTTTCCAGTGGAAGCGACTGTCATTTTAGCTTCGACTTCAGAAACTAAGAAAGAGAATAGGAGGAAAGATGAGACAGAGAGAGAGAGAGAGAGAGCAAGATTGGAAAGAAGTTAGGAAAAGGGAAGGAGAGAGGGAAAAAAAGAGAAAATGTTTCAACTTCCCTAATTTATTCAATAGCTTCTTTATTTAGGCATTTCTTCCTCCCCTCCCCTTGATGGCATCTTTCCAGTCTACTGAAGGTAATTAAAACTGTAAGCAGGACCTTTTCCTCCGACTTACGAATTTCACAATCTTCTCTCCACTCAGTCCTTTAAACCACTCCCACATTCTGCAACGACGTCATTCCTTTCACATCGTTCAGACGATATTTGCATGGTTCGCGCAAATTACACTCCACAAAATTCTTGAAAAATTTGTAACCAAAAAAAAAAAAAAAAAAACCGCCCAAGAGTTACGAATATTTGCCCGGGAACCAAAAATTTGCAAACTGAAAGAGAGAAAGCACAAACAAACGCAAAAAAAGGAAGAAGATGAAAAGAGTAAAAATTATTTAATTGGTTAAACAAAACGGAGGCGTATACTGAATTACAATTTGTAATTTGTACGACCGACCGAGAAAACCTCAGAAGAAATATTTCTTTAGGATGTACATACAATATTGTGGACGATGGTGTGGGTGTATAAAGAAATTATTCGTTGAAAGAAAGAAAAGAAAAGCTAAATTTTCTCTCTGGAATGTAAGGCTAAGTTATACTCTGGTATAGGCATTACCTTTTTCTGAAGCCTATATAATTATATATATATATATATATATTTATTATATGTATGGTTGGTACAAGTAAGACGTATGTAACGTTGCCCATGTATAAAAAAAAATTTCCATTTCAGCAGAATTGTTTTTTTTTTTTTTTTTTTTTTTTGTGACCTGCTAACATTAAATCGAATTTCCAAGACAATGAAATGGAAAGAATATAGGAACGTACACAATGAGAAGAAAAAATACGATAAAATGGAATTACTGACCAAATACAGGAAATGGTTGAACGGAAATCGTAGGTGGATGAAAGCAGGTTCAATTCTATATTGGAAACTTGTTGATGTGCATTTTACACACGTAATCGTACGTGTGGCATCTGAAAATTTTTTCTGCTTTGATGAAAAAGGATCGTGCAAGGTTTTTTATGCAATTGAACAATTACAGTAAAATTTTTGCCTGAAATTTATTAACAGACATTAGTCAAGTACATAGGTATTTCTGTATTTTAATTGTTTTTATGAGGGTGGTGGAGAGTATGAAAAGGAGGAAGTGATTATCCTATTACACATATACCATAAAATATTAACCTAACTTCGGCTTATGGGTCACCAATCTGAAATTTGCCCTTTCAGACAAAAGAATCTTATTCTCGTTGATTTTGTTAATTACCTACTGTCATAATTTAAATTTTCTTATTCATTTTTATGAATATATTTTAAAAAACAAAATTAGTAAGTTGACTTAAATAAGAATTCTGAACCTTCATTTTAACTCGTCAGAAAAATTACGAAGAAAGTGAAAAAATCTTTTTTTTTTTCGTACAATTAGATGTAGCATAGTTTTTCAAAACCTATTTACTTCCAAAAAAAAAAAAAAGTTTTTAATTTGACACCGAACATATGAATGTTTAACCGCGAATATCCAGAGAAGTCATGTACCAATTTTGATGATTTCTTTTTCAAATAATACAGGGTAATCTCATAAGTGTGCCATTTTTTGTTTTTTTGTAAATTGATCGGATACTTTCTGAATAGGTATTTTTTTAAGAACTCCGTTTGTTTTAAAGCAGAACTGTCTGTAATGTCGATATGGAAACGAAAAATCATTATAAAATAGAATCGACTTCCCAAAAAAAGTGAATGAGAATACGATGAAACGAGAAATACATCCCTTTTAAAATTTCTTCAGCGAGGTCTACTGGAATTATAATGAATCGAAAAAGCATATTAGGCGAAATTAAAATTTTTTTGCAAAACATAGAACTGTCCAACTTCGAAAAAATATTAAAAATTCTCCACTGCACGAAAAAAAATTGTATCATGGATATGTTCTTTCCACTCGCCCACCTCTGATCATCACCAGGATGACTCTCAAACCCCTCACCATGGCCATGAAATTTCTGTCAATAATTATGGCGTCATTACCCTCTGAAGATGCCCCCTACCACTAATCCTTATCAAAGTGGTGGGTTATCGAGGAGAAAAACTTATCTACAATTCAAAATCAATAGAACGCGATGATGTCATCGGATTTTGTTTAAAAAGTGACCTTCGCAGATTTTCGACTGACCTCAGCCTAAAAACATATCATGTTAATTCACTAAATGGGGAAAAATACCTCTTTTAAAATTTTTCCAGCGAAATCAAGGGACTGGAATTATTGAAGTCGACGTTAGTCAAAAAGTTTCGTCATAAACAAATTTGACAAAATTAACGGTGTGGAATACCTTGTCGTGAGAGATATTCATACTAGAAGGTCTTCAACAGTATTTGCGTGTTCTGCCACTTCATACGATTAAGTATGGGAGAGCCAAATCCTCGGCGAACACTGGCGATTTTTGAGCCGGTTCTGAGAGTTTATATACAGGATTTGGTACACTCACACAGACACACATGCATACGTATATGTACGTAATTATGTCATGCGTTACGTCGTTTCTTGTCTCCGTTGAGGTGATAAGAAACGACGCAGTGCGTTTGGTACCGGGTCGTGACATTACCGAGATCGTTATCAGGTAATTGATCTCGGCCCGTACAATGTATCATACCGGTACGTACGTACAGGTACAAACATACAAACGCACCAGTGTAAATTCGTTTAACGTCATAAAGACGATTATTGCCAGCCTTTGGGCGGCGACTGTCGTTGAGGGGTGCGAGCCCCTATAACCTCATATGAGTAATGTCCCCACAAACGGATAAGCCTAACTATTTATATACTAACGATAAAAGAAAATATAGTACCGACTTCAATAATTCCAGTTCATAGATCTTACAAGAGAAATTTCAGTAGTTTCACTTTTCTCTTTTTAGAGCATTAATTTTTCTTTCTGAAGTTGGTTCCATTAAAAAGAAAAAAGTTTTAATTTAGCCTTGTGCATTTGTTGTGCTTTGGTTGTTCATTTTTTCAGCTATGGCTTCTCCTTTTCCGATTAATTTTTGGGGAACAATAAGTTGATGGATTCTTTGAAGAAAATAAAATGAAAATTTAAATTTTCCAACTCTGCTCCGAATTTATTAAAGTAAAAACCATTTTTAACCGACTAACAAAAAATGTAAGGTTTTATGTTCGTCGGTATCCAAACTTCAAGTCTGGCAGACCTCTCACCAAAGACCGTGTATATGTATATTTTTTTATGGATGCACACTGTTTATTCAGCAGCGGCTGAACTGATTTCAATGTTTCAGGATTCATTTGAAAGAAAATAGCTCAGAGATTTTATATTGGGCTTTTTTTTTTTTTTTTCATATTTTGAAAATTGAAACTAAAAATTGAAAAATGATACAACTTTTTTTCAAAAAAATAAAACCGACTTAAAAAAAGGATAATATTCTAGTTTACTTTAAAAGAATGAAATAAAGGAGTACTTGTAACAGCCAAAAGAGATCATTAAGTATAGAAAATGAACCTCTTTATTATATAATATTATTCACAGGAATATTATTATTACTGGAGAATTAATTTAATTTATTAAGTTTATTATCAACAGCTACTGTGGACCTTAACTTTCAGAGAAACTTTAAATAAAATTTGAATACCCGATAAGTTTTAACACTCAACTAAAATAATAATTTGTACACACAAAAAAGTACAGTGTTCAAGACAGCTTGATTAATCACAGAACTAAGATTGAGAGAGTATTATTTTACAGTACTAAGACTGAATGAATATAAAATTACAGTGCAATTATTTTAGTGCAAACAAGAATTTATATATCTTGTCAGGGTATATGTTTTGAAGTAGGGATTGGCTGATTAGAGGGATTTATTTATTCGAGAATATTCGAGGGACCAGTATATTGAGGTCACCAAATATTCCATTAAAAAACGTGTTGTGAATGCTGATAGGAAGTGACGGTACTTTTGCCAGTTAACTGTAAAATTTAAGGGGACAAATGTACAGAATAAAAATACGTTTTTTTGGGTAGACCAATGTGTACGTCATTATAATAACATGACAAACATATCCGTTACAGTACTCAAAAGAAGAAAATAATGTCCGAGGATGTTATAATACCATTTCTTTTAGATCCTGGATGTTATAACAGCATAATATTCTTCTTTTTAAAAAAAAAAAAAACTTTTTAAGGCGTCAAATTTTAAGCGGGTAAGTTGGTGAGTCAATTTTTTGCCTGAAATTTGGCGCTGAATTAAAAAGTTTTGTTCAAAACAGAAGAAGATGGTGTTATAACATCTTCAGAAAATTTTTTTTTTTAGTAATATTTTCAATTCACTTTTTTATTGTAAGGCTCCGCTTGGCTTATTTTTTTTAAGTCGGTTTTATTTTTTTGAAAAAAAGTTTTATCATCAAGTAAAATTTTATTCATTAAAAAAAAATACTTTTGGTATATACCTATAAGTATGCGAACAGCATAATATTTAAATCTGAATTTAATCAGTGTAGGTAACTGATGAAGAAAAAAAGTTTGTTTTACAAATTGTTCCAAAAAAAAAAAAAAAAATTGAAGCAGAACCTCACAGAAAATTTGTGATTAATGAAAACAAATCACTATCATTAAATCTTGTTTCCTACATGCAGATACATGCTACAGTACCGAGTATGCACACAAAAAATATATTGCTTATTCTGCGGTGACATGAAGTAAAAAACTTTATATTTGAACACTGGCTAATCTAACCATGTAATTAAAAAAGTTATCATTTCACGGTGCATAACAAAGTCACGTAACATTTCTAACGTTGGTCAGTGAGACGAGAAAATTACATAATTTGTCGAATATAATTACTAAATTACATCGATACGAACTTTTTCCTCCTCTGTTTTCGTCATTCTTTTTTCAAATTTCTATATATTTTCATGCTACTTGTGTCAGATAAATCATAAAATACCTTTTTTTATTTTTCGAACGCCAGGGAAAATTTAACCAAAAAGATATATTTGGCTGATAACCAATTAGATCTTTTTTTTCAAAACCGTATAATCTTCATTTCCTGCTTTGCCTATATAACATTTGAAAACATTTTAAACTGCCAATCATCGCTCTAATTACTCATAAATAGTCATTTTTGAATGGAGATTTGACAATTGTCTTTGTCAGAAATTAGCTTCGGATTTAGCGAAACGGAACAGAATGCATGACATGAAAGGAAAATTGAGATTTTGTTTGCAGTGTTTTCTTTTTGAGTGAATACTAACGTTAATTTACGAAAAAAAAAGAAAAAAAAAAGATGTTTCGAACAAAATGAGACTGGTGCGTATTCATTTCAAAAAAATATTTCTACACTACACCCTATTTAGTCAGAATATCAATGAAGGCTAAATACCTACTTGAAATGGCCAGAAAAGTAGCTGATAAAAATCTCATTTTCCAAATTTTAAGGTCTCTGTAGAGTACAACATGGTTTATTATGTATGGGATCAGGTTTTGGTTTTGGTTTTTCTATTCTTTGAGTACATACGTATTTACTTTTGAGTTCTTAGCACTCAATAAAAGAATTCGGTTTTTTCTCTGGTTTTGATTTGGTTGCATAAATAATATACATAAATCCATAGATTCGTTCGAGGAAAAAGCACAGTTACACTTTATCGGTGGCTGTATTTCACAAAAACCTGTAACAAATCAAAAATACCTGGGGTGTGTCCAGAAATGTTACAGAGGAAGGTAAAATTCCACACCACGTCACCTCACATTTACCCTATTTGGTAAATACAACCTGAACAGGCTTAAGGAGATTTAATTTCAGTACACGGATGTATTGTAAAGAGACATGAAAAAATTCGTGAAATTTAATGGAAGATGATTTAAAATTATCAAAACCTGGAAATTACACTAAAATATTCGTGATAAGAAGATTTTGATTGAAAATTTGATTAATATTTTACAAATTATAATATGAATGTTAACTCGAGGAATTTTCTGTGCCTCCAGAGTGGGGGAGAAAAATTATTCTCGTTAGTACAAAATTACCTTTCCGAATGTATCGGGTAACACTTTTCCTTCCCCGGTACTGTTTCTGAATACTCCCTTGTGGTAGCACTGTCATATTTATTTCCTTGTAACACAGTTTATACTATTACTCCATATGCACATGCGCATTCTAGAAAACATTTACTTTTCTTCACTATTCCATATTGTTATGAAAATGAATTTTAAGGTAAAACATCCTACATTATGTTAGGTATACTGAGACCAATATTTAAAATTTGTGTTTTGCCCTGCTAATACAAATGCCTCCATATGATACACATACTTTTACAAAATGGTGATGCTACATTAGCAGGACCAATAAGCTAAGAAGAACAAAAGAAAAGAGAAATCCGAGAGTTTGGAAAAAGTAACTAAACATGCACACACGCGCGCATACGCACTCACATGCGCCAACATGCAAACACATATTCTACATGCCAAGGTAGTAGCTCCATCATTACCTGCCACGTTTCTTTTTGAATTTCACTGAAAATCTACAAAAGAAGTGATTTCAGACAGAATTTTATCATTATTGGATGCGTCGTAAAGGAAACATGCTAATCACTTCTCTTACCCAAATTGGACACTGAATGTTTTTTACTGAGCCCACATATTTTTTGCAATAAAATCAATATTGGCGGCAATTTAAGTGAATAATTCAATGATTTATATTATTCAATAGCTGCAATAATTTGATTGTACAGAGGTATAATAAAATAATTTGCATTTTAATCGAATACAGCAAGCCTGAAGGGACTTTTTGATACTTAGTTGTTGTGGTAGTTCATCCTCACTTATTTACAAAGAATAAAATTTGGTGTCCATTGGGTCAGATAAATATAATTTTATTATTAGTGACTGGACTGCCGACAAAAATCCTATACTATATTGCTAGCGATAATTGGGCGTACGTTTGTACGTATATTTCTATGTACGTAGGTAGGTATATATGTGTTTATGTTTGTTGGTATGTAAATGCATTCAGGGATTCAGGGTAACTAGACTAACAATGTGGCTGAAATTTGCCAGATAGAGGCTTTTGGGTGCGAAAAAACTGGTATGCCAAGAAATGGTTAATTCAAAAGTTCCCCCTGCAGTCCCAAAATTATTTTCAACCCACTGAACACGCACCAAGGAACCAAGATATTACCTATCTACACTGGATGATACCCACAGAATCAGCATTACCCAACTCACATAGCCTGCCAAGAATTTGTTGGACTCTAATTTAGACCATGCTAATCACATTTGAAAATGATCGAGAACCTTGGATATGTACTTTGGTGTATTCAGTTAAATTTTTGAGATCATTATTTTTCAGTTGTGCCTCGTAACAACACCATTAGTTGCCACTGTTACTAAAGAAATTCAACAAATCATGATTATCCAAATAACACAATGCATTGAATGTAAAAAATACATATATTGTCACTCAAAATAAAGTAGTACATAAGTGTTCTTACTTGAACAGACAGAAAACGCTATGTGTCAAACAGTTGAAGAAGTTGAACATATGAAAAGAGGGATTAATAATCTGTTTGTCAAAAACAATAGAGAGAGGGAAAGCAAAAACTGGTTATAAAGAGGTGGGAATATGAATTTAGATATTAACCACATACCTAAGAAAAAACAAAGAAAGTGGGATGAGGGGTTGATCAAAAAAAAAAAAAAAACAAAAAAGTCAATAGCCTAGGTTAAGCAAATTACATACCTAGACGTATTTAAGGCAGAGACTTTGAGTTTTAGATTTTAAATAATTTTTATAATTTTAATTTAGTCCAGATACGTCATCAGCAGTAAGTGATATTAGCTAACAATGAAAATTTCACCTCGAACGAACGTATTTTCAGATCTGAAATCTGCTTATTGTCAAATGTTGTGATTAACGATAAAACCAATTAGTAGCCAATGTCTCATATTGAATATCGAATCATTATTAATAATTTAACATCGGCTTTTATTATTGAAGTTCGAATGGATATTGAATTGAAAATATGGTTTTTTACTTTCAAGTATATGTGTATAGCTGTAGGATGCGACCATCCCTGAAAAATAAAAAAAAAAAAAAATTTCCCTTTAATAATAATAAAATAAATATCTGAATATTAAAACGCCATGAGCACCCTCGGCTAGGCTAAACACTTTGCCTAGGTACGTAACCCAAAAGTATTTTCCCCCTCTTTCGACCTATTAAAACTTTTTCTTATTCTATTTCTCACACCATTAATTTTTGTTAGTGGTGGTAACTATGATACAACCCCGGTTGTTGATTCTTCCCCACTTTTTCCTTCTTCGCGAATTATTATGTCAGACATATTCTATCTTTTTTTTACTTGTATATTCATCTGTTGTTTTGTCATCGACTATTAATGGTCAATTTTTTTTCATCTCTCTTTTTTGTGAAATTAATTTTTATTATATGATGAATTTTTCTAATATGGTTTAATTTTCATCCGCGGGCAATGGGCCCGCTTGAGGAAATCAGTTTGGGTTAATTCAGGCTGGATCTTCTCTAGAGACGCCTTCTCGGACATCAGCTATTTGGTAAATATTTTTCCAATATGTTTTTTGTTGCATGGTATAGAGCGGTTCATACAATCACCTAGTTAGCTGAGCAGGTTTTGAGTTTTAACTCGCATCTTCACCGAATTCGGTTGGTGAAGATACTCTCGGTTCATTAATTGAGCGTTGTCTTTTGCGGAACTTGCGTTGGTTTGTTTTGGGCTGGATAATGCCACCCTGGATCGCATACCACATACCTCGTACGACCAAAACTCGGTGAACCAGGTGTTATCAACAAAAAGAAATTATTCTCCCCAAGACAGTAGCCTACCTAATGACGCATAATGCGTATTAGACTGAGAATTTTTTTCATAACACTTTCATAGATCAAGGTTAATTATTCAAAGAAAGAAAAAAAAAAAAAAAAAAAAAAAAAAAAACACAAATTAATGAAAATTCTAACAAATGAACGTCTATACATATTTTGCCATTCTCTTCGACCACAGTTCGATGCGTGGCACTGCTTGTAACCAATGCAACGGTCGCGCTAGGACGCGAAAAATATTTTGTAAATTATTTCCAACGGGAAAGCGTCGGAGTGCGTTAATTTGCACGGAAAATTCGTCAGGTAATTCATTTTTCGCCGGCGATATCGCAGTTGGAGGTCCCGCTTCCAGTAAACCAGGCGTCATAATTACGTCGTTTTGTATGCGGAAAAAAAAAAAAAAAAAAAAAAAAAACAGCAAAAAAACAAAAACAAAAAATAAAACAACTGTATATAGTAAATCCCGAATTCTGTGTTTGTTTTGCGGCTGTATGGAATCGATAAATTTGGAACGGCAAAGCCTTTCTTCGAACCTTTTCGCTTCTTCCACCCTCCACTCATTTGTTGGTCAACGAACTCGAAAGCAATCGATCATCAGTTATGTTTTTTTTCTCGCTTTGTGAGTGTAACAGTGCGTGGACATCGATGCAGGTGAAATTGGGCGAGGAGAAAGACAAAAACGCGTGTTTAGGAAATTGGATACTGTACCTAAATCCTTCAGAGAAACGTAATACAAAACGATATACCGTCGAAAACTTCAAAAAATAAAAAATAATAATAATAAAATAAAAAAATAAATAATAAAAAAGAAGAAGAAATACCCGCCTAATGTAAAAATAGTACGAGAAGTTTCGAAATCGGAGTTTTGTGAAATCTATAGGTAATGTACCGGGTAATAATTACGCACTCGGAGAAAATACGTAGAGAAGGTCGCGTAAGCAGAACCCAAATGGACAAATTTTAGTTCTAATGAAAACGAAAGCGTAAAAAAGTATAGCAGCTAAAGTTTGGCGACTTTTTTATTTTCAGCCGGCGTTTAAATCTGCTATAAAAGCTATTTAAAGTTATGCCAGTTGGCCAAGTTGGGGCTAGGACAACGATAGTTTACCACTTTACGAGAAATCATTTCTCTTGACGTGCAAATTGGAAATTAATATTTATTTATATGCGTACATCTACATACTTTGGAGCTTCACCCCTCCGGCCACCTTTGGTGTTGTTCTCTCCGGACGCTTCACGCCTCCATATTTAAGAATGAACGCGTGAATTCTTTTTCTTCGTCATTTTTTATCTGCATCCCATTAATATTTATTTAATTTTCTTAAGTTAGGTCTAAAAAAAAACCAGATGGAAACTTTTATTATACTCAACGACGTATAGATAGCCTCGTTAATTGTTCACGTAGGATCTTACCTTTGTTTCATTGGCCTTATCAGGCTGAAGAACTTTTTTTGAACCATTGAAAAATAAATTGTATATTTTCGAAATTATAGCTATATCTGTTGAGGTCTCCTCGTAAGCTTAAAAAAATAAATAGAACGTGGGCGTTGTCAAACGACCCTTACGGAATTGCGAAATACATGAAACATCATTTTCCCTCATCTAACCCCTTTAGGAGTCGAATTTCTCAAACCTAAAAAATGAATATCAGACAATAAATTAGTAGAATGACCTGTTAAAATAAAAACCTGCTCAGTATGTCCTAAAAGATATTTAGAAATGCATAAAAATACATTTAACCCCGTTTGACAACCCGAAAGGGAGAATTTCACAAAATCCAAAAAAAAGTAAACTGAGCTTTCAAAACGAAAACAAGTTCTAATTTTCCATATTTTATAAGGTCTAAAAGATATTGACAAATATGTAACAATCAATTTGACTTCTTTTTACAGCTTTAAGGGTGGAATTTCAAAATGCAAAACAAAATTTAAACTATGTTTTAGAACAAAATACCTTAAACATATTTAAACCCATCTGACCCTCCTAGGGGGTCGGATTATACAAAATTAAAAAAATAATTTTCAGACATTAATTGAATGACATTTTAAAATAAAATAAGGTTCAGTATCTTGTCGAGTCTAAAAGATATTAACAAATATATAAAAACCCATTTGATCTCAGTTGACCTATTAGAAGTGAAATTTTGCAAAATTCAAAAAATAATTTGTGGGCAATTAATCAAATGACCTTTCACAATAAAGAGTTTTTCAATATTTTATGGGGTCTAAAAGATATTGACCATTATGTAAAAACAAATTTAACACCATTTGACCATCTTGGGGATGGAATTTTGCAAAATGTAAAAAACAATTTTTAAACAATTAATCAAATAACTTTCTGAAACAAAAACGGATTCAATATCTTATCGGGCAAAAAAGATATTGAGACATATGCTGAAACACATTACTTTGATCCCATTCAACCTTCTTATGGGTGGAATTTCATAAAACACTCTCCTAGTGAGTACTTGCGACACGTTAGAAATACTTATTATACATTGAAATTTTCAGGTGAGTATGTTCAGCCGTTTTGACTGGGTGTTGATGAGTGTGTGAGTCATTCAGTGAGGGCTTCGTTTTATACGATTACAAATCCTGGAGTACCGCTCTGCAGTGTTTCGGCTCGTGTCGGCCCTAAATTTCTGGTAACACAGAAGAATTCGTTGTTTCGGAGGTGAAAACTAACATTTTTTATAAGCTTTTATTCTACTCGTTACTGCGATTTTAAAATATACCAATAATGCAGCCAACCTTCCGCAACGAAATAATACTTATTTTGCACTAAAGCTGAAGTCAAAAAATAAATAAAATAAAAGCTTATCTTTTAAAAACTTGTTTTTAAACGAGAGCTTCAATACTGAGTGTTTTCTTAGGACCCGTGATCTGTGACGTCATTATTTCATATCTATAATATATGGCTGTGTGGTTTGTGACGCATGCGCATCGAGGGAATGATTGGCGAAATAATATCGAGGAAATAATTTTGTGAAATAATTAAAGGCCTGTGTGTTTATTATAGTGATAAGAAGATTACCTATTTATGTATGTACGTATGTATGTGTGCCTGTGTGTGGATATATATGTATATATGCATATATCATATTTATAGTGTATCAGGCACTTATCCTGTAAGAACGATAAAGATTGCAATTTTATTCCATGAAGGCTAAAACTTAGTGTAGTCTGACATAATTTCGCATGTGATTGCTTTTAATGAACATCTGTCAAGTGGTTGAAGCATAGAAGGCCAAAATAAGTTCCACTAACGTGATTTGAGATGCAAATTATTATGCGATAAAAGTGTTTGATGTATGTTTTGTTTTAACCATAATGAAACCTTGTACTGATTTTAATGAAAACTGGTTGTAGTTCATCTTCGGGTTTTAAAAAATTTTCCTTAGTGGAGGCCAATACGTTAAAAAAATTTAACAGATCTTAAATTTGATACTGGGAAAACTCTAAGCATAATGAAATTTAACATTGATTTTCATGAGAATTCGTCAAACAGTTTGGGCATGGGGCCTGGAGAAAGTTCTACCGAAGGGAGGTTCAGACCTAATTATTTTTGATTAAGCTGAAATTTAGTGCCAAGGTAGTTCTGAATGGACATGATTTAATAAAAAAAAGTACCTAGGTACTGTTAATATAATGTTCTTGTAACCTAATTTTAATTGTTGGCATCGCAGTTTTAAAAATTTGTTTTATAACCCAGTTTGCTTGCAAACAGGGTATTAAAATTGTTTTTATTTAGAGGAGCCCAAAGGAAGCTGTAAAAAAAGGTTCTCCTTCAGCGTAATTAAAATACCGAAGAGTAAAAAAAGAAAAACTCCTGTTCATACATAGAAAAAACCTCAGGCTAAGTCGACATTAATTATTTTTCCAATTCGTTAAAAAATTTGTTGTTAATATTTTGTGATGTTGCAACTTGGTCAAATGTTATAATATCTTTATGAGGTTTGAATTGTGTGCGGGTGAGGGTTCCACAATACGTTTGCTTGCGAAGAACGAGAGGAAAAAAAATCAAGGGGGAAGAGAGCAAAGGAAGACTTATCAACAGAATAGAAAGAAACCGAATAGTAAAATGCTGAATCACGACAGATAAACGAGGTTAAAAAAAAAAAAGGAGTAACCATAGGTAAGCAGTGAAATGAAAAGAATATTAACCAAGTTTTGAACATCAAAAAAACGAGGTAGGCCTGCGTAAGCGAAGAAAGAGTGAAACAGATGGGAATAAGGGGTGGGGAGGAGGGGTACACCGTTTATCTGAGTGACAGTTTAGTTACTTTTGTATTTTTCAAAACTGCGAATTGAAAAACCGACGACTGACAGTATGAACAACAACATCAATAACAACAACAAATACAACGACCAAAAAAAAAGTTTCCCATTCCTCCAAGGTAAAAATAAGTGCCACTCCTTCAACTGTTCATATTTTTTATAACTAGGTACGTGCATACCTAACGTTTAGGCCATTTTCACTTCGAATGGAAAAACTTAAACGTTTTTCTCCATTTTTGCTCTTCATATTTTCGTACAGCATTAGGGAGAGGAGAAAAATGGCGAAACAAAAATCATGTGAAGTTATGTTATCACTTTACTTGCGTATACTTAAGAATGTAAAAAAATTGAATAGGATACCATGGGATCTCCCTTTATTATATGAAAAAATAGTTCATCAAAATCGGTGCCCAAGTTGAGAAATTATGCTGGAACAAAGGTTAAAAAAAAAAGGAACTTGTAATTACACCTACTGATTGAATTGATAACAAGCCTTCTCCTTTTATTTTTTTTTTGAGTCGTTTAAAAAGAGGAATATAGTATCATAAAAAGTATTGTTATCAAAATTATGTAAACGAAATAGAAATAAATTCCTGGTGAAAGCATAAAATCATATTTTCTATGAGAAAAATTAGTCAAGATCATTCTACACAACAACTCATTGACTGCAAGCAAGCGACTATCGGATAAGAGTCGAGACACTCAAGAGTCAACGATGTAGAAATTTCCAAAAGGCACTAAGGGTCAATACACGAATGATTCCTAAATACTACTTAATTGCAACTTGAAAGTTATTATATAATTTTTAACCGACTTCAAAGAAAAGGAGGTTACTTATCAGTTAGATCCGAATATATATTACATATACATATGTTTTTGTTTTTTTTAAATTTTTTTAATGTTGTTTCCAACATAACTTTTCAACCTGGGCACCGATTTTAATGTACTTTTTTTATTAATGGTAGAAGATGATCCCACGGGTATCTCATTAAATTTTTCTTAGATTCGATAAAGTAGTTTATGAGTTATCTTTAAATAAGAAACTGTTATAATTTAAAAAAAAATATTGTCACTAATGCTAGAAACAAAAAATCAATGAAAAACATTTTTTCATCAAAAAATTTTAAAACCATTTTCAAAAAAGCAAAAAACGATCAAAAATTCTCTAAAAATAGAAAAATAATTTTTTTTAAATTTCCCCTGTCAAATTTATTGGAGTTTGTATGAAACGAAAAAGCATTATGGTAAATTATTAATAATTTTCATCGCAAAATACAGTAGCGGCCCGAGCTAATTGTGCGCCAGTGGCTACACCATATTTTTGCGCCCCTCATGCATTGAGACCCTCCTTGAAATTTTTTTGAATCATCTCAGAAAAAATTTATAATATAATGAATCTAAACTTTTTAATCGAAGTAACGGATCCGAACCCAATCAGCGATTGAATTTTTTTATTGTAAAAGCGTATTTTTAAAAATTCATTTTTAACGTTAATTATTTGCGCCATTTTGGCGCCCCTTTTTTAAGTGAGAGTGGCTATAGCCACAGAAACACGCTGTCGGGCCGCCTTTGAAAAAATATAACTGACTTCAAAAAATACAATAAAAAATACGCTAAAAAAATAAAAATAATTTTTTTTTAATTTCTCCAGCAATCTGTTAGTCTAGGCACTGGAATTATTAAACACAGTGTTAACTAAAAAGTTCTGACATAAAATTTGTTGGAATTAATGTATAAAGCCTTCATTTGGTAAGAAAAACAGCGTCGACTTCAATAATTTCAGTCTCTGGACCTACATGTTGCTGGAGAAATTTTAACAGGATGAATTTTTTCTTTTTATCGCATTTTTAATCGTTTCATTTCTAATTCGGTTCTATTTTCTGGAAAAAGATTATTAATTTAACATTAGGCTTTCTCGTTTAATTTTAATTCCAATGGATTTTACTGTAGAAATTTTGAAAGAATTAATTTTCCCTTTTTCGAGTAAGTACTTTTACACGTGTTTTTGTTTTTTTGCAATATGTGTCCGAAATAATATATTTTCGAAGCATGTTTGGCGGGATAAAATTGGTCAGTTTCAGAACTATTACTTTACTCACTATTTAATTTCTTTTTGTGTGACTGCAAACTCGCACACCATATTGATAACAATGGATTTTGAAGGTCATTAGTTAATTTCTTTTTCAATGTAATTTTGGTACCTACCGGTCTTCTTATGTGCAGGCGTCTAGAATTAAACAAATTTCTTTGCATAGGAGTATTACCTATTACGCTTTATTTTTATTTGCAATAGTTGACGAGTCGAAGTTTGAATTGTGGGAATATTATTAAAATATCTCTCATGTATCCATTGGATGGTTATTTAATGTTATTAAATTGGCACTTATTAAACTTGACCGTAGTTTTTCGTTTGAAGACTTTTTAAGCGGTGATATGCTCTTTATTTTGAATTTCTTTTCAGTGTTCTGTTTGTCGTCATACATTGCTTCTCCTCGGATTATGGGTAGGATTCCACGCTCCCCTCGAAAACGGGGTGTGAAAATTTGACAGGCAAATTTTAAACTCGATTCTACTCCATTTACCACTCACAACCGCTGAATAAACCAACCAACGTATACATATAGAGGCCTGTATGTATACTTACCCTAAGTAGGTATATATTCCGGAGGCTTATTATTCTCAACCCTTCTTTTATCTGAACGAAACGATTTTGAAAATTTCGTTTTTCATCAGCCAAAATTTACGACCAAAAACACGAGTTGAGGGTTCACGAACCATTAATAACGAACCGATGTAGGAAAATGCGAGCTACCCGGCAGCGATTTTCCATACGAAAAAAAATGAAATTTTTTGAAAATTAATCATTTTTTTTCGTTTCTTGCTTTCCATCCGGATTAGACCTACATTTTCGACGATTTACAGGTTGTTTTTTTTTAAAAAAAAAAGATTATCAGCCCAAAACAGCCCCGGTGGAAAATCAAATAGACGTTGCGTAAACAGTAGGTATTTATTCTTCTTACTTTTTCCTTTTTTTTGAATATTCCTGAGGTAGGTATTTATAGGTAACGGCTTATGTTACGATCAGATAGTTTTCTTACGTTGCAAAAAAAGAATTGAAAAAAAAAAAAATTGGCAAAATTCCATAAATTATGATGCGTTCGACGAAAGAAAAGATCCTTAGATTATTGACAAACCGGATTAATGAAAAATATTGACAATGAAAAATGACTTTAGTACGTGCACCTGCTTCAAAGATATCCAAAGTTTGTATTGGTTTTTCTCGTAATAAAAAATAAAAAAAAAAAAAAAAAAATTAAAAAGAGAGACTATGTGGGAAAAGAGAAAAGAGAAAAGAAAAAAGGAAGAACGAAGTGGCAGAATGGAGAAAAAAGAAAAATGATTTTCCAACTTTCCCTAAAAATAAGGAAAATACGTTTCGTCTTTATTGTTAGTCATCTAATTTTTTCACCCTTTTTTTTTCTTCTTCAGCCCTTTTCCATCTTTCTTCGCTTCTTTTTTTCTTGAGAAAATGAGACGTTGTACCAATTAATTTCGTTCGAATAATTGGCGAAACGAAATATTAATTTCGTACATAGCCTAACGCTGAAAACGGAAAAAATATCGAGGAAAATTTCCAGACTTTATGTTTAATGAAATTCGATTAGCCTAGGTACTGAAAAGACATTCGCATGAGAATTGTCTCCCATAAACTTTGCCAATGAAAATAATTAGGGAGTTGTAAATTTCGCTACCTATGTAATTTGTGTTGTGATTCATCTTTCAATGGAAATATTATTGCAGTAGGGAACCAACTGCAATGAACATTCATAGCCAACTTGAAGCATACAACATATTCTAGTATTAAAAGTGCAGAAATTACCTGTGCAATTTTAGTACGATTTTACTCATCAGTGACAACAAATCGTAATTTTATTTTCATGGAGAGTTTATGTGAAAAAGACGCAGTGACAGAGCTGTGAGTGAGAATGAGGGGTCCATTGCCCTCCTCCTAAAAAAAAATTGCTTTCTCGCTAATCCACTCAATAAAACAGGCAAGAAAAATTTAAACCACCTTTATTGAATGATAAATTGTCAGCAAAAGCCACAAAAAAGCTTTATCCCACTCTATCTTTGCCCCCAAAATAATTATCAAGCTCCCCAATTGCACAACCAAAATAAATTTAGCTACGCTACTGAAAAGTGCACACATTTTGTCAATGGGTTACTCTCTAGTCTCTGTGCATATTACACTCTGTAATTAATGAATGAAGTACATTATGTTTTAATTACATAGGTACCTATAATTAGTGAATGTCTATAAGGTTTTCGGATTAACATCGTATTTCATAGCCTTAAAACATTTCGTAAGCTTTTAATTTTACTAAAAACATTTATTTGTTTTTCTTTTGTTCCAGGTATGTCGGTGTGTAACATTCTCAAACGTGCTTTTATTTTGAAATTTGTTGTAAGTTGTTGCTAAATAAATTAGTTTTTCAAGTTGCAACCGTTTGAATATCCATCAAATGGATCCATTTCATGTAAAAGTATAGGACCATATAGGTACTCAATTGGCAGAAGTTAAGCAGAAAGGTGACCTTTAAAGCTTTTATGCGAATATAAATTCTGGAAAGAAGAAGAAAAAGGAAGAGTAAAATTAGTTAGAAGGTAGACACAATATTCTGTGATGAACGATATTCTAATTTTCACAATCTACTTTTTCTTCAGATCAGTTCTTGTTGATTCGTGTAGGTAATGGATAAATTCCCTACTCATTTGAATATTTGTTCAAACACTGTTTAGAACGCCAATTGTTTGTGGTTAAGATCTGACATCCTTTATCTGCAAAAGTAATGCAAACATTATGCTCTTCCAGACAGAAGTTGACTGACTCATTACAAGCGAGTTTATTCGTAAATTATCAATATAATTTTCACATGATGTCATTGCCTCGCCTCAGTTTCGAGCCCCTAATATTATTTCAGACAGTCAATGCCAAATGACTAAAGTCCACTTTCCAGGTAGTAAAAATAAAAAAATTTTTTTTATTTACTTTCCAAACAATGAATCATATCCTTCTGTTTTATTGATTCGGTGCCAAAATGTCTTCCTTCCCTACTATCCGCATATTATGATCAATATTACTAGCAACAGGTATCACTAGATTCCATTTAACTTTTTAGTTACCCACACACATTATTCGACGAGTTTTCTTAATTCAAATCGAACAATAGACAATTAAATGACGAAAAAAAATAAAAATAAAAATAAAAATAGGATCCATGATTGAAAACAGTTCGACAATTTCACCAAGAAAATTCTCAAAAAAGGAATATCGTCGTCGACTTGCCGAAATTACAGTAGCCATCAGGTAGCATAAAATTAATATTCGTCGTGTTTTATCTTAATTTAGACTATTATGCCACAGCGGTTAATTTATTCCAAAATCGTACAACTTGAACGTGATAGCACGACTTGAACTCTGAAAATGGATTTTCAAAATGAAAAGTCGAATCGATAGACGTGCGTTAACTTCGTGGCTAAGGTGACCATATGCTATAGGTATTTTACGACTCGTCTTGAAAGTTAATTTCTTTTCATTCGAAAATTTTCATACAAGTATAGCCGAAACGTACGCAGCAATTATCGAATACAAGAAAGACTTATTTTTTTTTTTTTTTTTTTTTGATGATAAACATAAATATTACTTACTTCTTTTAAATTCTAAATATGCATCTTGAACTGAGATTAATTTGAGAAATCAAGTTTTCACAGATCAGCGAACCGATAAAAGTGATTAGCTGCAAATGATTTTACAGTCTTACGTGCAGTTGTTTCGGAAAATATTTCATTACTCGAACAATTTAGGCGTTGTTTCACACTTAGCACTCTTCAGGTTTGGTTAACATGCATAACTGCAGCTTTAGATAAAAAATACCTGCTCTTTACCAATAAGGTTAATCATCTCTACGCCCATTCCTAGGTATTCTGCTAGAAATTCGTTAAATGATATTATGTTATTATAACTGAAATAAAATTGGTACTGAATATTTGCTGCAAAAATCGTTAAAATGGCGTAGAAAATCTTACAATAGCCACTTCTACTAGCGTACCGACAGGGGGGCATATGAAAGTCCCCCATCCCCCAAAAAAATATCATAACCCCTTCCTTCAATCATGACGAACGAATGAGCATTTGAAAATTTAATGACTGAAATATCCTCCTCCCCCGAATCTTAATTTCGGTACGCAACTGGCCATTTTATTGGTATCGGTTTTCATTCGACGTCGATGTTTGACTTGAGACTAATTACAACCATAAAATCGACAATGCTTATAAGAAGCTGTATTTTACTTTCTCCATCGTCATCAGCTTTATTTTTTCACGAAAATGTATTATTACTTCGGTCGTCGCCCGTCTGCAGTGTAAGTGGCAGCGTGTACCAAACCCTCATCCATCATTTCACCCTTTTTTTTTCTTCTTATGAAACAATACAACCCAACAATCATCCCCCTACCCTTCCCAGAGGAAGGGTCTTCTATGCGGTATTTAATTTTTGAAAAGCAGAGGTAGTAAGATACCATATTGTACATAGTCAACGTATATATAGTGGCTGGATGGTAATGCCAGAGCAATAATCGAATTACATTTCGATAATGTTTTCGCTGGAGAAAACCAAAGAACGAGATAGGGGATAGGCGTAGGCCTGTGCTACCTATTCCGCAAAATGACTTGACAGTGTATTCATAAAACGACACTGTACGTGTGCCTGCGGTGCTGTATTTTTGGAAGTGTTGAAAGAGGAACAGGGCACGTTCTCATTGTCAATTTATCAGCTCAGCAGGTTTATAATACACTGGATAAATGTACAGTAACAGCCGCATAAGGAGAGAAATTACTTTCAATTTCATACACTATAACCATTGGTAGCTAATAAAGCGAACGAATGTATTATACGTTATCGCGATTTTTTTCGTATATGTATATTTGAATTTTAAAGTACCTTAGGTGCGAGACATATATATATATATATAGTATTATATGTATATAGGTAACTATATGTATTTTTATAAACGTTAACAGAATAAAAAATACAGCTGGTTTGTTAGACTGGATACCCGCATTCGTGAATTATTCATAGATTATTGCTTCTCTATGGCAAACCCGCCTACATATTCTCGATTAGTAGCCTATATATTGCGTGTATGTAGTTGTTGTTTTTTTTCTCATTCTTTTTATATTATTTTGGATTAAGTAGGTACTACTATGTGAATTCAGTTAACGCAGGGGCGTACATGCGTATTTAATGTCTAATAAATGATAACGTACAAATGAGTGAAAATAGATTATGATTAAGAATGTGAGGGGAGAGGAAGCGCTACTGTTCAATTGTTGAAGTTTATAATTTGACTCCTACTTGTCTGAGTGTAGCTATCGATTAACACTATAGACTGCTACCTAATTAGTACCCTTCATTATGTGAATTACATTAATTGGTTAGGTTCCCCTTACACTCAATTGACTTGGGTGATATATATATATATATATATAGACGTGTATTTGTTGTAACCACATCGCATAATGATGTAGAAGATCTTTAAAGAGAAGTGTATTGTCCTGGTATTATTATAGTATGGCCCACTACGACCAATATGGTATACAAGACAGGACAGTATTATAGGCATTTATTGTGGGTACAGTACTTGCACACAGTGTGGACCTATCCAAAATGATGGATGAGTCAAAGGTGGGGTGACAACTCGAGAATCGATTTATTATACAGAGCGACATGAAAACGATACCAACAAAAGAAATGGTTTTTATATTGCGTTAAAAATCTGAAGTAGTGAAAAAGTTGAAGATAACAAGGCAAGATTAATGCAAAGTAATAATTTAAATAATGCATTCACGTGGGTTTTTTAAAGTAGTTTTTTTTTCCTTTCATTTTCTTTCCTTCTTCTGTTCCTATTTTTTCAAGTAACGCTCTAGCGAATCTATTTTGTTTTTTCACAAGTGACCTGTCAGTGGTTCAAAGGCCTTTTGTTTTGTCTCTTTCACGAGTCAGTTGTTCAGAGGACCTCGAAAGACGAATAAATTTATAAATATTTTAAAAGTTTAAAAATTTAAAGAAAAAAAATTACCAATACATTTTGACCTCGCGAAGGTGGATTGTTTTTTTTATCTATAAACCATGTAGCTGTCTTGATGATATTTTCATATGGATTGGTGCTTTTATGACCAGCGAATTTATAATTATGGATTGTCCAGTTACATGTATGACTTGAACTACTCACATGTAAACTAGGTGCTCCAGAAAAATTTCGTCACAGACTTTTGCACTGGGAAAAGTAAAGATTTTCAGCCGGCAAAATTTTCTAAAAATGAGTATGTTAAAGCTGTGGCATGGCATTTTGAGAAAATTAAAACCTTTGTAATTCTCTAATAAAAATTTCGACTAATTTTATGGTGTGTTTGTGTGCTGGAAAGTGAAATTCACTGTTGTGCTACTACTCGTACTTTAGACAAGGCTTAGCCTATCTGTTTGCAGCACAAAGCAGTTGGTTTGGTTATTGAAGGAGCTCAAATATTTTTAATAAAGATAGCAAAGTACGCACTTGCGATAGGCTATTCTGCATTTCTTGCTACAAATCTACATGTAGTATAAATATTATGTATAAAAAAAAAGTGTCCGATAGATTCACTCACTCACCGCCGCCCAACCAAAACGATTTAACCGATCGCACTTGAAATTTCAAAGGTCCCTATACTCCAATCATCCTGTAACTTATTTTTTTTTGAAAAATTAAATTATGGAAAATCTTTAATGTAGGTTGATTCAGGAAAAAAAAAAAAAATCAAAACCTTTGGTAAAATTCATTTAGCGAATAACGTAATCGTTACGAAGCTTCAAAAATTTGCAGTTTTTCTTTTTCTTTCTTTTTTTTTTTTTTTTTTTGCTTTTCTGCCCCTCATTTTCGAACGAAATTACGAATGAAAATTTTGGAAGTTCGCTGCGCGTAGAAAGTAATTTAAACTTTTAACGAAGTGTAAAATGAGTAAAAAGTATGAAGATTGAAAGCACGAAGAAGGAAACATTTTTTTTTCCTCCAGTGAGTCAAAATGATTTATGAAGGTAAATTTGTTCTACGTTTTTCATTTTTTTTATTTATTTTTTTGTATGTACGTAGATTACGAACCAGCAGTCGAGTCGATGAATATGACAGTCAAAAGTAATATCTCAAGGGTAAATATGTACAGAAAGATAAATGGTAGAAAAAGGTGCAGAAAATGCGAGTGCTTTTGCAAAACGCTATTTCTCATAGCGAATAAAAAAAGAAAAAATGAGAATAAATAACTTTTTTTTTTCATGTCTCATTAAAAAAGCTGTTTCAGCTCAACTTATTGTTACTGTTGGCTTTTTTTGGTTGCTTTTTATTTTCCGTAAGAGTTGCCCACCAGTTGAGCAGTTAAAAACTGATTTTAAATTCTTGTCTAGGAAATATACCTACATAAGACTGAGGCAGCCTTACGACGATAAAGGAATAGTAGGTAGCGCAGAGTATTTAATCTATCTGATTCGCTGAACAATTTATTTAAGTACGAGTATATTTTCAAATTGTGTTGTAAATGAAATTTTGTATAGCTGCATGATCTTACTCCCTCGAAATACAATCTTCGTTTATGAAAGATTCAAAATTAAATTATTCTTTAATTATAAATTCCTATGCACCTTCTATGGAGTTAAAAGGAAGGTTAATTTGTCAATTTTATTATTCATTACTAAAATGCTGTTGAAAATGCCGCTGTTAAGTGAAAAACAAATGATTTTTCCTGCAAGTTTTTTAATGTTGTCTTATCAAAGCTGAAAATTGGCCTTTCAAATTTTCAAGCAATTTTTTTTTGCTAGGTATTATTTGCGATTCGTACGATATTTATTCCGCTTGTTTTATGGCTGTTTTTTTGGATATTAGTGAAACATCTTCGACGAATTTTCGCAAATATCAACTTTACTTAATTCACATAAAAGCATTAAAAAAGAGAATATTATATAAATAATTTAGTTTCACCATGTGCGTAGCCATGGGTGCTGAAGGAGAAAATATTTTTACTCACTGTTTTTCACGTAAAAGTATAAAAAATTGAAGTTCGGTTTTCAAAACAAAATGAGTTCGTCCCCTTGAAAAAATGTCTGCCCACGCCATGAATTTCACCAGGGTTGGCTATGAAAACGTAAGGGAAAATTTAAGTGTCAGAAGAACTGAAACCGAAAATAAATAACGGATTTTTTGAATGGTGCTAAATAAATCGTAAAAAAAAAATTGATTTAAAATTCTAAAATACTGTATAATTTCTCTTATAGATAGTTTACCTAAATTTTTCTTAAAATGTGTTATCCAACGACTTGAGTGTTTTTAGTCATTGGTCGAACGTTTCTAACGCATTAAAAAATAGATTTTTTTCATCGTTCCATGATATTTTTGAGAAAATTCATCGAATGATTATTTTTGATGGGCTTCACTACACCAATGACGTCACCGAAACGTAACGAATAAAATTTGGCCAACAATAACAACGTGTGCACTCGATAATAAATGCATTGGATTTGAAATTTGTAAGGTGGAGTAAAATAACTATTATTAAAAAGGTGGCTGTAGCACCTGCGGGCACATACATAATTATACACTCCAAATTATGGGATTTGGTCTTTCGGGAGGGCGAGAAGAAGCGTTACAAAATTTGGCGTGAAAATTTTGAATTTAGCCCGCCTTCAGCTAATCCTAAATTTACCACTGTTACACATTGCTACCCATTGGTGGTAATATTTTCGAAAAACTTCAATTATTTTTGGGGGATGGTGACTTACAAATGGTACACGATTCGATTTTTGTTAAAATCAGCCTATAACTTATATATTTAAACAAAAATCTATTAACTTTTGAAAAATAGCATCTATTATATTAGGAAATATAATGAAAATCGATTTAAGTTATAAGTTGATGGCAAATTTTTTCTTGTAATTTCAAATTGATTGCAAGAATTGGGTGATACGACTGACCAGTTCAATAGCTAGAGTACGATAGGGCAAAAATGTGTTACATTTAAAATTTTACTTCTGCTGTAAAGGACTATTCCACTCTCATGTGATTATGGAACGCTGCAAGTTATAGAGTCGACTTATAGTCCGTACAGAACGTAAGTGACTTCAGCATTGACGAAATTGTCTGTCTGGTACAGAACCAGAACTTAAATAGTAGCACTGTTTTGCCATATTGAACACGATAGTTATTGTTTCGGCAGCCACCAATGAATAATTATATTACATGTTGTCAAAAAAATAAATAAAAAAAAATACAATCAATTTTCGTAAGTTAATCAACTTTCTAATACACGCAAGTGGTGATGAGATGAACAGTCTCCAATATAAAAAACTGAACTGTATGATTGTACTCGAAGAGTAGAACCAGTGATGAACAAATATTATCTCATCGAAACAGCGTAGTCGGTCATTGAAATGATGATACACTGCTGCTCGAATGCTAATCATTGTCGACAAAAGCTAAGCATGTTCAAATAATAATTACCTATATACACATCTTACTTCCAAAATTTGTCGCAAGAAACGGAATAGTGAAAGTGGAAAATAAAATTTGTTGGTATGCATAAGCTGTTTGTCAGTGTTTACACGGAGTGAATTCGGCTGGTATTAAGTGCAGTGACCATACATTCGTTTATTCGCCAAACATTGACAAGTAGGTACTGAATATTTTGATGGTGTCTCGTCTATTCGGCAAATATATAGGTATATATATAAACCCGCATGTGCTGCGTTAGCCAGTATTTGCCGAACACCGTCTCGTTACAGTGGCGTAACTTTTAATTTAGCCTCCGACCGCCCAGTTTTCAGGGCACCTTGTCCTATTTGTAATCTAACAGATGGATTTTATCTCTCTCCATCTGAGAATGCTTTCCAGTTAGTTGACGCCTGGCCTCAGCCCGTGGTGGCCGTTGCATCACTTCAAGTGGGCCACTGTCTCTTAAAATTATTCTAACGAGTTTGCGGGTTTATCAGCTACCTATTCCACGATTGTGCAGCCCTTAGCATCAGAAATTAAGGCAGTATTTATCTTGGCCACAAAAATACTAGAACTTGAGTAAAAAATCCAAATAGTACTATACATAATATAGATGATAAAAAATGTGAAAAAATAATTCTTTGAATGAATTAAAAGATTAAAAAAAAAGGCAATGAAAAGCAGTTTTATTTTCGGTAGGATCTTTTTTTCTTTGAAAAATTTAAAAACTTTTCTGCAAATTCTAAATTTTTATAGTTCTTGATTCACACTTTTTATTTTACTAACATGTACCTACATGAAATTTTGGTTTTTGAAATATTTTACCGTATTTTTTCTTTTTTTTTACAAATAAATTAACAAAAAAAAAAAACTACCAAATGTGGACGTGTCTACAATAAATTGGTAGTTTAAAAAAATGTATTAATACTTCTGAACGACTGGATTAATCAAATTACTGTTATTTGTTTTATTGTTTCTAGTAATATAAGGTAAATCATCCAGAAATCAATTTTTCAATCTAAAAGGTGATCTAAATTTGATATGGGCTCTCAAATGTGGGACATGTAAAATTCTGCAAAAAAGGTTAGACGTAAGAAGAGAGAGTATGATGTTTGAAAATAACGGTGCTAACTAAATAGGTATTCTAGTAAAAAAATCGGGCTTGTGATTGCATATTTCCGAAATATTTAGCAGCAATGAAAGTATGGCCATATATGGTAGCTTATCTTAGTGCACAGACAGTTAACACTGGGTGACTGGCTATAACATAGGCCTGGTTCACACTTGGCCAGTTTTCATGCTACCAGCCAGCTACTTAGGGTACTAATCTGTTAACAGTTGAACTCACTACGTCGTTTCGACCAATTAAAATCAATTTAAACTTGGCAAATCGTGATTTGAGATTCTAATAAGATTCTTATAAGACCATCTGCCAAGTTAAAGTTGACTTTAAATGGCTAAAATGGCTAGTGACTTTAACCGTTGACAAAATTGTACCCCAAGTGGCTGGCTAGTAGCTACAAAACTAGTCAAGTGTGAATAAGGCTATAATCGTGTCATTTTCATAAGGAAGTGAAAGCTCCACAAGGAGCGCTAAATTCGCCTCATATTATCAGAGTCTGAAAACAGGACGATGTATTTTTCCCATGTATTTTTTCATAAGAAAAGAAAAGAGTTTAAATTGATTTTCTGCGAATGGGAAAGACTTTAATACGGATGATCACTAATCGTTAGAGGATAATATTTAAATCCTACCCAATTGTAATGATAAAAACTAATTTTCAAAGTAAATTTTTGCATTACAAAATCAATATATTTATACCTATTTTTGGCCGATTACTATTTTCGCTACTAAAGTGCGTACCTATCTTTTGCCTCCATTTTCCAATTTAAAGTGAACTTGTGTTATGTGCCACACTTTACCTTTCCTGTGTACACGTCTTCGTTCGTATTTGAGACCCTCAAAAGGCTTCTTGGTATGTTCTTGTTACTCTTTCGCATACCTTATTGTAGCACTTCCTATTTTATGTCCTATATTTAATTCACCCTATATTCGGCTTAACAAGAGCAATAAAATGGATACTTTACAGCCTGTCATAATTGACACTTCAAGACGAACACTTGTGACTTCTGAACTAACCAGAACTCCTGTTTTTTTGTGTTTTTCCTATATTTTCATAATAATACAAATAAACGTAAACACAGAAAAACAACGCATGAAAAATTAGTTTAAATTGGATATGTTCGAATATCGAGTACATTATTTTCTTCTTGGTCTCTTTACACCCCATATTTACCCAAATTCACGGAAATACTTCCAGTAAACCAGGGTTTTGACAGCCTTGCTTAATCCTCTATGGCAAGCCATCACATTTCACCTATCACAACCCTCAAATATTTGTTGACTTTGACAGAAATATCACTTTTGATTTTGGAGCAGACAAATAAGTATCTCTTAGGGTCAACACTGGAATTTGAAACATCTTAGATTTTAACCTCTTTTCCTCACGATCTTTCATTAATTCAAAGTAATTTTGCTAAGTAATTTTAAAGTGACCAAGTTAAAGGTCTGATTTATAATTTTGTTTCATTATTATATTTTTCCTAATAAAATTTCTCATTTCAAGATAATTAAAATTTAATTCATTTCAATTTTCATCGATATCGTCTTTGGCTGAAATCAACTCCACTAAGTGCAAAAACCATTTTATTGTTCCATAACACTGTAACAATATGGAAAAGCTAATTTTGTAGTCTGGCAAAAATATAAATCCAGTCAAGTTTTATCGTTTTACCTCAGCTTTTTAAACAAACTTCCCTCATAAATAAATTTTCGAATTTTCTGACGTCACGTTTTACCCTTTCCACCAGACTAATTTAAACCAAATTTAAAAATGGCATGTCGTAAAGTATTTTTAACTAATAAAACGCATTTTCCACCGTTGAAAAAATAAATAATATTTTGTTGAGCAAACTGTCTGGTGTAGGTGAAGGGCTCAAAAAATACATTTCTTAACTCACCAAAGGTGGACCCTACCGTTCCATTGAATTTGGAAAATTTTCAATGAAAAATGAAGATATTTTCAATTTCGCATTTTGAGAAATACAATTAAGACCATTTCCCATTGTTTCAAGAGCTTCATCGAGTGAAAATTCATCAATTCGTTTACATTATCTTCATGAAATATGAACAAAATTTTCTACTGTACATATTGTGTTCCTTTGGGTAACATTATTTTGGACTAAAATCACATTTTTTTCTATTTTCGTAGTGCTCAGTGTTTCTTCATTTTTGTTTCGCTCGTCTATTTACCGAGTTCACTTTTTATCATTTACTATCTTCTTTCCCTTTTTTTCCCCTTTTTTTTTGCAACTATTTTCTTTTATTACGGGCCTTTTTATGGGTTACATTCGAAAATTTATCGGATTTATGTCGGCACCTTTGGCACTTATACGACGTACACTCGGTGACCATAATTTAGCTATTCCTTTCGTTTTGGACCGTTATAGCTTATCTACTTAAAAAAATAAAAAAATAAAAAAAAAAAATAAAAAAAAAAGATAACCCGTTCGCAGCTAGACACAGATCTCTATAATGTGAAACGAATTCATCCACATAGTTCTTCACGTTCAACAGTTTAATTACTGTTGTGCAACTCTCTTCGCTCACAAAATCGAAAGAAATATACAACGTAAAATTGTTACACCGGTGTTGGTGTGGGAATGCCAAAAATTCGGGCATTTAAAGTCTTTTTTCACCTTCTCCCTTTCTATTTCTCGCTCTCAGCAGCCCACTCACTTAAGCAGCGGTAGCAGCGGCAGCCGCCTTACCATTTTCCATTGATATTGGTGAGAAGATCCAACGACGAGAAGACGTTTTAAATTTATGATTAGACACGTTCTCTGTGGCACACATTTTGGAAATGGGCCGTAAAATGCAAATTTTCGTATCGAATTCTCGACGTTCTACAATATTCTGGCATTGAGTATACGATAACTATTGGTTGGTCTGCATGCAGCGTCTTAATCTTCTTTTCTAGATTTGGTTTCTCTCTTTCCCCACACTCTCTCTCCCTCTCTCCTCTCTCTCCTCTCTCACTCTCCTCTCTCTCTCTCTTTCTTTCTTCGTCCTTCCTACTCTTTCTGTAATTCTCTGCTGATTATGCATACCAATTTGTTATTTTACATTTTAATAAAAGCAAAAAGAAAAAATTATTGTGAGTGACACTTTCGAATAATTTATATAATGTAAAATGTGTGGTACAAAGTATAAATGTTTTTTTTTTTTTTTTTTTTTTCCTGTACCCATGGAAATAAGACTTACGATTAGACTATTTTCATTATTTACAAAATTATGTTTCTGTATTTTCATGGTGATAGTAAAAATGTTCTCAAATGTGAAAACGGCTGAACGGACGATAGAAGTCAAAATTTTCAGATTAGTAACGATTTTTTTTTTTTTTTTTTTGTTCATTGTATATACAGGCCTATACTCGCGTGTGCAGATGCCATCATATCGCCTACGACTTCGGTGAATAATGAACTGATATCCACAATTTATTAGGTCGTAGCTCGAAAAACTACCTCTATACCGTACTACATTATTGATAGCATTAATTCTGATAGAAGATAGCATAAATTATTGTGTCATTCCATTTGCGGAAAACTGTTAACTATTATAGGCAGATACCGCACTATTTCATGGCGAATAAGTAATTTTATCTACTACCTTATGTCGAAGCCGATACAAAAACGTAAAGACTGAAATTCTGAAATTCTGAGCCGAACGATTTCAATAGAATCTATATCGTTATATCAGAATAAGAAAAATACACAATGGTCTTGAGTTCTTTTAAAAAACTTTTTGCTATCGCTGCCGTTCGAGCATGCCGGCTTATTTATTTGAAACGTATTGAAAAAAAAAATTAAAATAATTTTTTTTATTTGTTTTTAAATATTATCGTCGACTCTAAAAAATTCTTGCGCAAATAATAAACTTCTTTTTCATTTTTTCTTCAAATAATATCATTTCATAACATTTCAATTTCTGTCAAAACCCACACATTTTTTTATTTTTCTACCCATTGCATCTAAAGCACAGCAAAGCTCATTATAATATTAATGTAATACTAGACATTCGCTATCAACATTGCATGTAATTATGCAACATTGAAAATTTCCAGCATAGCCCCGAAGTCTCGTATCATATGGAACGTCGACTCTATCTATTTCGAATGTGTGTATGATAACAACAGGATATGATAAGAGACTCAAAGTTTGGAGAGACCGACTGTGGTATGTTCGAACTTGATGTTTCATCATTGTGACCATTCACAGGGGCAAGGGTAGGCAAGATATAAGCAAATTTCACATATTTTGTATTCCATTTCTCGTCACTTATTTCAGTAGATTTTAGAACGAGACATCTTTATATTCACCGTCAGTGATGTATTTTTCTTTTTTTTTTATTTCTGTTATCAGCTTTCATTGTTTTCAGTGTCAAAATATTAGCAAATTTCATAAAATTTTTTATGAAAAATGTTGCAAAATATTTAAAAAACGGTTTTTTAAAAATAATACTTGAATGTGTGCCTCGCTACAACGTCACTACCACCGAGAAACGTACATCATTTTTTGATATCGAGCTTTTTTTCAAAGCTAAGGTGAGGCTATACCCGTGGAACTCCACCCTTATACGTATACGTCTTTGAATTGATTTTAAAAAAATTGTCGAAGTAATATTTTGGAGCTGCAATTTCTTTGATATTTCATCGTGTTAAAAAAATATTTTTACGAACGTAAAAATTCATTTCATCCCCTTTCACTCAATTAGGGGATGAATTTTGAAAAATCCAAAAATTTATCTTTAAATACCAAATAGAAAAAGTAATGCTGCGGAGCAAAAATCTTTTGAATATCTTATCGTGTGGAATAAATTTACTTAAAGAAAAGAGTTAGAAACGCATTTCATCCCCTTTCATCCCCGAAGGAGATAAATGTTACTTCTAATGAGTAGAAAAAGTTGATAATACTTCGGAAAAAAACTATTATCGGTATTTCATGGCGTTAAATAAATATTGAAAAATAATGTAAAAACAGATTTCACCTCTTTTGATCCTCTTCTGTGTGGAATTTTGAAAAATGCTCATAAAGATGGGAATATACCTACCTCTAAAATGTCGAGTGGATCGATGCAGTAATTTTGGCTGGGTGATAAGTGACTGAATGTATATCAAAAACTTTCTTTCATATCTATAACGTTTACAGAGCTTCAGTTAGTGGGAGCTGAGGAGGCTATAACTACTTTAGCCAATATTTTGGGGCATCATTGAGGTCTTAAAAGACAAAAACATTAATTTGGTTTATTTACAAGTACAAAAGCGTAGAAAGGTAACATGTCATCAAAATGTCATCAATGTCTTTTAAGTTATATTTTTAGTTTTTTGAAAGGCGAAGAGGAAGCATGAAAATTCGGTAGCCCTTGAGTGCCAAAATTGTAAATTTATCTTTAGGAAAGAAGAAAAAATAACCACAGAGTGTGAGAATAAGTTGAAAAATAAAAATATTTTAACCAACTACCGTTGAGAGATATTCATCCTATAAAAACAAAGAAACATTTCTGAATTATTCTGACCGCAAAGAATGAGCAGGCGATTTTAGAAGTTTCTGAAAAAAGTTTCTTCGTTCTGAAATTATTGGTTTCGGCCTTCCGTTGAATATCAACTATTCTTCATTTCTTCAAAGTTTTATTTTCCCCTGTTTATTTTTTTTCTTCCCTCCTAATCGAATGATCCTACTTTTGAGTTGTAATGTACGATTAATTCCTTGAAAATAATTCGGTAAATAGAGCTGACTTCGAATGACTTGCAAGAAAATCTTCTACTTTTCTACAATACTTATTAGAAAAAAAAAAGTTTTTGCGATTTTTTTTCCCTCATGTTTTCAGAGGTTGTGGAAATGTCAATTGGTGGATTTACGTCGCAAAATACTTCGATCTTTTTCTTCGTTGACGATGTGTGTCTGCCGCAGGGCAGCCACAAATTGATTTCGAATAAAAACTTTTGGAATCGATTAAAAAAAAAAAGGATCAGAAAAGAGAGGGTGAATATAAAAGAAATAGAAAAAAAGAGAGACAGAGAGAAAGTAAGAGAGAGAGTGAGAGAGAGTGAAAGAGAGTGAGAGAGAGTGAGAGAGAGTGAGAGAGAGTGAGAAAGAGAGAGAGAGATAGTGAGAGAGACAGAGAGAGAGAGAGAAAGAGAGAATGAGTGAGAGATTGAGAGAGAGAGAGAAGACAGAGAAAGAGAGAGAAAGATGAGACAGAGATAGAGACAGACAGAAAGAGAGATAGCGAGAGAGAAAGAAAGAGAGAATGAGAGAGAATAAGAGAAAGAGCGAGTGAGTGGGAGAGAGAGTGTGTGAGATTGAGAGTGAGAGTGAGAGAGAGAGAAAACCCAAAATAAAAAGAAAACAGGAAAGACGTAGGTCGAAAAGTGTAATCAAAAAAGCGGAAAATCGCTGTCTAAATATTTTCCCAAAGAATGAAAAGCGGATTGGTGGTGGGTTGGGTGTGGATTGAAAAAAGGTGAATAAAATTTTTTTTCTCCTTCTCTTTTTATGCTTGTAATCACGCGGCAGAGCGTATAAATTGAAAGAATAAGAACGGAAAGAAAGTTCACGGAAAGAAAGAAACGGATATTGTATAGGCCTATAGCTAAATTTTTCTTTTTTTGAAAAATGTAAATAATTTCGAATTAAATTAGCGAAATGCGCATAAATAGTACCAATAGGTACAAAGAAACGCGAGTTCTTCGGTTTTTTTTTCTTCGTCAATTTATTTTAAATTCGAAAATAATCTATATAGGTACGTAGATTTGGGTTTCTTTCGTTATATTCGAGCAGGTTGATTGTGTGGCACTTTTCTTCGGCCATAGATGAGAGGGGTATTTCAGTTTAAACCGCCAGCACTACAAAAAAAAAAAAAAAAAAGTTATGAGAACGGCTGTAACAGCTCTCTTCTTTGTTTAGTACCAGTTAAGGCTTTTCTAAATTTTACAATAGTTTACGTTAGCAGGCTTTTTTCATTCAGAAAATTCATGACGGTCGAGAATTCATGCACTGTTGAAGTTACGATGCAAACGATCTTCGGTCATAATTATTATGTTCAAATAATTGGTGTTTTGCCTAAGAAACAGCCTCTCTTCTCGAACGTAGATATCATAATCTGCTGTAACAGCTACGGATACGTACCTACACTTAGAACGATTTTTTTCCACGTATATATAGCTGCGTGAAAATAACGCGCACCCATAATGAATGTGTGAAAGAAAAAAGAGACGTGATTTATTCCAATCAATGTCGAGTTCCAGTCTAGGATTGCGGTGGATTCATTTCGTAAAAACAATTATCATGGGGTGAAAATTAAACGAATCTGTGAGACGTACTTTGTTGCACACTACAGACGATGTGTCGCCGGTGAAACAAGTTCGATGAACCGGTTCGGTAACCGTTAAGGAGTTTGAAATGTATTCGTAATAATTTGGACGGACGTCTTTTTCTTCCTTTTCCGTTTTTCGTTGACAGGTTTATTATAATACTTGACTCGTTGGGATTCTAGACCCAGCATACTTGACTTCGGTTTATTTCAGTGCGCGAAGAGTATTCGACTGTAATCTTATTTCCTGGGTTGGCCACGTAAATCTCGACTTACAGTGTGCGCGTGTAGGCCTAAAATATTTCGAATTTCACGGTAGGCTTAGGTTACTTACATCCACATCCTACGCCACCGCGTATATGTACAGTAAAATATCGCTACATGCTCGTGTTTTGAGATATTTACCGATCGACTTTCAATATTTATTTTTCTGAATCCAAATAGTATATTACAAACCAAGCTCACTCACATATAATCGCTCACTTTTGAATCTTTTTGAGGAAGATATTTTATATAATTAATGTTCAGAAAACAACGAAACATTAAAATTCCATCATAATGACTAAAAATTATGAAAAATAGAATAAAATATCAACGTCCTCACTGCGGCAGATTTAACGTTTCATTTAGAAAATGTAACCTCTAACTCGATGTAAACTGAACACGCTTCCATGTAAAAATATGCTTCATGTTTTTACATAGAGGTGTGTGCACTTTTATATCGAGATTATATCCCATACTATAATACGATCAATAATTGTATGTATGCATGTATGTGGGTATGTATGAATGTACGAATGTATGTGTGTAACCGCATTCTGAAGAACTAGATCAACAATGTTATTGAAATTTGCAGGAAAGGAGTTTTTTGTTACGAAAAATTGATTTAAATAGGTCCTAAGTTTGAGAAAATTTGTTGAACAGAAATATGAACGTCTCAATTTATTCATCAGTGCAGCAGTAAGCGATAGCAACAAATGACGAAAAATGTTCCTGGCTCAAAGTAATAGATAGGTAAGGTTTTATTAGCAAATTTTGGTAGGCCTAGGCTGCATATGATCATTATGATTTATAACTAATGAAATAATGAGTTTATAGTTGCAATCTTTAATTTTATTCTCGAGAATCCAGATATGTTACAAAAATATGTTTATGAAATTCCACAGCTTGAATTAAACTAACAAAATTTTTTCTAATTTCCACATCCAAGCAAAACTCTGTGAACCATGCAGGTACTTCATCAATGAAATAAGCTACTTTTCACTCCAAAAAATACTAGCGTAAACATTCCCTTACTGATCATGTATTCTATAATAATTATTTACCAACACACGTGTATTAATAAGACTGAAATTTAAAGGCGTAGATGATGGTGGGGTCATGGAGGCCTAAACCCCTTTTAGCTCTGTAAAAAAGTTCATCATAAAAAAGTGTGTTGTGTGTTTTTAAGGCGATGGTATTGTAATGATGGGTGGGATGGGGTAGAAGAGATTGTTGAGAAGATGTGGACATCCCCTTATGGTCAAGCTATCTACACCCTTTTGGAAATTAATGAAAGCTGGTTGAATTCTTCAAAGTTAGCTTGTATAAAGTCTTTAAGTGTAAATTTTGCTTTAGAAATAATCACAAAACCCATTTCTTCCAAAGAAAAACTTCAGTTATTTTTTTGGTTTTTTGACATACATATGTCTTACCCTTGGGGTCAAATATTGTTTGACATGACCATTTTTTGTGTTACTTTTCCCTTTTCCCTCCGTTTTGTCCTTTTTTTCTTTTCATAGAACAAAAATTATAAAAAAAAAGGGAAAATATCTCCGGTCAAATATTTTTTTGCGGGACCATTTTTTATTTGTTTCTTTTTCCTTTTTCCATGTTTTAATTTTTTGTTCCTTTTTTTGACGTGTAAACATCTTAATGGTAGGGCTAAATGAGAATTACGATTGTCAGATTTACGTAACTCGTAACTCTTACAATTGTAAATCTAATTTGTGTGTGTGTTACATAGCATGTAAGTATGTGATTGTGTGCATACACGTTGTGCACGCTCACAACCGCACTATTATGTTTGCACATCAATCCTTCATGAGTATAATCCCAGAATAACTTACGCCTTTTTTTTTTTTTTTTTATACAACAAAAATGTATAAAAAAGGGGAAATGGCCAGTTGGCTTTTTTTTTTTTACATTTTTTTCTTTTATACATAAAAAAGAATTTAAGTCAAAAAATATGACGTCATTTTTCCTTTTATAATACAACAAAAGTTTAAAAGCGATTTTTCTTCTCTTTGTATATTATTTTCCTTTCTTTCCTCTAATGCCTTATGACGAGGATCTTGCATACTTTCCGACGAGCTCAGCACTCTTCTCAGACTGTCCTCTAAATGAATAGATAAGTAAGTAAATAAATAAATAAATAAAATAGAATTTAAGAAGAGAGGGGAGTATAAGACAAATAAGTATCTACTTGATTATATGTAATTTTCTTGAAAAACAAAAACCATGTTTAATTTTTATGGTTGTTTTCAAAATGTTGAATTACACCCTACTTATTTGAATCTATAATTGAATTTAGTTATATTTTTTTGAACACTATGTTTCAGTTTTACTTCTTCTCCTTCCCTGAGCAACTCAAGCCTCTTAAAAATAATTTCTCCATTTTTTCAATTCAAAAACTTCGATGATCTCCAAGTGTCATCAAATGCAATGCCATTTTGCAATTCCTCTCTCTGTTCAGAACTTCTATGAAATTCATTTCCTCTTCTCTAGGCCACCAGTTTCACTATTTTCGTCTTTGTAATTTATTTGAGTTAATTTAAACCTTAAGGTTCAGTTACTTAAAACTCGATTGAACCTCAATCACCAGTTAAACTATAGTTTTCTCCATCAATTTTGGACCAAACTGTGGTTTAACTGGCGACTGAGTTTTATGCAATTGACCCTAAGAGTATCAAGAGTATCCATAGTCTTTCTACAACTAGTGCCATTTAAAATTTTTTCAAACAACAACAACAAAATCCTGTTTTATTGACTCCAATAATAAGAAACAGTTTTTTTCTACTTTAATAATCACTTTAAAAAAAAATGTTGGAACCCCGAAGCATTCGACAAAATAATAATTCATTCAACAATTAAAATTTCTGTATCAAAATCTGTAAAGTTTATTAGGTATTATTATTTATTTTTATTTTTTCAAACGAGTTAGAGTCGACTGTAATACTTTTTTAAAAACCCAATTCGAACGTGTGCCGAGCACCCTCACTAAAACGAAGAAAAAAGGTTAAATAATAAATTTTTATTTACTTTAGGATTGGCGGACCACATGGCTCTTAATATAATATGGATGTTATTTATTTTGGAACAATTTTCAAAGCAGATGGCTTTACGTATTATGCACATATATATATATAGTTATATGTATATATTTATCAGTAGACGTGAATAATAACCGAGGATTCAAAAGAAGTAAACGAGTAAAATTTTTATTTAATTTCCCTCAAAATCAGTGAATTATTCACTTTATAGATTCTTCCTACCCAAATAACATGCAATTATCCATAGCCTATAATATATGCACGAAAACGTAGCCTATTTCTTCTTTTACTAGTTTGATATTCTAAGTTTACGAATGCAAATACGATAATTAACGATACGATGTTAAAGGTTTAATGGGTTTCAATCATTTACCATAATAAAGAGATTTTAAATGGCCTCATTGCAAGTTACAGTGGCGAATAAAAACATATCATTCGGAAATTGAGAAAACGAATTTAACTATCGCTAACTTTATTGACCACCAATTAACTACTTGTCTTGAGATGGCTAAATTTGGAACCTAAATTCGTCTCGATTATACGGTATTTTCAAAACTGACTTTGTTTATTTGCTGAAAAAAAAAAAATCAATAAAATGAATGAAAAGATCTTTGGCCAGTTACAAGTTCTCAAAAGTTATATGTGTCTGGTTTTTTTTTCGTCTTAGTAATTCTAGTCTGTGACCAGGAAGTATAAAATGCTCCCCTTCCACAACCTCTTCATTTATTCCCTCAGGAAAAACATGTAACATGTCTTTCAAAACCCAAAAGTTGTATTTTATTTTTTAGACTTTCAACCTGCTTCGTCAAATTTTGCAAACAGCTACGAAAAATTAAATATCCAAATCATATACTTAATTTAAGGTACTTATATATTGTGGAGAGCTCTTAAATGGAAATCCTTTGTGAAAAATGACGCACGTGCAGTTGATTAGGAATCAAGAAATCTATATTCTTGCACTTATTCCATAATATTGCTCGAGTGTGACTGCGAACAATATACAGGACACCCTATACGAACATTTCACCAAAAGTATTTATTTGCTCCTCAATACAGTTGGTTTTTGTGACCACCTACCATGTAATCCGATTCTCTGGGCAGACATCTCCTTCATTTTTTCTTCTCAATATTCTTACCAGCAATCGCTTATTGTACACTTTATAAATAAATCCTTCCTCTGATTTGTCTTGGGCAATTATGTGAGCTGAAACTTTAAGAAACAAAATGAATGAAATGGAAAAAAGAGGTAATCCGAACAATTCACGTAACAATCGCTCAAATCAATATTATAGTCAATTTTCGCTAACTTAAAATTGATTTCCAAAATTAAAATACTTATCTCTCGGTTACGAATAGAAATCCACCAATCCTAGGCTGCGATTATGAACTAAATTGATAATTGGCAGCGATTGATACCCCGTTTTAAACACATGGGCTATTAACTCTTATCAATTATCAGTTCAGTTCATAATCGCAGCACTGATTCAACAAAAAAAGTTTCAAAGAATTTATTTTACAGATACCCCCCCCCACCTACACGCGCACACGCACGGTCCAGCTTAATTTAAAAAAAAAAGAACAACAACAAATATAATTATAGCGAAATAAAAATACGGTATGCCAAATTTTTTGTTATTGTTATAAAATAAATTTCTTTCGAGCATAAAAAATACCATTTATTGGTATAACGAGGAATTAATTAATGATTATATTACTTTTTTTTGTATTTTGTTTTTTTTTTTACGCCCTAAATGAATGTTATATGAACGAACATGTGTAATTCAAATATTCCTCGAAACACATTTCACTATAAATATCGATTTCGTTTTAAGGGGGCTTTATACGTTCAGGTGGCTAAAGGTCGAGGGGATATTAATGTGATGGAGAAAAGAACGAATGAAGAAAGAATAAGAAAAAAAAAGAAAAAGAAATGTGTACACTAGAAAAGCTTTTCACAAACAAATAAGCCTAATGTAAGCGGAAAATACAGGAGCCGACAAAATGTACGCCTTTTCCTCTTTTTCTCACTTTTTTTAGCAGGTTTTTTTTTTTTCCTTTTTTTTTTCTTCTATTTCTATCTTACTCTGTTTTTTCACCCTATAAGTATATGCATATTTTTCTTTCTCTTTTCGTTAACCTTTATTTTTCCACTATTTTTATGGTGTCGGTTTTTCTTGACATTTACTGACAGGTACTGCCATTATTTTCTATGCCAGAGAAACGAAGCATTATGTTGAGAATATCGATCATTCCCAATAATTTATTTGACTATGTTTGGTCTTTATAACCATAGTAACCCATTACCGCTCTAACGAAAAGTGTTTTTGGAGTTTACATGTCAAAATTACCAACTTTTTTTTCTTTTCTTTTTCTTTCTTCAGCATTCATTTCATTTCAACATAATTAAATTTTTCCGTTTGAAAAAATGTGTAGGTATTCGTTATTTTCGCATAAGAATCCGAATATTAACATTATAGTTACCTATAATTCAGATTTTAATATGTGTAAATGTGTTTCTTTTTTTTTTTCTTTTTTTTTTAGGAGTGGGGAAAATATAATATTACGAACAGACTCGTATTAGGTACAAACATTATTGTATAACCTGTATAGTCTGCAGTAATTGCTGTTATCACTCTTTATTCGTCTCATTTTCGACTTGTCATCCATAGATGGACTGTATGTACCTAACCTACATTTCATTTTTTCTTTTTGTTCATCCAACCTCGCTTTTTTCGTAATTAACGTGTCACATTTTAGATGGGTTTATTTTGGGGTTAATTCGTATAATTACTTTTTCTACTTTTTTTTTTTTACAGAGAATAAAATGTTTGAAAAAAAGTGTATATATGATGACTGGAATGATTTGGCTACTCTTTTTTCCCTTAGCATTTGATAATGTTTATTCGTTGACTGATAATATTGACCTTAAAAATGGTCTTCATTCTGTTCTCCACAAATTTTTCATTTAATGGAAAAATAACTGATAATCGTCAAACATAATTTTATATTTTGAACTTTCACATTCTGTTGAATACACCTACAAGATCTTTTTTTTCGGTATTTTACTTTTAATATCACTTGTGAAAGAAGAAAATAGTATTTTCATACAATCTTGTACCCTCATTAGCCTATTAATGGAAATGACCGATTTTTTATTCCTGAAGTATTAAAAATCAGAATTTATTTATTTATTCATTTACTTATTTACAACCGTGAATTGAGCATCTTGAACTACAGAGTTTTAAAATAGGCTATCTCTCAATTCATCCATCATCGAGCTTTTAGATGGCAAATAATTTTCATCAAACCTTTTCTAACTCAGTCTATATTATGGGCAACCGTCTTCCACATTATTCCCACAGTGTTTTCCGATTCATCCCTCCACTCCAGGACGTAGATAAGGGAGAGAGGTGCAAGAGCAGAAGTTGTGAACTCCCACTCGCCTCTTAAAATTGAACTTCTATACGTTCTTGCCTCCAGCTAACGGCTTACATTCTTTCTTTTCATCTGTATTCATAAGGTGACCATTTGGTTGAAATTTTATATCACTTTTTATATGTTCGTCTTTAAACAAATCTCCCGCATATTAAGTTAATAAAACTTCCTTGATTTTACCATTCTACATGTACAAAATTCAAGGCCGATTTTAAAGGGTGGATTTGGGGTAGAATTCCCGGTCGATTTTGAAACAAAATTATTCAGATTTTCAAATTTTACGTTTACGAAATATGAAAAGTATTGCTAAGCCTTCCCATAAAAATTCACGAACATGATAGAATGTGATTCTACCCCCGCCCAGAAGAAAAAATTCTGAAACCGAGCTTAACCAAATTTCCTCCATTCTTGCCTTGGATCTTCGAGTTTTGCTACATTGTGTTAAGGTTGGGATTAATGGATTAAAACGCTTTCCAGAATTTGTATCTTTATTTTCGAATTCTATTTTTCCTTCTACGATTGGTTTTTAACTGTCAGAAATTTGCCAGTTTCTTTTAAATTCTTGTTTTTTCTCTACATATAGCCTATCCAGCAATCAGCATATTACGCTTGTATGTGGAATTATTGCCGTAGGTATTTATACCAACTCATTTACTATTTCTATATTTTGACTTTATTTTTAGAAATTTCTACCGTTTCATTTTCGGTCAATAAAATTATGTTTTATTCAAATTCAAAATAAGAACATTTATGATCGTCTGTGGAAGAGTTGACTAACACTGATAAGTCAACTTTCCTATCTCTAGTTGAAAGTACAACAGGTATCCCACATCAAAGATGGTAGCCTTGAGAAAGCACACTCAATATCATTAGTAAGAGAAATGGTCGAACAGTCAACGTGTTAGAGGCATCGAACACTGCCAGGAAAACAGTAATCGTTACAATTATAAAATTTGGCATGTTTGTGCGTGTTCACGACACACACACACACACACACACACACAATGGGCTGTATATAAGAACGAAACTAAGGCCCGTTTGCAGGAATGGTGTTCACAAACCCTTCTCCACAGTGTGGCGGTGAGCCATAGGTCTAAGTCTGCATTTTGGGTTTGTTGGTCTCCCCACGTAGCAGCAGCTTAGCTCCATCCACTGTTGTGTTGTTGTACTGTACCGTCAGACACAGCACTGGGATAAGTGGTTATGTGGACATGAACCTTATATATAGGCGCGCACCTTGGAAAACTATTGGTGGTGACAACGTAACCGCGTGGATAAAGTTGTCATTTTTTCAGATCTGTGGGTTGCTGGTTCAAATCTCCCCACACCAGCAAACTTACATGGTTTTTTCTCAGTCAATACAAGGGTGTATGATCTTGAGTAGCATGAGCTAATTAAACAACAGCTTGCATTAGGGGGTTCTTGAACCCCCTCATAGCCCAGAAAAGATAGGCGTGACAATTAAAAATAATGTTTTTCCTCAATTTTAGAGATTACGTTGGGAGGGGATGAAAAAAGACCGCTGAGAATATGCGGACCCCTCTCCTAACGGCGGAGCTATCTACCTCCTTGAAAGCAGGGACTGAATATGTTTCAAACATTTTAAAAATAAAATTTAAAACTAACTTTCTTTTTAAAATTGTTTTAAAAAACTTTCTTTTTTTTTCTTTTGTTGCGTATCGACTGCAGATGGTTTCTTCGGGTGACGAAATTCATACAATATTAGGTATTCAGTTTCTTATATTTCCATTGATCTTTCCTATTTCAAAAAACCTCCTATTGCTCGTTTTGAACAATACCAACGAAATAGGTTTCAAAAGTCAAGACGTATATTTTTGGACGTTCAATGAGAATTCAAAAAACAAAATGACTATTTCAAGTTAAAAAATATGAAAAATTATTGTCGGAACAGATTTTGTTTTTTCTTTTTGTCTTTCTTCATTCAAACAATTCAATTTCGATGCTATTTTTCATCATCAGATGGGGAAAAAAAAAACTTTTCTCGCCCATTCTCTCTACGTTGAGAGTTCTGAAGAAAATACTACCTATATAATGTACGTTGCCGATTGAAAAATCTATACGAATGAGGTAACCAGAAAAACTCAGCTACAATTGCCAGAAGCCGGGTAATCGCACAATATAATGGTGGAAAAGGAGTAAATTTAAAGAAGAGAGAAAAAATTTTCACGTTTTTTCTCGCACGAATGACTAACGTTGACGTTCAAGGTCGAAAGACGACCTACAATGAATACCCCTCATTACGTTGCCATTTTGTTTTTGTATTTTTTTTCATTTTTCAATTTTATTTACAAATTATCGAATTTTCGGTAATAATGACGGTACCGCTACGCCTGTAGTTTAGGGAAGAAAGTAAGAACTAATAATCCCCGACTGTTTTTCTTTTTTATTCATTTATTGCCTTACTTATTCCTTGGCGGGAATAGGTATACAATTTTATTTTAACTTAAATGCCTACATTAATAATAATCATGAGTGACTAAGTATCGAATAAAATTATTCTAATTTCGTTTTTATTTTATGGTCGTTGAATTGAATACTCTTCTCAAAAAAATAGAACTAACTTCAAAAAAAAAAAAAATTACCTAAGGAGAGAAAAGTAACCCTCTTAAAATTTCTCCAGCAAGATCCGGGGACTGGAATTACTGAAGTCGTCGCTATTTTCCTTTATCATATACATAGGAAGTTAGGCTTTTAAGTCAATTCCTCCTAATTTTATGATGAAACTTTTTAATTTGCGTCGACTTTACTAATTCCAGTCCTTAGATCTGGCCGGAGAAATTTAAAAATGGTTATTCCTCTTTCTAGGGAATTTTTATGGATTTTTCTCGAAGGCTGTTCTATTTTGTGAAATTCTTGTTCATTTCATCGCCCATTATAACATCTGCATTAATTTTTGCAGAAACGTTAGTTCAAAACGAACAGTTTTTTTTTTTTCAAATAACTCTCGAACTATCTCATCGAATTAAAAGAAAAAAATTATATGAAATCTAAATAATTCGATAAATTCCTCCTTTTATGTCGGTTAAAAACAAAAGCGAACGAAATTCTCATAAAATTATTTTTTTGAACAAAAAAAAAATCGGTTTCCTTAATTAGCTAACATATTTTAATTTATTTCAGCTAATATTGAAATTTTTCCGATGGAAAAGCAGTCAAATTCGTGACCCTGGGATAATAAAATATAGAGATTGTTAAAATTCTGCGGATGAACATCGCAATTTTTTCGAATCTTTCAGCGAAGTATGTTGCTTCAAAAACGTGGTTCAAAACAGTTTTTGTGTTGAAAACTGGTGTAAAATAATTCAAGTTTGTGATTCGGATGAGACTTTATTTTTCGTTGATTTATCAGAAAATAGTCTAATGAGTATACTTAAGTAGGGTTTAAACTCACATCTCTATTCTCCAATCTCTAATCTGTATTCTATGAAGTTGGGAAATTCCAACTTTTATAGAATAAATCAAGAGAAACAGCATAAACCATAACTCAGTGTTTCCCCTTAGTGAACTTTTTACATATTATATCACAGAGAATAAATTAACGAGTCTAAACCATCCTTCAATTCAATTTTTTATTCTGTTGAAAATGCAAATTTTGCACACATAAAAAACCATGTCGCTCCATTAAAAGGAGATTATTTGTCAAAACTTAAAAATTAGAAATTTTTCGTTTTACCGCATGAAAATAGTGTTCTCACAATAGTTACACATTTTCCTCTTCTTATTTGGTCCAAAATGAAATTTGGTAAAACTGCAACATCGAGCTTTTGAATGCATTTATACCATTCTTCATTTTCAGAAATAAATCATATTTTTTTGGGTTAAAAGACTATCATTTTTTTTTTTTTCAGTTGCGTCCAAATGTTTTGGTCTTTTTTTTTTTTACGAGGCCATCGTGAAAACTACTTGTTGCTTAGTTGAATTCTGTTTGTCATTTCAATACATAAAGTGTGTAGTTGGAATTGACACCTGGGCACCTGTTCGTGACTTTTTCCAAAATTTCGTATACATTTAGGTTCGCACATCGTTATCATTGTATAATTTTTTCCAGGACCTATTAACGACTACCTAAAAAAATAATTTTGAAATTCTCTCAATTAAATCATCGACACGCTATTAACTCGAATAAAGTCGATATTATCATCATTAATAAGTCAATTCGATGTAGGTATTTGTGGGTCATGGAATTCCTACAATCAAACTATAAATTACTTCCGCCTTCCACTTTATTGCGAAGGGTTGCAGCGAATTTCCTGGAACGACTTCACTTTTTATTTTTTATTCGCCTGGAAGTAACTCTTCGTTGTAAAAAGATTATCAACGTATGTTTTATGTTTGTTTTTTGTTTTTGTTTTTTTTTTTTTTTTGAATTAGTTGTCGATGAGTATCGAAACAATTATGGGCAAAAGTTAGACAACAATCAGATGTAAAAGGTGTGAAGGACTGGATAAACGTAACCATAAGTCAATGATTTGTGGAAAGAAAAGAAAGAAAATATTTTTTTTTTTCACTTCTCTTTCGTTATTAAAATTTAGTTTGTTTTTAAACACCAAATGGGTTGCACCGGATCGACGAATGCATTGCCCCCCATCGACTGCAGCGAAATACCTTCGTTGATGGCAAATGGTATACACTCCAACCAGGAACTAGGCCTACCTTCTTGTAAGTATTTCACCCTGTACCGTACTTAATATTATGTATTTTCTAAGTACTTCTGCCGCTTTTTTCTTGTTTTTGTTTTACTTGCCAGTCAGTCTGATAAATTACATTAGTTAACGAACGACTAGAATTAACCTGAAATTGATGTTTACTATTGGTACCAGTTCTTCAGTTTCTTTGTGCTGGGTAAATTTTCCAGTTTTCGGCTGGGACTGGAAAAAATTTACCCTCTCTTTATTTTCCAGTTTGCGAACTATTGATTGAAACTTACCCTATTCGATACGATTATAAATTACGTTTATTCGTTAATTGTAGCGGTGGAAATTTTTTATTGAATACAGCGGTAGCATTTATGGTACCACTTCAAGATCAAGAGGAAAACCTTGTAAAAAAGCATCCGCCTAAAAGGTTTCAACGGCTGGAGGAGCGACGAACTTCACCACCAGAATTCACTCTTAAAATGTTACAAGATAAATTGGCGGAGGCTGAACGAAGAAGGTTACAGGTAGGTTAAAACGAAAATAATATCTAAAATTTTTTTCCTTCATTCAGGCAGTTATATATATATGTTTTTAGTGGCGAAATTATTACTTTTCTTCCTCCTCCAGATATTGAACGAACGAATTGAATCAGCAAAAATTTTCATGCGACCAAAATACGCGAATGGCAATGCGAAATCCATGAATGACTTGGTGTCGGTAAGGTTTTTCTTCTTCTTCTTGTCATAACGCTATTTATTTTTTATTACTCGACATGGCCTCAGCCAAGGAGGCGTTTTTTCCACCCTTAAATCTTTAAAATTTCTTATTTTCCACGTAGGTAGCCTATGCAGCAAAAAATTTAAAATTCACTATTTGATTAAAAAAAAAAAAAAAAAAGTTTCCCCTCTTTAAAAAAATTTCTGGGTACGCCCACATTATTAGACTGCTATTATTATTATTCCTTTATTTCTAAACGTTGTTGTAGATTAAAATTCTGAATTGCTGATGCTTTAGCTCTTTAATTTCATTCTGTTTGATAACTGACCTTAACGCCAGGAAAATTCAACTGAAAAGTACGAATTTGTGATAGTAATTTGATCAAATTTCGTACCAACCCTTCGATATAAAACCATTTGAGCGTATAAACCCCGTTCCCCTAACTGAGACAAAACGAGGGCAAGACTGCGTCTTACAGATACAGATTCGGAAATAAACATCATCATGCTTTACATATTGTGCTGCTCTTAGTGTATCACTTTTCATTGATCATTTCCCTGGTAGACAATCGCTTCTTGTACGACAATCAGCCCAAACTTGTTTTCACCTACTGATCTGTTAAATATAGGTCCCATATCAATAGAGGGTAGAACCAAATCTTACAAATTGGAGGAGGTGCTCGTGCATTTTGTGTCACATTGTCACTTTTTGTGTATTGTTTTTGTTGGGGTTGGTCCTTGCGCGTCAGTCAACCAAAAGTTATCCCCATTCACTGATATTTTGGAAATACTGCGTCAAAAGTGTGTAAAACTACATATCAGAGCTTATGGGAGAAGTTCGTTGATTTTTGTATGTTGCTGTTTGCGTTAGTCAGTAAGAAACTGCTGTACCGATGTGAGCCATTAGACTTAGGCCTTAGCCCTACATCAGACGAGTGCAGAACTATGTTTAACCAATAGAGTGCAGGTATTTTGTGTCACTTGTTCTGATTTATATATTATATAAATTTGTTGTTAACACAATGAAAGCCAAAATGTTTTTCAAAAGGTCAGAAATTTGAGACATAGTTTGGTTTTATGGTGCAGTTGAACAATATTGATTTTGATTTTGATTGTTCAATGAGTTCTTAAGTTGTTCACTATTTTCAGTCTAATTTTTCAGACCTATCTATTTCGAAAGATGTGCGAACAGTATTTCAGATTTGTACTTTCTTTTTGTTTTTTCTCTTCCAGCAGACAGATACTCCTCGCATAATCGAAGTTGAAGGTTGAAAAACTGTAAGTTACATGATTTCTGAAAATTTTCTGGAACGTGTTGGCAACATACAACATGTCATTTGGCAGCCAAACTATGCGAGACTTAATTTTCGACAACTTGTGGTGAACTTACTCTCCACAATTATATTTTCATATTTTGTCTCAATAGCAGTCAAATAAAATCTGTGTTTAAAGTACATAATATTATATACGTTCATGAATCTTTTGTTTGTGTATCACCTATAATCGAAATAAGTTACAGTATGTGAACTGGAGGATGAAACACGTTTATTATTTTTCACTCTACTTTCGTTACTACTTATTAGTAAAAACCAATTTAAACAATATTGCAATTAACTGCTTTTGGTTCTATAATAAATTAACAATTCGCACATAATAATTGGCTAATAAATAATAGGTTACCTAATATATTTGTACGTAATATTATGTCAACGAATAGAATAGCTTTTTTTTTTTTAAGTATTAATGAAATTTTTATTTTAATTAAAAAAGTTTTATGAAGTTGTAATTATTCTTCTTACTTTACTTACCAACTAATTTTTCCTGGCTCTTTGATGTATCAGAGAAAAAGAAACTCTCTAGCAAGTATTCTTTCGAAAACGTTTTACTTTCTCATGCTAAAACTGTCATAACCAACAAAATTCATTTTTTACACAAGAACATTGAAAAAAGTCATGATTTCCAGTTCTACTTTCATCTTGAAAATCAATATTTTAAGAATATTTTTTAATGAAATTATGTTGAATAATGAAGTTTTGTCTGATACAATGTAAGCAAGTCAAAATGAACATACTAAATTTCATAATTTTGATAACTTGCTTTGAAGTCATGTCTTATGCTCTCCGCTTTCTATTGCAATTTTTTGAAAATAAGTTCAATCTGATGAATTATATACAGCCCATAAGCTAAAACCAGGAAGAGGCGGAGTTAAGAGGAGCATAGAGGGGTAGCTCCTCGGTTGAAATTCGAATATATGTAGCTTAGTATTGAGAAAAACGGTTATTCATTTTCATGACCTTCAGCTCTGAAAAAAAAAATTTTATAAAGAAAAAATAAAAATGAAATCCATTTTATTTGCTCAATATTCGCTCGTAATGAAACATTCTGCCAATATTAAAACGTCATCACCAGTGTGGTATAAAATAAAAAAATCACACTTCGAAAAACTCACTTTTTTCCCCTAGTTTATGTTTTTTTGCATCCCTTGCAAATGTAACCCTTAAGTAAATGACCACGATTGCGAAAAAAAAAAATTGAACAGCTTTTACCTTCGGGGTGAAACTTAATGGATTCGAAAAAAGAAAATACGAATGAACGTTCGTCGAAAAGAGGATAATTCGTCGAAAATTTGGTCGAAGCCTTTTCTTTTTTCTATTTTCCACTTCCGCCAAAACGAAAAACGAAAACTGTTTATTTTCGCCTTTTCTCTCTCTCTTTCTTTTTTTCTCTCTCTTTCTTTCTCTCTCTCTCTCTCTCTCTAAATCTTTGAGTAAAAAAATGGCACAAAAGGCGAACTGTGGATCATTTTATGGGTTATTTACAGAAAATATTTTTATTTCAGTTTTTTCTTTCTTCACTTTTTCTGCCCCTTTGCTTTTGTCTGTGTGTCTACCTCTCTCTTTTTTCTTTTTTTTTTTTTTTTTTTTTTTTAGTTTCCCATAGTATAAACTTGGGTTGGCCACGAACTTCCAAGGAAATTATGTTTTATTTATTAATGGAAACGAATTAATTTTCTTCTCTGTCGATCCATTAACAGCTATAAAGGAAAACTTAAAAAAAAGAAAAAAAAAAGGAGGGGAAGTATATTCCAACTACGTATTTTAGAACTTTATTAAAGGTAGTCTGAGTGAACAATAAAACGATTAAATTAATTTTTACGCACATTTTTAAACCATGTAACAGGAGAAGTGATTGAACGGTTATTCCGATAACGAGAAGGTGTCTACACCTAATATCGAAATGAATGTGAAATTTCGTATTGTCTACAGCTATTTTCAGAATTTTTTGGCAGCTTTTCCTGAATGTGATTTTTGGAAACGCCTAAGTAGGTATATGTACAGCTATCTCGATACACCTTTCATGTAAAAATCATTCGGTGGCGATGAAATCTCGTCTGTGGTGTATTTATTGGTCGAGAACACAAAAACATTTTATTTTCACTTGCGTTCGGGTTATTGTCAATAAGAACCGACTGGAAAAGAATTCCGGCATTTTTCCAAAAAAGTAAGTATGCAGTTTCGGCTACAGGCCTAATATGCCACTGGAGGAGACAAATAGCTATTTACGTTCAAAAATTACCTATAGTTATAAAATGAGAACAATCATTGAGAAGAGTGCTGGAGCAATTTAACAGCGAACTTAGTTTTATTTTTTGCCCATAAATACTTCGGACTTTTGGCAGTGAGACGAACTTTACGGCATTATATGTTGCTGGAGACTCGAGAATGCTGTAGGCTAACGAATGAAAATGTATAGCTGTAAATATAGCTAAAAATAAGTACCTAATCGAAGCATTTGTGGAGAGTAAATACGAAACAGTGATGGTATGCTATACTTGGAACTAGTATATCTATATTAGGTATAGCGGATAGAACCAACCCCCACCTTAATTCGACTATTAGCAGCGAATGTTTTTCGAGACTGGTTGAAGATCCACTAAAAAAACATGGCTGCGGTCGGAGAACATATTTTCATTTATAAAAATACAAGCAATGAACCCGCAACCACACCACTCACTATTGAAAATCCAGTTTATTTTTTTGTTTCCTTTATGGAAATCCTGAGCTAAATTACAGCTTTCAAGGCGGAACTTTCAAAACCAAATTTCGCAAATTTTCTCTCAAAATTTTCAAAACAAAATTGAAACTTTTCGAAGTGAAACCTTTATTCTTTGATATGTGGAATAATGGATATTTTTTAGATAAGTTACAGCTTGAAAGCTGTAACTTTTAAAACCAAACTTTGCAAAATATTTAAAGTAGAGACAAATTTTTTAAAGTAAAACCGTGTTTTATTCGTACCTGGCGTCATCGAAACTTTTGAGTTTATTCACAGCAACAACTCTCAGAATGGAGCTTTCAAAACCAAACTTTAAAAATTTTCCCGAAAATTTCTCAAAGTGATATCTTGCGTTCTTTGATACGTAGCGTCATTGAAATTTTTGAGCTTAATTACTGCCTTCAGATTGAAGTATTTAAAACCAAACTTCCCAAAAGTCCCGTAGGGATGGACACCTACTAAAAGCCAAAATTTCATCCAAATCCATTGGGTATGAGTGACGTAATGCTGTTACACAGAAACATCTTTCTCACGCACCCTTTGTTTTCTTCCTCGTTCATCTGCCAGTCTTTCTCACCACCTGTCTCGTTCCTTCCATCTTCTTCTTCTCTCCCCTTTGTTTCGCTCTTTCTCCCACTACTTCTTCTTATCACTCTCTCTCAGTAGCAGACATTTCTTCCTATCAGCTGTGTGTATGACAGGATTTAAAAATTATTTCTGTAAACGTGATAAATTTTTCGATAATTAAACACCAAAAAAACAGAAAATGTGGGCTATTTTCGGTCTTCGTCAAATTAACTAGTCGGAAGACACATATTAACTATAATTTATTCAATGTATTGTTTTTCTCTGCTAAGTACAAACCTATTATTTAGTTTCTCAAAAATTGCCTCGTATCACGTTTGCCCCTCTCCTAAATAAATGTTTTTATGTTGTTTGAAAACAAAATTCACTTATCAAGCCACCAAGTAGAATGAAAATCTGTTGCTCAATACAGTTGCCAGCTTCACTTTTTTAGCACATATTCAAGCATAACTTGAGAAAAAATGACGAAAACAATCAAAAATTTATGACAAATTAAATTTTTAAAAATGAGGAATTTGAAAATCAACTTAAAAAAAACTCAAGTTCTGATAAAAATCGGTCCCTCCGATATCAATTTTGCAAGCTGCGATTTTCACTTCATGGCTTGATAAATAAAGTTGACTTTGGCTGTTTCAGTATCGAAGTTTCAACACTATATTTTTTCCATTTTATTTGTAATGTGTCTCAGTACTTAGCAACCAAATGCTTTTTAACCATCAAACTAACCCCATTTGTTTTTCTATGTTTCAGAGAGAAGAAGTTGGTTACCATCAGTTATTATGAATAATCTATCATCAATCCCAACGAGGGTAAGTATATTCAAAAATTAATTCTTCGACTAATATAAGTACTAAACAATGTTATTTGTCACTATTCTTATTAATATTCACTGGGTGGCCGATATTTATAAAGAGCATTGTAAGTATAGGAAAGGCTTGGAATTTTTGGTCTTATCTTAAAACAAGAGATACCTAGCTACCTGTTCAACATAAATTAAATTATAGAGGAGGCTCCAAGGAATAAAATAAGTTTAGATTAAAAACGAGTTTTAAAAAAATACACTTTTATAATTATTTTGAAAATTAAAAATAATTACACATAAATTTCCATACATAAATGGACTTGAACACGTACTCACACATAATGATAATTTCAGGTAGTTGATGAAACTTGTGTTGAAAAAGTAAGTACGTTGATGAGGCATAACTGATAAAAACCAAATCTGATGTTGGCACCCCTCAATGTTGGTACTTGTAAGAACTAAATACGTCACATTTTGTTACGTTAGTAACTGCGGGCTGTGTTCAGAATGAACGACCTTATCAACCATAGTTATTGGGAAGAAGTTAAAATATCGCCCCAAGTTTAACCAGTTCACAACAAGCAATTTTTCCAAATGTCAGAGTACCTAAATAATTAAAACACAATAGATTGTTATCAAATATTTCACATTGTTATTAAAATAAGACTGCACCACGCTATCAAAATTGTTTGGATAATTTTTTACCAACTATTTACCTAGATGAAAGTTACCCTAGCCGCGTAAAACAACCAACTTATTCTGAACAACTCGAATGATTACCCAGGTAAAACAACCAGTTTATTTTGAACAGTTGGAGTGTTTTGTTTGTTACGTGGGTGTTACCGGATGTTGTTTCTGAATGCACCCCTGCGGTAAAAGCTATAGTAAGCCAATGAACGAGAAATTTGAGTTCTTAAACCTGATTCACACTTGGCTAGTTTTCACGCTACTAGTCAGCTACTTGAGGTACTATTCTGTTGACAGTTAAAGTTACTTATCGTTTTAACCTTTTAAAATCAAATTTAACTTAGCGGATTGTCATGTAAGATTCTAATGAGATTCTTGGAAGTCTATCCTATCCACCAAGCTAAAATTAAATAAAATGGCTAAAAACACAAACTTACTTTACCTGTTAACAGAATAGTACCACAAATAGCTCGCTAGCAGCTACAAAACTAGCCAAGTATGATTCAGGCTTCGGAAGCCGAAAAAATGGTTTAGTTTAATGTTATCAGAGAATGTAACCCTGAGACAACTAATGATGATACTCAAAAATGCTAATTTTAAGCGTGATTTCATCTGTTTCTTCAATTTTCTCGGCTTCTAAGGGCTCATACTTCTTGATTTTTAAATATTTTGAGCCAATAGCTATCTCTTGTTTTAATAAAATTACGACCAAAAATTCGATCAGCCACCCAGTGAGATACAGATATTGCATTCAGTTGTGATATCACGCGCCGTTGCCAAATAAATGTCATCCTATAGGTTCGAAAATCGCAGACATTTATGGCAGTTAGCTTCTCAAACGCATCCAATCTTGTTTGTAGATTTTTGTTTTCATTATTTACTCAGTGTACGTACTTCGTGTATTAACCATGACTGGCTATTCAAACTTTAATTCAAATGGATATAAGATGAAGGAATTTTATTCGTCAGAAACATTGTTTCCAAAAAAAAAAAAAAAAATATAAAAGGAAAAAAAAAAGTTATCCTACTTCATCCGGTAGCATTGTTCTGTCTTTCCTCCTAAATACCCCTTTTCAATGTTGCAAAATGACTCTTTGAATTTGAGTGTCTTTGTCTCAACTAGAGAGCTTATCAAACAACGTTTGTCCTTCATTCTTTCGTAAAATTGCAAAACGCGCTTACAATATGACTTTGCTGCTGAAGAAAGGTAAATCGACAAGGCTCTATTGTATATTCTGTGGGGTTCGTGTTTTCTGAAAACAAAAATCGTTTGCATAAAATATTTCGTCTTTTCTAAGTGAGATAGTGAAGAAAATGAAACCGACTGAAGGATTTGCTTTTTCAAAAATCTAGATTTCCTTCGGTGTGTAAAATACATAAGCATATACTACTTATACCCATAGATGGTTGGTTCGGTACATTTTTGGAATTGACACAGAAAATACACGTTTTCTTATGAATTTTCGTTCTCGAAATTGGCATGATCGGTTTTTTTTTTCTCACTAACTGGTGGGAATACCTCTGCTCTATATAATTCCAAGATAATAAAAAACAGATAACTTCTTGGGAAAAAGAAATAGGAAGGAAAGGGTAACTCGAATTGAATGTAACTTTTCTTATACGTTGAATTAATTCATTATTGATAGTTGAAGTTCTCAAAAGAATACACCCTTTTGATCTCAAAATCGAATCGATGAAAAAATTTGGTTTTCAGCATTTGACAACCGGGCCAGTTGCTGTTCTTTTGTTTTCTGCACTTTTCAAAATTTACATAAAAAATCTAATCAATTTGGCTTTGATTTTTGTATTTTTTTTTTTTGCTTTTTATTAGACAATCCCAGGTACCAACCGCCTTAATTGGATATGTTGACTTGATTTATGAAACTGATTCAAAATTCTGGCTGTAAAGTACGTAGGTATCGTACTATTAATACGAAATTTTCGTACAGAATTTCTCTGTTACTCAGCCAATAGTGTAACAACAAGCTGTTGTTAGTAATATTGAAATTTTAGAGCAGGTAAATGTGTTCGTTGGTCTCTTTCTGAAAGCATTTGAGAAATTTCAATGAATTTAAATGAATAATTAATATTCATCATATTTTGACATGCTGAAAACTGAATTTTTCGCTCTAATTTTCAGTGTTATTATCAAATTCTCGGAATGATTTCGTTTGGTGTAAAATATGGCTGAAATTATGTGTCGGTACCTTTAAAACGATTATGCTAGCTTCAATTTTATTAATTTACCGACTTCCATGGTGAGTACCGTCGGTAAAGAATGGCTGTGATTTCAATTTGTCAAATTTTCAATTAAATTTATTTATTTATTTCTCCAATGTTCAATGAGATCTAAATTAATTCATAACGACACCTTGTGAGTTGTCTACCAAGTAAAATTTAAGACGTGTGTACCCTGTTCTTAGCCACATATTGTTGGCGTAAATTACATAAGTAAAATTTAAAAAACTCCAGCGCAGCAAGCTTCGCTAGAAAAAGTAGGCTTCGAGAAAAAAAATTATGAATTTTGATAATCACATTAATTGTCTGTAAGTTTATGTGCGTTAATGGTATGTTATGATTGTATGAAATTTGTTCGTTGCTAACAAAATATTGGACAATGTGAAATTTAAAGGCATTATTTCTTCAAATGAAAAATTAATTATGATGATTAAGTATGGTAAATAATCATATAATTTCAAATAAAACAAAAGAAATATAATAAATTTATGAAATAAATGAACATGTGATTAATTTAGAAAAGTTTATACAAATTCGAAAAGAAAAAAGAAAAAAAAGTTTTACGGGAAGTACCATCCGGTCGATCCGCATCAAAATTAGTAGTGTTAGGTACCAGGTACCTTCCACTTTTACCCCATCCATATGAACAAGATGCGCATTCTTTGTACGCAAATAGGAACCCCTACAGCTATCGAAGACACCCTTTTATTATACCTGCCATTTTGTAGCCCACCTTGATTTACCATGCCAGATAGTACTCAATATTCACCTCATTCGCCCTTGTAGCTGACATTAAAATTTGGAGAAATTCTTGCATTAAATTAAGGGTTTGACAGTCTCATTTACTCTCCTCTGGGAAGATCCCACACTTTGCCTGGTCAAACTCTTGTATCTGAACTGATCTGATAAACTCATTTTTCCACCAGAATCACTTTTGGATAGGTCTTCTTAGAGAGCACATCTCTTCAGTTAAAGCATCCAACTTTTGGATCGATCTTTTTAAAGGGCATATCTCTTTAAAAAAAAAGTATTTTTATTTCTTTTGCCCAAATTTATAGTACCGGACTTAGAATAATTTCGTAAATTTTTCTTACTTTGCTACTTGAGTTTAACATTAAAATATTATTATCATTTGTTTTTGGACTGAGTTTAGGTCCGTTTAAGTGAATTGAGTAAATTTAAAGTCATTTTTGTGAATTTTTTTTTCAAAAAATAAAATTCTACTTTTGAAATAAATTTGATTTTCTAATTTATTATCAAAACAAATTCCCCTAGCTGAAATCAATTTCGGATCTACCTCGATTAAATTCTACCCAAGGGAAAAACCCATTATTCGTGTCCAATAACAGTAGCATGCTACAATAAATTATAATGAATATCTATTTAGAATTTTGTGGCTACTGGTGAAAAATTGAGCATTTTATAGCCAAAATAAAAACAAAAATGGTGGTACCGGAAGTACAGTCTGGCTGATTTGCACCAGAATCAATAAGTCTGGTTTTTGGTTTATTAAAAATGTTCGTACTAAATTTCGTGACTATCGGATATAAATTGTGACCTGTATCGTGGTAACAAGAAACTGACTTATATCTACTTTCTATCTATCTATCATATATGTATAATAATATGAATTTGATTTATTGGTGCCAAAATTTTTCTGAGGTCATGAAACGAAAAACGTTGGTACTCACTCTCAACCCTGGAGGCTAATACCGCACCAAGCATAATGAGTAGATTTTTTAAAGAAAACCTACTTAAAAACACTTACGCAGCAAGCCACGCTAGAAAATGTATGTTTTCAAAACCGAAAAAAATTTAAATAAATAAATACCGTAAAACACATAAGAATATCAAAAATATTTGCCAAAGTGCTGAGTAAAAATCAAGTTTAATGAACTGTCGAGAAAATTCGTATGCATTGCGAGGTTATAAAATACGTGCGCGAGTTATTAAATGACTGCATAGCAAATAAAGTAACAAAAAACTCGCTTTCCACACAGATTTTTTGTTTCATCTGGAATTATCTATATCGCTTTTTAGCAATAGTTGAAGATTTTTTCAAATCACTTCTACGCATCAACCCTTAAGCCGATTGAAACAAAAATTCGCAGAATGATAGAATATGATGTAATTCAATATCTGTACCCTATTTTGTGATTATTGTTTGAAAATTTTTCATTTTAGAACCATTATTAAGCTCTAAAAATGAAACTTAATAGGATGTACCGGACACACCATCCGGCCTATTTGAACCAAAAACAATAGAGTTCCTCCTTATCTAGAGATCTAATTAAGTGTACCAAATTTCATGAATATCGTACGAAAATTGCGACTTGTAAACTGTGAAACAAAAATGTATATACTGTATATGTAAATACGAACTCACCTCCAAACCTGAGTTTTAATACCGGATTAATTTTAATATCTAGATTTTCTTCCAAAACCTGCTAAAAATGTGATGTAAGTAAGTGCCAACATAAATAATTATATTCATGATTTGGACTTAACTTAGATTGTTCTTCTTTGTTGCTTCAAAAAAATCTATTCAGCAGAATATTTATAGACATATCACATAATTCAGACCATAATATGTTGTTTCAGAAAATTTATTCTTGGTTTCTTGAAAAAAAATTTTTTTCGACTTTTGAGAAGAAATTTAATGATTTCTTATTTTATTTATTTGAGTTTTAATACACCTACCCTTCTTACTTAATATTGAAATATGTGTTTTAAGTTTTAAAATGAATTGATTAGATTCATTTCGAATAAGTTTACCACTGGTTCCAAATAAAAAATAGGTACCTACTTACACGTAGAGAAAGTAAAATTCAGAAGAAATTTTTCAACCGTCTGTTTTCCTAATTAACGACTGAGAACGAATCCATGAATTTAGTAAATATATCATTCAACAAGATATATTTTTTTCTGCTTTTCGAAAGAAAAAAAATAAAAAATAAAAAACGAAAGTAAAAACGGGGGAAAAACACCTATATTTACTCTTCCACCTTCATTTTAAGCAAACGACTTGTCTCTTTCAGCATGTTAGCTAATATTTATTCAGAACGAGCGATGCAAACGTAAAAGTCAACTTTTATTTGATTTACAAATCCTAACTTGATATATTTTGACGAGCATGTACGAATTCAAATCTGTATATCGTTAAATAAGACGTGATGGAAGAGACGAGGAGAAAGATGATGAAAAAAGGAGTGAAAGGGAAAATTTGGATACTTGGCCGAGTAGTTTTACATTCCGTGCAAGTGCTTAGCTGGAATTTAATATCATGAAAACATACAACAAATTCTTATTTTCCTTAAAAGTTTCAAAATATTAGAAATTCGAACGCGACAACAACAACCCTATAAAATGTAGGTTTTCAAAAACCAGCCAATTATAAAAATTGGCAACAAGTTAGTACAGATTGATCAAACATAATGATTGTGCTAAATTTCGTAGCTATTGATTGAAAATCACCCATCTCATAGCTGAAAATCAGAATTAAAGAGGACATAATATCGAAAGTGCCTTCCAGTAGATCCCCTCCAAAGTTCAGAGCATTTTAGTTCAAATTAGGATATTGAATACTTTTTCTAAATTTCGTAACTATTTGTCAGAAAATTAAGCATTGTAGAGCTACAAAACCTCAAAAATAGAAAGAATAATTGACGTACCGGAAGCACCGTTCGGCCGATCCGAACCAAAATCAGTTGGTCAGATTCTTGGAATAATACAAAATATTTTTAATAAATTTTGTGAATCGCGGACAAAAATTGCGATCTGTACCTCCTGTGGTAAAAATAAAATAGAACACGAAGTTTAAGCCGTAGGTACATCTATGCATTTGAAGTTTTGGAATAACTCAGTACCGAAAGTTTCCGTAGGTCATGGAACAAAAAACGGACCACCCCCAATCCGAGTTCATCTCATGAGATCACAATTAATACGTGGATTTTCATGGAAAATATGAAACAAGTTTTTCAATTTTTTTTTAAAGTGGGCTTTGGCCGAGTGGCCATTTTACCAAGCGTCTGTAGGATATATTTGATGCTGAAGTGTGGTGGGGTATGGTTGGGATGTGGTGGCCAATGGTCCATCTGCATGAGTTTTTCAATCACATACAAGAGCACTAATAAAACCGAACCGAATACACCGCCATCTTGGGTCGGGAATGTGACGACGGTGGCCGGTCTCAAACTCGCAATCTTTCGATCGCAAAAACCGAGAATTCAATCACAACACCAGGCAATTCAAATTTTTTTCATCAAAAATCTAAAGTTGTAAAAATGAGTACTATATCTAACTTTGTAATTCCTCAAATGTACATCAAATTAAAATGTTCCTAGGTGAAACAAATAAAAGAAATTCGAGAGCTTTAGCTCTATTTCCACATTTTGGTCGAGCCACGGGGGCCACGAGACCATTACAAAAAATTGAAAACGAAACTTGTTTCTTGTGACGAGTTCTTGTGTGGCCTTAAAGGATAAAAGAACTAATTCCATATTATCCTGACCAGTGTATAGTCTTCCAAACCAACTTGGCATATCACATAAATCATTCAAGACGAAATTTATAATATTTCCAACGTGGTGTAGCTAAATCAAGTATAGCCGTAGGTATGATAGACCTTCAGTTATATCATCTCGGATGACCGTTCGTGAGGTAAGTTTCTTAAAGAAAGTTTGCACGTGTTCAACTTCAACTGGAAAAGTTGAGAAAGGCCACAATTAATCTGAGCAGAAGAGTGCCAGTTACAAACGTGAGAGAATGAAGACGTCAACGCAAATAAATCTTTACTACTGGAGTGAGATAAGACGAAAAGTCTTGAAATAATAAGCAAAATAAAACCTTGTCAGATGCACCAGAGTATCGTATGTAGTAAGGTTTCTACTCGTCTCGAGTTTGGTGAACTATTTTTCAAGATTCTGCTTTCGCTGATTATGATTCATTCAATCAAGTTGTTGCCTAATATTCAAAAATTTTCTGATTGAGATGCAAGTTAATATATATTGATTATAATTTTAGCCTATCAGCTAGCACAGGCATCGAGGGAATTGGAACGTAGGTGAATTATGTCGTACGTTGTGTCGAATTTAATTTGTCAGTATGTGTCCTCTTATGCTAAAATTTCTGAAACACCCATAAAAATCAGTTTCTTATTTTGGATCCCTCTCAAAAAAAAGTCATTCCTATTAATGTTTGAACAATATAGCCCATTGCATATTAACCTAGATCTAGTATTACTCTAGTATTTATAATTGTTCAGTTTATTGGCTGATTCAGTTGACAGTTTTTTAATACATTTACATTTCAGAGTCCACACATTAAACTTCACCAACTAACTACCTAATGGAAATTTCAATAGATATCACTCTCGTTAAAGCAATTTTAAACTGGTACAAAGTCAGAGAGCTGTTTACTGTTTAATCACGTTTTTCAGTTGTCCTATTCATATTTTCTGCAGCTATAGAACTAATTCGAAGACACCACCTCCTTCAAATAATTATTACGATGATCTGTTCCATGCGCCATACAGATCCACACTTATTCAGATGCTCCTTGCTGCTTAATAAGAATGAATAATGTCATTGGAAATTTGGCCCCTTTAATTTGAACGACGGTTTTAGAGATGCAATAAGGTCCTACCTACGTTATGTTTCAATATGAAATTTTAAAGTAGATCAATATATTAATTTTCTAAAAATTTCCGCGAATTGCCATGCTAATTTACTTATGATAGTGCAGAAATCTTGTAAATAACTTTTAAAGTGAACACTGGATTAGCTAATCATTTTTCTTCTCAAAGAACTGTACATTCTTGTACTTCATAATATTTATTATCAGTTCCCTAATGATAATTTTGATCTCTATTAGTGTGTGGTTAAATTATCATTGAAGCATTATTTTGAATTTAGTCTTGAAATACTAATGAGAAATCAACGGGTATCTTATTTTTTCAAATTCATTTGAGATTGAGACAGGGGCAGGATTGAAAAGTTGAGACATTATACAGCGGGTAGATCAAGATTACGTTTCTTCATTCAGTACTGAACTTTCCAGACTATCTTCATTTCACATTCTACCTCAGTGTCTTCATCAAGTAAAAAGAGTAGGCAAAAACATTATTTATCTACTTAATTATTCACCGAACGTTTTAAAGTAGGTCTGCTCGCATATACAGGAAAGAAAAGATATCTTGAAAAAAATAAAACGAAGTACTTTAGATAATGTTCAAACAGCCTTCTATTTAGTATTTTGTAATGGCAAAAAACAAAAAAAAAACAAAAAAAAAAACTCCATTGAATTCGTACCACTGATTTTTCATGCTTTTACAAAAACATACCCACAAAATAAAAGAACTCTAAATTGTCTTCCATAAATAAAACCCACACCCCTCGCCTTCGCCATCTATAACTTCAGTGTGGAGAATAAAAGAAACTCTTCGCGAGCACTTCGAACAATACCAACCAATTATTACTCCTTTGAAACTTTTTTTTTCCTCTCTACTTTAAATAAATTCCTATGTAACGTACAAAATAAATTAATTACCCGACGAAAAACCATCAAAACTTTTGGTTCTTTTCCGAACACTTTTTTTTTCTTTTGTTGTAACGATAAGAAAGCCACGTATAAAAGCTTTAATTAATGAAGTAAAAACGTGAATGAGATTAAATCATCAAAACAAAAAAAATAAAATTAAATTAAAAAAGAAAAAGTGGAGATAGAAAAAAAGGTAATTTTCGACAGCGCTTTCATTGTAGTTTTCAAAGTTAATCAAAAGTTAGTTTTAAGTCATTGATAAGGTGAGTTTCCGTCGCCTTTTTCCTTTTTATTCTCGCGAATAGAGTTGAATCGTTTGAAAACATTTATGGCCCAAGATAAGAAAGGGATCACAGAGTAATGGCACTTCTCTTTCTCACGACTCAATTGTGTGAAGATGAAAAAGTTGATGAAAGAAGAAAATGGGTGACACGAAGAAATAAAGGTCAATTTTATATATTTTGATAACGTAAGCAAAAATGAATTGAAATGATTATCTTTTTCGACCACCAATATTTCTACTTTACCCATTCGTGACTCCATTTTAAACAGATCATACTATTTATGTAGGTTTTCGATGAGAATCTGCGTATTAATTATGATGTCATGAACAATCTCGAGTTGAAGGTAGGTTCATTTTTTATTTAACGACCAAAAGGAACTTTTGGCTTCAGAGGCTCGTATTCATAATTGTTTATCCTATTAGACAGGGTGTTCAAAATTTAAACAACATAACTTCTAGAATCAATGTTTAGGATCGAAAAAACAGAGTTCTTTTCCGAAACTATGAGAAAAACTTACTTTCGTAGTTATAGCCCCCAAAAATGAAAAAAACAACAGAAAAAACAAAAAAAAACAACAACAAAAATTAGATGGAATTTGCCAAAAAACTGACAAAAATAGACGAAATTTGGTTTGGAAATGTAAATATTTACGTTATTTATGTTTATTTACTTTTAAAGATTTACCAAAATTTAGAGAGGAGAGAGAGAGGGGGCTACCAATTTTTAAATAGTCATATATTCTCAGAATTTTGTATTGTCGAAAAATGAATCTCACCACTTTATTCACACGAAAAAAATACACAAAAAAGCTAATCATTACCTTTCTGTAAAAATTCAATAGCTATATTTTGAAAAAAATAGGGTTTAAAATTAAAATTTGGTTAAAATTGTTCATTAGTTCAGGCAACATTGCGTTTTTTTGCGTACTTAACTCCACACCAGCCTATCAATCCTTTCCTGAAAATATCACCTCAGAGAACAATTTTAATTTAATTTTAATTTTCATCCTCATTTCTCTTGAAAACCATCTAATTTTAAGTGAAGGTAAACAATACTAATTTATGCATTTCTTTTTCTTAAATAAAATGTTTGGACTCGCTTTTCTATAAAATCAAGGGTTAAGAAGATACGACAATTTAAAAATTGTTAAACCTTCTCTTTCTTCTCCAAACACAGGAAAAATTTTGAAATATAAGTGAAAATTAATAAATATACTTACTCCCCCACAGCACGTTTCGTTCATTTCTGTCAATTTTTGAATAAGTTACATCTGATTTTTGATTTTTCCCCTCCATTTTAGGAAGCTATGACTAAGAAAATAACTATTTCTCAGCATTTTATAAAAGGAACTTTTGTGTTTTTTCGACCCCAAAAATCAATCTTAGGAGTTATGCTGTTTAATTTTCGGATACTCTGTACGGGTATAGGTATTATTATAATCCATTTCTTTTTTTCAATCTGATTATAACAGAAATTATTACGAACATTAATTCTAAGTCAAAGACCAGACCTATTGATTCTGGTTTTGATCGGTCGGACGGTACTTCCGGTGCCTATGTCCATTTTTGTTTTTACTTTGGATATTTTATAACTCTAAAATGCTTAATTTAGTATCAAAAGACTACCTATGAAATTTGTGAGATATATTTACCCCAATATATCCCAACACACTACTAATTTAGGTGCGGATACGAACGGTACTTCCGATATGTCCGATTTTATTCCAATTTTGGGCTCTAAAATGATTAATTTTCAACCAATAACGACGAAGTTTGGTAAAATTATTAATTATGATCCATTTTAACTTGTTGCCGATTTTAGTTTAAATTCTCTGGTATCGGAAAACCTACATTTTCTAATGGAGCGACTGCTGCGCCAAAGTTTTACTTATCTTACTTTTTCCTTCTTGTCAAAACCATTTTCGACGCGTTTTTGTGATCTAAACTCGACGGAATTAAACAGAATTTCATCCCCCACTCCTCACGTTTTGTTGACTAATCGTAAGATATAAATATAATATTACTTTTCTTTTCCCCATGGAGTGTAAATAGCTTTCTATACATGTCATACAGCTCTCAAGTGGAAATTTAATACCCCTTATAATACCGCAAGCATGTTCGCACACGAGGACATAACCTAATCAATCAAATTTTGTCAATCGAAGCTATCCAAAATTTCCGGGCAATAAATCGCCCATTAGCTATATATGTCTTATATATGCTACATATACATATAATATATTGTATGAAACTACGAATTGCTCGTTCATCATACTTTTTCTTTTCAGCATCCAGTGTACAGCATGCATCACACATACAAACACATCCACCCACACACACACACACACACACACCCTTATATGTACCCTTACATTGACAGACACGTGGTCTGATGTTCTAAACCAACTATTTTCAAAAGGGAAAATCGAGAGGACATTTTGAAGGCTCTATACAGCTTTTATATATTTTTTGTAGGACGTCAGTGTAGCGAAAATTGTTTGGGGCACAAATTGTGAACAAGAAAGTAAGAATGTTTGTGAAATATAATTGTTTATTTCTTCGAACAAGGTTTGATTGATGTTGGAAAATTTATGATGAAAATCATTCTAAAGCACTTATAAGCTTTACTTGAGGGTGACGCATGCATATCTCTCTATTGTTGAGAACTTCTGTTCAAATTATGTGATTTGCATGATATGAATTTATTCAAATTGAAGAATTTTTGCGATATCTCGAGAACCAAACATAAAATTTTAGCTAAATTTTCAAAAAATCTTCATTTAACAAAGGTCCAAATAGCCAGCAGTGGTTGGGTGCTTGGCTTTGCAGTTGAAAGGTTACGAGCTCGAGACATGCTGCCGTCATATTCTTAACCTAATGTGGGAATATATTTGGTTTAGTTCTATTGGCGGTATTGCTCTAGTATATGAGCGACAAATTTACGAGTGAAAGATATTTGGCCACTGGATTCCAACTAGGCCTCTCTGACTATTTTTCATGTCTTTTTGAAAGATGAAAGAAATCTATTAAACAATTGTAGGTTCTCTATTAATGGAAATCAGCATCCGGAAGGCTTGCAGAACAGTCACTTCTAGAAGAGAGGCAACGCTCTGGAACGACTACATCAGGCCAACGATGCCTGAATGCAAGAGAATAAACAGGTGAAACGTCACTTTTTATACTCCTAATACGTACCCCTGTTGATATAGATAGGGAGCAAAAGTGTGGAGAGTTGCATACTAGCAGTCCAGAACATGAATTCCGAAAAGTAAAATCAAAGATTGCAAATCTGTGGACCAACACTGTATTTAGAGACCTCAAGAACGAAATTAAATCAATGAACAAAGCGCACACACATACCTGCTTCAAACATACTTCCCAAAATAACTCATTGAAATAGTATATTGTGTGACAAGTGCCTAATGTGGGCTATTTTTGTACCTGGGAATTTGCAGACAAGCCAAGGGTAAGGGCTGCAAACTTGAAACGAGTTAAAATAGCCCACAAGCTCTTGTCGCACACCATACTTTTTGCAAATAATACAAAAAAAAAGAATATCAACAATTCTTTCTCAAAAAAAAAAAAAAAAACTTCACGAAAGAAATAAATTTTGGAAATTATATTTGAAAAAACAAAAAAATGGCAAGTTTGCATTTTCTTGTTTGTTTATTTTCAATCAGTTAAGAACGATTAACATATTATAAAGAAAGTAGTTTCAAGTAAATTTTTTCCTTTTTCCAGCAGTACTAATCCCAGCTTTCTATCTTAAACAGCGGTAGAGAAATCATTGAGTAAAAAAAAAAAGGTTTCTGGATTTTGAGAAAAAAATTTTTTTTTCATTAATTTGCATTTTTTTTTTGTTCTTTTGTTTTCAAATAATTAAAAATGATTAAAAAATTAAACAAAAAGTTAATTTATGTAAGTTTTCTTCAATTTTCGGAGGTAACTTTTCCAGCTCTTTCGCTTAAATAGGGACTTAAGAATTATTGAGGAAAAGAGGAAAAGTTTCTAGACTCCAAAAAATAGAAAATCTCCTATTAATTTGTTTTTTTTTTGTTTTTTTGTTATCAGATAGATAAAAATAATTAGAAAATTATACAGAAACATAACCAATGCTGCAATAGTGTGCGTTACAACGACAAGTGATTTAGTACTTACATACTTTCATGTTAACTCCTTAGGCTGCATTCAACTAGAGCGACTGGTTGTGGATCAGTGTACAACCAAAAAGCTATGGGTGTAGATCCCACAACATTAAATATTGCAAATTATTTAAGTGCGTAGGATAATTGTGAACATTTTACAGTATGTTTATATTTTTTAATTGTGTATATATTATCTAGCTCTAGCAAAGAGTGCAAAACTATTATCAATTTAGCTCATCGCTACCTATTGCCCATGGGTATGAAGCAATTCTCAATACTAAGGGCTTACTGCAAGATCGATATTTCCACTGGCACATTCAGGGAGTTTTCTGGGAGCCACTGGAGCACCTGCTAAATTTCTAAAAATTCGCACAAAAGCTTTTAATAATTATACCTCTATCAACAATTAATTAAGTAGCAACTTTAAAAAAAAAAAATGCAAAAAAATTTCTATTTTTCAACTTTTTGCACTCCTGTCAAAAATTTTTAGTTACATCTCCTAGTGGATACCTCAGTGCTGACATACTGTGACCATAAAACCTCTTATATGTAATTCTTGCTGGTACCCCCCAAAACAATGTTTACTAATTCATCTTTCTGACACATAAGTGTTGGTTTGACGTGTATAGGCGTATTTCTTACATTGATCAATAACAAATAAATTAATTTCATGAAACAGCGGAATTACTTTATTATAAATTTCAAAGTAATAAAAATCCAAAAATCATTGTTGAAATTTTCTATCAACAGAAAAATTTTGAACAATGACAAAATCCAATAAACAATTAATGTAGAAAAATTGTATTAAAATCATACAATTAATACAATTAATATTGAAAGACTGTACGAGAATCACACAATCAATGTTGAAAAAATGATTTACATGTGGTTATATAGGCAAGTGTCTAAGAAGATTTTTCCCCAAAAAGTTTCCAGAGTGGGATGGTAACACCTCCAAAATGATTTCTGATTGGTTTTCAAAGTAGTGTGACTGTAATGAAAAAATGGAGGAAAATGGTGGTCAGTCACTCTTTTGATGAATTTGATGACTTTTTACAATTTGTGGAATGTGATAGGTAGGCTTAAACAGTTTTTAGATGAATTTGACAGATTTAAGGATTTTCTGAAGATATATGGAGAGCTGAATTTGTTGATAAGGATTATTTTTATGTAGTAGTTTTATAAAAATGATAGCCCTATCAGTTTTGTATTTCCTTTAGCTCCTTGAAATTTTTTAGTTATCAAGTAGCATGCAATTAGAAATCAAAGATATCAATTGTTTAAAAGAATTTAATTTTTTGAAAAAGTAATAATTCACGTCAGATTACAAATCCTGTCGTTTTGGAATGTACATACTTATTTGTTGTTTATTATCCTGATTTTTATGGTATATCTTTTAAAAAAAATATTGTTTAGCTAGTATGTATACAAGGTGGTTTTGTTGTATATATGGTGTTTAAGGTTTTGAATTTGGATTTTAAGGATTTTACAACCCTGAACGTTCCAACATCTTCAATAAAACCGCCTACCGAAGTATTGCTGAAAAATAAGCAGTGCCACATTCCACAAAAAGAAACATTGGCATACACAAAGATTTGATCTTGCATTCGAAAATAATTTACGTTCATCTAGTATTTCGGCTCGCGAGCCCATCAGAATTATAAAGTTTCGCCCTTCCCCTTGAAGGATTGAAAACCTCTATCTTTGAAGTTTTCTTAAGATTCAACAAGATTCCGGTAAATTAAAACGTTTTTCTTTCCTTTGAAATCAAGCAAAAATAAATCAGCCTTCGCATTTCCATCAACTGAATTAAGTCAATATTTATAACGTCAGCAAGTGGTTCCGTATCAAAAGTAATATACCCTACAAGGGCCATTTCCTTCATAAATGAAGCAAAAAATCGTCGACACTATTCAATTTTTATTCAAGAATTTTTTTATTTTTTTTGTCATTTTGAAAGAAAACGATATTTATTAATCGCGCACGAATTAAAATCAATCTCGCTTGAAAGAAAAAAATAGCGAATACGCCAGGATTAAATAGAATATATATATATGTATATAGAAAGAAGTCAAAAAAGGAGAAAAAATGAGAGAAAAGCAAACAGAAAAAAAAAGTGATTTTGTTTTTCGTTTTTTTCTTTCCCGATTCTTCAATTTCCGGAATTTAATTTGCGAATTCAGAAGTTTTTACAGCGAATTTAACGCTTCGTTTAAAATTCAAGTAACGTACCTAATCTGATTCGTAGTGTGTTTTATATTCGTAAAATGATAGGGGATGAGGGTGACGGCGAAGGGTGAAAAATCTTTTTGAAACATTTTTTTTTTTTTCTTCTCTCTTCCTAAACGCGTTTTATAAAATAATTGGAACGAAATTAGTTTAAGGATTTTCCAAAACCAATAATTCCGTTTCCTCGTACATATTCATAGTAGAAAGAAACTGAGCTTTCGGTTTTTGTATTTAACCTCCTCCTCCTCCTCCTCCTCCTCCTCCTCCTCCTCCTCCTCCTCCTCCTACCGCCATTAAATACCAACATTTTCGTTATTCCATTGAAGTAAATTGAATTTATTCACGCTATTGAAATACAATTTGAAAGATTTTTCTTTCTACCCCTTTCGTTCGTCTGTTAATTTTCGTTTTGTTCGCGTAATATGTTAGTAATTACATCTTTATCTCATCTCGTATTCTATTTCAGTCTTCCAGAAGTAGCCCAGATTAAAACCACAACTCCCACCTCCCTTTGAACCCCACCTATTGAGCACATATTTAAATAATTTTGGGGGATTTTTTTACCATTTACAAAACGAACGTGCTTAAATTTTGAACTCGAAATTTCCAACTCGTATCCTATTCAAAGTCAATTGAAAATAATTATTCAGCTGCCATATTGATGTGGCTATTCACTAATATTATGTTTAGTCAATGGACCAACCTATCTACCGAGTGAATTTATTCGTTGTTTTAGCTGAAATTTTTCACTCTATTACGTACCTACCCACGTACATTTAATTAGCTGACCATTTTATTTGTTTTTTGTGGGTTTAATCAGCGTTTGGACGTCACCAACTGCCCTGAAAATCTGAAGAACAACTTTTTTTTAAATATTTTTGCGATGATTCAGGATGGTGATTCCCAGACAATGTTTCCGCATGGTCTGATCATTCAGGGATCACTATCCAAACACTTCGGTACGAAAATATGGACGTTTATTCGATGACGAAATTCGCCATGTACCAAATTTTTCATTAAGTTTTGTCAATTTTGAGGGAAGCTGTATGAGATTTTCGAATTTTCTTCACTAACTGGGAAAAAAAAAAATTATTCTCATCATTTTGCAAAATGAATTTTGTTGCTTTTTCGACTCCAAATAATGATCCTGGAAGTTATACCATCTCAGAACACCCTGTAATGTCACTTTGTATCTACATAGTTTTCGAATTTTATTAATTGCGTTACAGAAAATTCTATTTTTTCGAAGGAGATATGCGCGAAAAATCACTCTCAAGCGCATAATTATTCAACATTTTTCACAAAAATAGAGGGTAGGATAAAGGTTTTTATGTGTCATTTAGGGGCCAATCTCCCACCCATTTGAAGAGAACAATTCTAACAAATTTTGTGAAATTAAAAAAAATCTTAAATAGGTAATGAACTAATATGGTCAAAACATTCCTCAGATGCGTCACGACGGCCAATAGGTGTAATCTTTCCAACACTTGGTCTTCTAGTTTATTCCTACCCACTACTAAGATTTCAGACTCATTTGGGCTATTATTTCTATAGAACATCAGATGGCTGATGTCCATTATTGATCGTAGAAAAGAAGTAAACAACGAATCTAATTAATTAATAAAGAAAAGTGAAACACAAGTACATCACTAGATCATAATACTGTAGTGAGAAATAGACAGTGAAGAATATTAACTCTCTAAGGGGTTATGAAAAGATTAATCGCAAGAATGAAACAAGCTACATCGATAAATAATGTTGCCATTGGGTTTTTGCTTCACATATAGTGATTCGCGATTCATCGAAAACTATTTGATTAATCGATTACTTCAAGTAGGTAGTCGATTTCTTAATAATCGATCTCTAAATTTAATTATTAAAAAAGTAACAATTTAATCAGATAAAATACGAAATTTGATGAATTAATTAATTAAAGAAACTGATACTTACTGATAAGGACTTGAAAAATTTCATATTTAATAAAAATTTTGTGATTCTTGCCCAAACTTGAATGATATTTGATTGATCGATTAATCGATTAATTTTGCAAAAATAAATCGGTTAGTAAAAATTCACAGGTTTCACACTTTGTAACAACGAGAGAAGGGCATTGAAAATGAATAAAAATTAAAAAAAAAACTCTAGCGCAGCAGGCCTCACTGGAAAAAATAGGTGTTTGAGAAAAATAATTATAAATTTAATGGTCACATTAATTGTCTGTAAGTTTATATGCGTTAATGGTGTTAATGGTATGTTATAATTTTATGAAATGTGTTAGCTGCTGACGAAATATCAGACAACGTGAAATTTAAAAACATTATTTCTTGAAAAAATTAAAAATTAACTAAGATGATAAAGTATGGTAAATAATCATATAATTTCAAATAAAATCAGAGAAATATGATAAAGTTATGAAATAAAAAATAAATAAATAAATAAATAAACGTGTGGTTAATTTTTGTAAAAAGAAAAGTTCATACAAATTAGAAAGAAAAGAGGAAAAAGTAGGTTTACTGAAAATACCGTCTGGTTGATCTGCACCAAAATCGGTAGTATGCTACAATAAATAATAATAAATAATAGTTTCAAATTTCGTACATATGGTTCCAAAATTCCTCATTTTATGACTAATATAAAAACAAAAATAGTGGTACCAGAAGTACCTTCAGACCGATCCTCGCAAAAATTGATAATGTACTGCGATGAATTAAAATAAATATTTATTCTGAATTTTGTAGCTATTCGTGCAAAATTATATGAATTTGAGCTATTGGTACTAAAATTTTCCTGATGTCATGTAACAAAAAAGTACCCACCCCAACCCTTGGGGCTAATATTGCACCAGGTATAATAAGTAGATTTTTTTTAAATACCTACTTAAAATTAAGAGTTGTTCATTTTACATTATCTTTCATTTTCATATTTGTTTCGTAAACAACGAAACAACATTACCACCTCCACTTTATTTTTCATTACTATTTTCTCCTTCCACTTTTTTACTGTCTTTATCTACCCCTTCTCACAAAATTCACACATAAAACATTGGTAAAAATTGGTTAGCAGACACTTTTTCACAACTTGACTAGAGATGCATTTTCAATGCTAAGAATCAATTAGTCCAACTAATCGATTTGTATGCATCACTAGCTTCACAGATGAGAAACAAAACAGGGAATTGGCCGAAGAAAAATGAGAAGGAAAAGGAAATTAATGGTGAATTTAATATGGTTTCTATCACTTTGTGCAAAAACCCTAAAATCAATTCTGATATTTGGGTAAACATCAATAGACGAAGGTAGAGAATCATTGCAGCCAACTGATATACTCAGACAATCCATATTTTCAATAATTTAACATTTGAGAAAGATACGAGCATGTAATTATTATTACGAGACAAATTAGTTTTAGTTTAGCATTTTCCACAAGGCCAGTAAGCCAGTGAGCCTCAACTTCAGATAGTTCTTCCCTTGACCATCATTTAATATTTTCAGGTTTCCTCTTCTCCGCTCATTTCTCTCCTGACTTCAAAGTATTACCATGCACTATTTCCTTCGAAGAAGTACCTATAGCTATCACAATATACATGTTCTAACATCTTCGTACAACTCCTTGTATTATTATCAAGCCCTCCTGCCCAGGCTGGAAACTGCTATTTTTTATCTTCGTCCTACAGTAGCAAGACCAAGACGGTGTATGACGGACACAAAAACAAAGAACTAACCCAGCAAAACCAAAAACAAGGTTAAGGGTGTTGATGCAAGACCATGCCCCAAGACCGAATGTGTAAAATCAAGACCATATCCATGAGCACCCAAGATGAAACTAAGGAATATGGAATAAACCAAGAAAACATATTGATACCTTCTCGCTATGAAAAATTCCAAAGTATAAGCGAATAATAATAATGAATTCTGCGTATTTTAATATGAAAAAATATGACAATATTTTAAGCCCCGCCCCCCGGAAGTTTTATCCTAACTTCGCCTCTGATAGACTACCATTGTAAACTAAATTTTAGTTTTTTCATTAATTTTTCATCATTGATGAGTGTCTTGACGTCTGCCACTCAGTCTTATGATGGAACACAGACACGACGACGCCAAACTGAATTTTGCAACTAAAAACCCTATGCAGCCTCAAAGCATTCATCCATAGACATATCCTCACGAAATTCCTCAGATACGTTGTATTATTTCAAAAGTCGCGTCCTGAGTAACGTCGTCGAGATTCTTCGGAATATTTCTCGTATTTACCGCATCGATTAACATTTCGTTTTTCTCTCTTTGCACTCGCACAGTGTCTGTCCCCCTTTTATCGTCGTTTATTGGCCTCATTACGTCCCATTATAGTACCCGCACATATTTCGCTCGTCGCCTTCCAGACTACTAATTAAAATTTTCCACGCGGTATTTGATACGGCCACCAAAAATATATTAACAAAAGCGAACGGAATGGTATTTTGTTCAAGTCAGTGCGATGGCAAAGGGTACATAGGGTATGGTGGGAGTGAAAGGAAGATAGTGAACGAGGGAAAGAACGAGTGCTCTGGAGTGAAGAGAGAGCGAAAGTGAGAGTAAGAGGGGACTAAGGGTGAGGGCCAGGAAGAGGCGATAGGGCTCGAGAGAGCAGAAAGGGGAGTGGGAGCGAAAGAGACGACAGAGAGGAAGACAGAGAAAGAGTGAGACAGAAATTGAGTAAAAGAAAAACGAGAATAATTAAGTTAAGGCGGCGGCCTACATACTACTTCACGGCGTTTCTCCAGCGGATATGAAGTTACCCGAAAAGCGTTTTGAGATAAGGGTTGCGGTTTATCGGAGTTTTAAGGGGCGGTCGGAAATTCGACCATTAACCGAAACGTGGATTCTCCAGCAGAGCAGCTCGTATACAATATCGAACCGACATAATTTTCCACAATTTCAACGCTTCGTAATTCCATTTTTATCCTCTTCCAGCAGCATTTCGGATACCTAGCAGATTTAATAGGCCTATCGCTATTAGGAGACCCCAAAAAGATATAGGCTTCAACGAAGGATTTAGATTATACGCGTGCCGTCAAAAAATAAATAAAAAAACAGCAATAAAATGAACTTAGACATTTTTTTTTTTTTTTTCTAGCAAAAACCCGCTAAAAACGGTGAAAAAAATGGCGAGTGGAAAATACTACTTTCGTTCTTTTCCGCGTAATTAAATTTCGACACGAAAAATTGAATACCATTTTACCAGCTCGTTAAACTAAAGACGAAAATTTTTTTTTTTTTTCTGTTATATATACGTAATTTTATATTTTTAAAAGCAATTTTTCAACCTCCTACTCCACCCATCCACCATAATATCTTCTATTTAAGAAATAAAAAATCGAGAAATGGAGAAAAAAAAACGTTTTTCAAACAGTAAAAGTTTTTCAATTTCATACGAAACTCGTCGAAGTGTAATTTTTCCAGAGTGAGAATATTTTTGATGGGTCTTTCCTTTTTAAGTAGATTTTTTTATTAAAATTGCCTGAGTATTCGGAACGAGAGGGGGGAGTGGGAACGTTTTTCGTCGTTTCATGATCTTCAGAGTATTTTAGCACTATTTTTGAAAACTTATTTTTTTAAATATGTACCCCGTCTTGCGTTGAGTCCATTTCCAGGCGTAATTTTGATCGGATGGTTTCGAAATTTAAAACACGTATTCGGATTCACTTAAGGAAGACTCCTATTGTTTTTGGTCCGAAAAATTTGGTATACATATTTGTTTTAAGTCAACAAACAATATCTACTAATTTTGGTGCCGATAAAACTCACAGAACGTCTGGTAGAAGTGATTTTGTTGCATTTTTCGCAGACTAACGGCTCCAAAAGGAGTAATTTTCCGGCTGTAGTCCCAAAATTTGGTACAAGTATTGATTCAAAGTATATTTAACAGGATTCCAAATTTGGTTCTTGTTGGTATTATATTTCATTCCCAGGATCTTTAAGGGGTGCTAATTTTCCATATTATCTCAATAAAAGTTGCAATTCTCTTTCAATCGTCACAAAATTTGGTAAAAACATTTTGGTTTAGATGGGTTAATTTGTTCCAAACTTATTAGCTATTCAGTGTGATTTTCCCTCTTTTACCCTTCTCATAGTGTCTCTGAAAAATTCATTTTCTAAGCTTCATCGATAAAACACTCGTTTTAAGCTAAAAATAATCCGATCTCAGCAAAAGGTCAATTTTCGCCCCTCACCCGTTTCTATACATTGGATTTGAATCCGAACACTAAAATCTCCGCTTATATTTTCGTAAACAGCGATGAAACAACTGCACTTTACTTCGTTTTGCTATGTGGGAAATTTTTTTCACATATAAGATTTTATATACACATACATACACATAAATCACAATTCTCGTCGTTACAGGAAAGAGAACCATCGAATTATTTCCTAAAATCGTGCTAGTTAGAACTTGGAATAATTTTTCATTTAAAAAAAAAAAAATAATGATTTTTGACACAAAAATTGAAAATTTATTCATAAAATATTTTGAAAACATATGATACCAAATCAATACATTTTATCGTGTGGATCGTATTCGTTTGATATTGGTAATTTTTTACAAAAAATATGAGTATTTTATATATTACTTTATTAGAAAAATGTTGGTAAAAGAGGTGATTTTTAAATAAATAAAACCTACTTTTTCTTGCAAAGCTTGCTGCGCGAGAGTTTTTTTTTATGAATATTATTTATATTATTTACCTAACCACCAGAAAAACTCGATGAACTCGTTTTTTGCCCCTTCTCCCAACATGTTTTTCATAAATAGGTAAGTAGGTAATTAAAAAATTTCAATAAGTTTTTTTTTTTTTATTCTGAAAATTTAAGTACTCTTTCTATTTACTCGTTCCCTGTATCTTCGTGTCAATGTCTTCTATCATCCACAGTATTTTTCTCTAAATGATGGGCATAGATAATGGGTGCTTCTTGAGGGTCTAAACTTCCCTTAGCTCTGAGAAAAATTAACAGAATTCACCTAAACGATGAGGTTTCTTAGTACATTGAAAATGATTATATATTTTCAGAATTGTTGTATAACTTCCAGCATAGCTATCCGTAATTCATAATTTTGATAAATCTGATAATTATTTGTTAAACATTACCGAACTGAATAGTCAATTTGAAAAAAGAAAAAATTAATAATAATAATAATACATAATAATACGGAATATTTCTGCTTTTTCTTGAAGAATCAAACGATTCCGTACATTATTACAGTTTTCTACGCATTTGGTATATTGTAAATTGAAATAGCTTTGTTTTTGTCGCGGCGTCACGTATCTCCCACTTAACAGATTTTCACAAAATTTTAACCTCATGTCGACGCCTTTCCTTAAATGATTTCTGCTAAGTTTCGTTTCGAAAGCTTTATTCTAAATTAGGTTCAAAATTTTCAATTTGGTAACATTTCAACGTTCGTTATCAATTCTACTCAATCCTTTTTGTGTCGCTTCGGTACACCTTCAATTTTCATTATTTTGTATTTCTCGTACTCATCACCGAGTTTTCTTTAGTATTTTTTTGTTTTGAAGACCTAACAACGTGTCTTTGCGCGCGCACTTTGTCGATTGTTGATGTCAAAAAAGTTTTACACTGTTTTAAAACGTACCCTAATACCGTGAAGTTAAACGTTTTCAATGATACAAAGGGCAAAATGAAAAAAAATATTGTGCGATTTTCGGTGGTGGCGATATTATGACGTGTGAGGGGGTTAAGAAGGAACATTTTACAAGATGTTAAACCCCTTCTGTACGATCGATGTAGCTACGCCCTCGAACCACATTCGGGTTAATACTTTTTTGATGAGTTTTAACGTTGGTATTTCATTTTATGAAACACCCATAAAACAACGACGACATAATATTCGATTGCCCAGAATCCCTTCTCTATCCCCTCGCCATTCGTCATGTAAATGTACGATGAAAGATAAGTGGGTGAAATAATTGTAAAATAATAACCCAAAATGGAAAAATGAAAATGGTTTGAGGTTAGGACTGAAATTAAAAGAGAACTCGAAGCAATTTTTTTTTTTTTTTTTGAAGGAATTTTGCGAATTTTTCTACTTTTATACTTCGTTTATCTTTAATTTTAGTATTTTGGAAATAGTCGACGAGTAAATGGAGAAAAAAATTAGGCTATATTTTCTAAGGAATATCCATACCCACAAATGTGAAGTTAAACGGTAAAATATGTACATACTTACCTACTTTAAATAAATTATTATTTGAAAAAAAAAAAAAAAAAAATTGTAGCTCAGCAATACTTTGCTAGAAAACCCAGTTTTCAAATTTTCATCTATACTTAATTACAAAAAAAAAAAAAAATCTAAATACCAAAAGTTTGAAAAAATTGTAGAAAAATATCGATAGTAATCGATATTTATATCAATAGTTTTCGATAACTAATCATCTCAACCCCTAATCCTTTTGTGAGGTCAATTTGAATACCTCGTTTTCAAGAAAACTGTAAACAAGAGAAAAACATTTGTTCACCTAGGAATTTTTTGTTTGGTTTCTTCGTTTTTATGTAGGTTTCGAATAAAACCTGCATATTAAAATTAATCACGAGGGTAAGGGTAGGTTCATTTTTCGTCTCGTGTCTCCAGGGAAATATTGACACTATTAGCTGAAGTTCATAAATTTATATTTTTTGCTCATTTCTGTTGAACTCGATACAGGTCGCAGTTTGAATTCCATAGCCTTAAAATTGAGTACACTTATTTGGGTCTACGCAAGGACAAACCCTGTAGTCTTTGGTCCAGATCGGTCTTATGATTGATCTGTTACACTCGATTATGATGCATTTTCGGAGCTTTTATAATTTAAACTATTTCTAAGAAAAAATATGAAGTCCAGATGAACCAAAGAAGTTGGTCAAAATCAGGGTTAGTTTTATTTAATTTTCTAAGCAATCATTTAATAACTGGTGAAACGTTTTTTATAATTTCACAATACATTTTATTGTTTCACTTCATTAAGAATTTCCTTGACACTTAATTTTAAACGTAACTTTTATTTAGCATTCTTCCAAATAATTTTCATATTTTAATTTTTTTACTGCGCTTACTAATTTTTTTTTTTTTTTTTTGTCAAAAACATACACTTTTTATCGTGATTTGCTACGCTAGAATTTTTTTACCCTTTTTTTTGAAAGAAAAATTTAAACAACTTTTCATGAAAAATCATATCAGGTAGTACTCTGCTAATTTTTATGAAGAAACAAAAGTTGTAGTTGAAAAGAGGAATTTTTGATATGAACCATTTTCTTATGAGTTACAAAATATTGCAGAAAATGGAACAGTTTCCCGCTAATGTCGGGTCCAAACCATCAGTTTTTTTTTCTCATTGCAGACTTTCCTATACTTGAAATTTCGAATTTAATATTTTCGAGATCTGCCTCCTTCATGTTCCCCATCGCTAAGAATAGACAACTCAAAGATACAATTATTCATGTAACTCACAGCTTGCATATTAAAGCCTAGAGAATTCTGTGTTGCCAACACCTTTCGACACTTTCCTTTTTGAATGAACACTCGTTTTCATCGAATGTTAGATTTTTATTTAGAACTAGAAGTTTCGAATAATTTTCTCCAATTTCAAAAAGTTTCCCGTCGAATTTTTCTCTAAAACTGAATATCTTTCACCGAATTACTCATCCCTTAAAGATGTCATATGTTTTATCATTCTTCCTGTTGGACCGTTTTTCGTCGTACAATTTTTACCAATCCATATATAATGAGCTAAAAAAGAAGAATATCAAAATTCTAGTCACACATAGAGCACACTTTTAAGAAAAATTGTGTTCTACCGCGTTCTGCTCGTTACCCACACTCACTCAGTGATGTACAAGTACGTTTTCTTTCTCTCCCTATTTCTTTTCTCTTTCTCTCGCACTCTCTCAGTCTCTTTGGAACTTAAAAACACATTGAATGCACATACAAATCCACAGTTAGGTACCATTCATAATATATCAGAGCAAAGATGTGGAATCCGTTAAATACGAGCATTTCATCGATTGAAAGAGGTATTCATGAATTATTTAAGGATAAATTTTTGTGTTTTTTTTTCCCCGCTGCGAGACGTACACTTGGAGAATAATCCGTTTTTCGCCTTTATTCTGATTCGAAGCGAATTGCGTTAAAAGCATTTTCATCTGAACATCGTGTCCAAGTAAAATGTCGCTTATTGCTATACGTAGAAAGAAAAAAAAAAAAAAAAAATCGTATAACTTGCTAGCTACATACCCTTTTATGGGTATAAATGTATACCGTATTACGTTGGTACTTTTTCCTTTTTTTGTTGAAAAAAATATAAAAGTCACCTAGCAAGTCTCCAATTTTATTCATAAGGATATTCACGTCACATTCACTTTCATTTGACACGAACGAACGTTATCGAATTTTCTTCCACGAAAAAAGCAGCTCTTTTACGAAACGTTTACAATGTCACCTTAATTGCGTTTGACATGTAAAATGGTGATGAAATGTGAAGGAAAAATTACGATGACCTAAGATATACCTATACAGTTGAAAGGAGAAATTATTGACTCGCGATGTCTAGGCAGAGGCTGTAAAATATACGGTTGTCACAGGTTTATGGGCAAAACCTAGGGAAAACGAATTTATAATTCAATTTTGGAATTTCAAAGGGCTGACATACATTATGAAGTGAAGAGATTCTCACTGAACAAAATAAGACCTCCCAATGTATTTCGTACTCTGCAGGCTGCCGCCTATGACGTTATCTTTGTTGAAAAGAAAAAAAAAACAATCTTCCAAATTCAACTTGAGATTAAACACCGATACTTATGAAAGAGTAACAAGTTAGAAAAAATAAATTCCAAAATTTACTTTTTTTTTTTTACGAATAGGCCTTCCTTTCAGAAGATGTTAGTGGAAGTGAGATTGGGTGTAGTGCCCATTGATTTTTGTAGCAAGTCTTCGCTGTGAAGTTACATTTCCTACATCATTCCCTCACTCCATCACTCTCACCACTTCCCACTCTCGGTTAAAGAGGTCACCCATATTTTTATTATCACGTTATCACCTGCGAAACACACTCTTATTATTTCCACTGGCTCAGCATTAGGATCCAAAAATGAACGCAGCAACGCTTTTAAAATTCAATAAAAAACGAAGTGGCTACTCCTCCTTCATCGTTGAAAAACATTCTGATAACGCTGTGACAGGTATACTTACTCATGAGAATTACACAATATTATGTGCCCACAACTCAAATCCGTCCCATGGCAATGGATGTTCAAACTATGTATAATTTTTTAAACCATCGAAATTCTCCATTATGTGGCTCAGTTCCGGACCATCCACTTGGCACTTGAAGTAATTCTGCAATATTCTCTTTTAATAATCATATTATTTGTCACGGATTCACTTTTAGTTTCTAACTCTTTACCCTCTTTTGATAGTTTTCAATGAATAACATCCGCGAAAACGCAGAAAAAATATTTCTACGAACAGCTTATGCATTCCCTAATATTGTGTTTTGTTGAATACCCAGTCACATCTGTGTGTCAGTCGATAAAATAGTAGATTTAGTAACAAAAGAAAAAGCCTTTGACTTTCTAATACTTAGGTACCTACCTAAAAGTAGAGAACGTATCAATTCTTTTGAATAGCGAATAATCTTAAAAGAAAAATTTGGGACGAATTTCAAGAAAATTGAAATATTTCTACTTACAACAGACTCAGAGCCTTCAAAACTTGCAGTTATTAAATTAATCTTCTAGGAAAAATCCATCCAAGGTATCTTAAATAAAGTATAAGTAATTTACTTTTTGAAAAATGTTACACATGTACTAAACACGATTTAAGACGATAAAATTAGGTGATGTGTCTTGATCAGTGGTTTTCAAATTAGAGCACTACCCTCTCAAAAAAAAAAAAAAAAAAAAAAAAACTAAAAATTACTAAGAAAACTACGTTAAGAAATTATGATATTGAGGCAGGTGGCGCAGAGGTGTCGTCACCAACGCATAATCAAAAACGTTTAAAAAGTTTAGAAACCACTGGTTTAGATTTAGAAACTGACTTTTAAAGGATGATTTAAAAAAAAAAAAAGTATGTGTGTCCTTACTACATAAATTTTAATTGCAGGCGCAACTTTTGGGTACCTCTTATGACCATAAAACAAAAGATGGGATGAAAAACAAGTATTTAAGAAGAAATTTCAAATTATAAATCGTTAATAAGTATGGCATATTGGAATATGAATCAGAACATTCTTAGCTAAAAATAAAAAAAGGAGTTGTCAAAATATATTCAAGCCAAAAATACTCTATTTCGAAATTAATTGAAAACTAAATTAGAAAATTGAAGTAATCAGTTGGTGAGTTTCTTCGCTGAGACATACACGCAATCTTCAAGAAGCTAATGTCGAGAAAAAATCAAGTAAAGCAACTTCATCAAGTCTGGTTTATAGGCATCATTATATTTGCATTAAAAAAAAAAAAAAAAAAAAAAAAAAAAAAAAGTCCAATATCAAATTAATATTATAAGTAGTATAAGACAATAAATATATATATATCAAAATTAAAAATCTTAAATTTCAAAAATGCTTCAATCGTGTACCTCACTTTCTCTCATTATATCTCACAGGATTTAACCGATACAGTTTTTAAATTTTACTTTCCATCGATGAAATTTAACAACATTTTCGAAAACATCGAGTTGAAACAAGTGAGGGAAGGAAATGATAAATGAAAAGAGACGGTATTTATTTTACATCCATTAGGACGGTACCTAACTATAGAAAAATCTTTCAAAAAAATATTGTCGTTAACTTTTTACCAACGAGAAAGTGCAAATTATGTCAAAGGTATATACGCGAAAACCGTTTTTTTTTTTTTCAAAAGCAGACGGATGCAAGAAATAAAGATGGTGGAGGGAAGAAAAAGTATAAATAAAAAGAACGTGTAACCAGGAGAACCACCACGAATCACTTTTATCTCAAAATAACGATCGTTAAAAAAACAAAAACAATCCGAAAAGCTTGTTAGTACTCTTGAAAGCATTCGAATATAAATGGAGAAAAGTTGAAGACGACTGACAAAGGGGTTGGAGCAAGGGTTGAAAAGAGTATGGTTTAACCTATATCGAAGATAAATTCGATTTTGAATTTGGCAATACTCGTATATAATAAGGAAGAAAAAATAAATCCTTTCAATCAGACTCGAATAAGAATAACATCTACTTGTGTCATACGACGAGTAATTTCTTTTGATGTGTTTTCTTTCGTCTTCTTGTTTTTTTCTTATTCGCTTTATTTATTTACTTTTTGAAAGAAACTTGCGAGTATAAAAGTGGATTTTTGTTTACTAATGAGAAAAATAACCGAAAGAAAGTTTTAGATCAGGCTATGAAATGATGACTGTAGATATTTAAAGGCTCTGATAAAGATTATGATCAAACTATAGAATAGTTTATTCATTTAGTTTAAAATTATTGCAGAAAACCAACCATTTCAGTACACTTTGTCTCTTTCTCTCTTAATTTGTCCTTATCGTAGCATGAAACACAAAATCAAAAGGTTTTCCTCAGAATTTAGATTGTCTGTAACAGACTTATACCAAAATTTCTCAATATATACTTTGTTCCACTCGAATTCATACACTTCTCCGACGTCTAAATGCTTTTTTTCAACATCCACTAGAAAAATATGTTTTTTTTGTGCGCCTTTACTGAACGAAAAGTAGGAAATTTCTATACGACGTGAAAAATAGTTATTTGTGATACAAGTGCGAAAAGTAAGTAGGTCATTTTGTTATTAGTGTAGCAAATCTCGCGAGTATCAGATTACCTTCTTTGTACACGTATCACACACTATTTTTTGCAACACCATTCCCAAAAATACGTTTTTTTACGCGTCATGATGAAACAAAAAGTAGCGAATTTCAATACGAAGTCAAAAAATTATGTTTTGTACATGCGCACTTGCAACTTTAATTTCTCGCACGGGTTAATTAATTTCTCGCATGGGTTAGCTACTTTCTCAGTTTTCATTATTTCTCGCTGAAAGCTAAACACAGTATTTTTCAAAAACATTCTAAAAAAAAGCAAACTACGAAAAATTAAAAAAAAAATTTGTTTTAAAAAAAATAAAATTATTAATTATTATTGGGATCTGACGAAAAAAAAAAAAATTCATCGCTATTTTTTGGGGGACAGTAAAGAGTTTTACACTTGTATCAAAATCACCTAATTTTGTCAACTGTATCGCAAATAACTATTTTCAATTGGATGTTGCAAAAAACATGATTTTTAATACCCCTGGGCTGAACGAGAGATAGTGAATTTCAATACAACATGAAAAAATATTGTTCGGCGCACGCACACTTTTGAATTAACTTTCTCAGATAGGTTGATAACTTTCTTGCAAGGTTCAGTTTTTTTTTCTTTTGTAAAAAAAAACAACAACAAAAACGATAGATAATATTATTAATTTATGATCCCATTCTAATAAAATTGATTTGTTTCATGTAACCCTTTTTCAGGAGTGTGATAACTTAAAAAAATTAGTTGTTTTATTCATCTTAAATTTTTTTTTGGAGGCTATGTGATTGGCTGGGTGTCGTAAATTTTTACTTAAAATAAGTAAAATTAATAATAATAAGGTAGATGTACCAGTTTGCAACAGTTTAAGGGTAATGTTGAAGTTGAAGTGGCATAATTCAGTGTAGAATGAAGGTATTCGTTATAATATGAGTGCTTCATTACATAAATTATGATCTCCAGATTAATATTTCCTTTTTAAATTTTTATTATGTTGCTCTGAATGTTATTTATTTATTAATTTTATTGAAAATACCATTTACACTAGTTTGCAACACTTCTGCTCTAGTAGGCAACATTTACGTTCCAGTTTGCAATACACAAATAATATAAGGACAAAATAGGAGAAAAAACGTGTATTTCATTTCATAAATTGGTAATATCAATCAAAAATTTCAATATTCGCCTTCCATAAGATTGGAGGGACTTGACAAAGCTTTTATTGTGTGAGAATAAAGCTGCTGGTAAACATCCTCAAACTGGTACTGGAACATGAGTGTTGCACAACTGGGCCATATGTGTTGCAAACTGAAGCAAATGGTATTTTTTATAAGAGTCATAAAACAAGAATTCTTTGAGAAATTTAATATTTGAAAAAGGAATATGAATTCAGAGATGGTAATTCATGTTATCACATCCAAATTATTAAAATAATTTGACTTTTCTCATTCAAACGGAAGCAAAAAGTGCCTGTTGCAAACTGGAAATATTGATACTCAATGAACCATTTTGCAATAGGTGTATAATACTAATAATTTTGGCTAAATTAATCTAAAACACTAATTTTCATCAATATCGAAGTGCACTTACCATCTTGGAACACTAAAATACTCATACTGTGCCTATTATTCCCATTTGACTGAGTATTATTCATGACCTATGATGCACTTTTCTTTTAAGAAAAAGCACTTTTTGCATTTTTCACAACAATTTGAATTTTCTTTGATTTATGGTTTCATCTATGTCACAAAAGAAGTATTGAAAATGAATGGGAATCAAAGAGTATGCTTTAATATTTTTGATAAAAGTATTTCCAACTGATAAATCTACTTACTCTTATTTCTAAGCCTTAAACTTCAAACTGTTGCAAACTGGTGCATCTACCCTAATTCAGTTCTAAAAAATTTTCTTTCCTGAATATTTTTTTGGGTTTGTGGTGCGTTAAAAAAATTAATGTGCAACACGCGTGAAAAATAGGTAACTATCTTGTAAATTTCATCGGAAATTTCATCGAAAAAATATGAAAAAATATGATTTAAAAGTGAAATCGCCTAAAATAATTGAATATAAAGGCAATGAAAAAATAAAATTTATTTTGATTTAAAAAACGAACGTTTAGATTGACAAAAAACTGTAAATTCATGATTCAAACGATCGAAAATTTAGAAAATTATATGCTCCCAAATACTGTTCTGGGTCCACTATAATTATGCATTCATTAGAAAAAACTTTCGTTTCCCGCATTCATCGTTACTTTTTACCAAACACTGACGTCATCTCGCTATCAACTGTCAAATTTCTACATTGACATGGAAGTTTCCACTTTTCATTTTGTAGTTATCAGAAAAAAATTTTTTTTTTTTTTTTTTTTGATAAATAGGTTGACGCAGATACGGCAGCTCCTTGTCCGATCATATTACGGTTTTTTCCACTCATCAAAAAGCTCTTTTGTGCACATTTAGCCTTTATCTAAACAACGTTTCATTACTATATAAACGAATTCTGTAGGTAAATTAATTTTTAAAAACCGATTTATTTATTCCTAAATTTTCTAATGTTAAAAAATTTTGAAAAAACAAAAACGTTCGAAGTAAAAAAAAAAGTATCGAATCGATGTTATCAGCTCCCTTATTATAGACACATAAACGCGCGCGCGCGCACCCACACACACACACACACACACACAATCTCATCGGATAGTTTGGTGATGATCGTATAACGTGCTTCCGAAAACGTGACTTAAGGAAAATCTGTGTAGCAAAAAGAGGGTTGCCATATTACCCCAATTCATTTTGTCGCAGGCGATATCACTGCCATAATTCGTTTCTCAAAATGCGAACTTAATTAGAGACTTCTACACAGCGTAGTTCCTCTTTTCTACGTCAGCAAAAGCTCGTTCTCTTACATAATGCCAATTAATTCGCAGGAAATTGGAACACCATCGTCATCCCTCTCACCCTATCCACATCAATCCCTCGTCGCTCCCTCTTTCTAGATGAATGACAGCGTTATCGTACTCATTAAGACGCTTGCATGACTGAATTTTCTCTGATTTTGTACATTCCATTAAACGAAATATCGAAACACCTTTGTAACTTGAAAACGTTTCTACAGTATTTCTCCGTTCCTATCCTCTCGTTATTCTCCTATTTTTTTACCCCGTTTGCTGTTTTCCACATTTCTCCAAAAGTCAGTATGTAGTTCTTCGTTCTTGCTTGCTTCTAATTTCAAAATTTTAGCTCCGCTTTCTTATTCTTTTTTTTTTTTACTTTTCTTTTTTTTATGCCGACTACCTACCCACCTATTCATGGTAGGGCTCTTACGAAGTCTTACTCGAAACTATTTCATATTTTTCAAACAATTTTCAGAGGAAGTTTACCAAAGAGTACGTATGATGCGAATTGCAGGGCAGACATCCACTACAGAGGTCTCTGTTGGGTAAAATTCTACCCTTGAAAAGTAGATTAATGTCTGAAAACTTGAAAATTAAAGGGTTTGAAGGATATAATTTTGATTTATAAAGAAGATAATGTTATTTTCATAACGTTTCGAGCGCGTCAGTTCATTCGAAAGCAACTGTTATCCAGAGAGAAATATTTAATTTTCCATCCGTTTGTTTTGTGAGATGAAACAAAGTTGAGAGTGAATGCGAAAAGGGTCAATGTTGTTTTTTTTTTCTGTACAGAAATGTGCATTCGAAGTTTTGCACCAATTTTATTTTTTAATCATCTCACAAAATTTCGCATTGTTCGTTATTTTTCTTTGTTACATTAATTTTTGTGTTGTAAATATTATTGATACATTGTTTTTATCTTTTTTTTTTTTCATAATTTCTGAACTTACCTACATTTATTTTAGACATAGTCCTTTTTTTTTCTTGAAAATTCAAATTGAAAAAAAAAGTGCTATATTAGCCACTTGCACACAAAAAAAAAAACAAAAAAAAACAAGGGGATTGTGGAATACCTTACGTGGAAAGTAAAACCAACAAAGAAGGTGTTCAACAGAACAATTTGCTTGTTTATGCCAATATACCAGAAAGGTATGAGGGAGCCGAGACCTCGGCAAACACTGGCGATTTGGTCTATGATTTTCTGGTCTTATATAGCCGGCTCCCTACACGCACACATACACACCTATGTAGCATTTACATAGGTATAGTGTAGATAATTTATTCGTATTTTACGGTTGTCATGGCAACAGTAAAGTATGGAGAATGCATCTTCGTATCGGTCCGTGACATCGCCGAGATAATTATCTATCGATTCATCACGGTCTGAGATTTGTAACTTGTCTATCTGCAAAAATAGACAAGTACAAACGAACATACATTTGTGTTTGGTTTAACGTGCAAGGCACGAATAATTGTCACCGAAGGTGACGACTGTTGTCGATAGGCCGAGCCTATTTCCTCATACGAGTGATGGTCTAATCCCCACAGGGATAGTAAATAAAGAAAAATTATTTGAAGCGTACTAAGTAAGAAGAAGTAGTTAGTATTTTATGCAAACAAGTTGTATACCATATTTTTTGAAAGAAATCCTCCAAAAAAAGATTGGTTATATTATATTGAATTAGTTTTTTAAAATTCCTTATCACTGATGTATGATAATAATTCAACCTTCCTCATCAATTGAACTGAATAATTGGATGTGCAAGAAGCAATAAAGAAACAAACAAAACAGTAGCCTAGTTAGAAAACAATTCATTTCCCCACTTGCGAAGAAATGAAAGTTTTTCAGATGAAGAAATATACAAAACAGTTGGTAGTTAAAAAAAACTTACTTCCACTCCGGTGAAGAAATGAAATTTTTTCCCTCGGCTTTGGAATCAATTTAGAAAACTCTCATTTGTTAACCAAAATCGATTCAATATAATAACCAACCTCTTTTTGGAGAATGAGTTGCGAAAATATGCACCTATTCTTATTCCAACTTAAAGAATTGCTAAAATATTAGCATAATTCCGAGCTCTTTTTTTTTTACAGGTCAGTGTCAATTTAAGAATTTGTGATTGTTCGCTGCAAAAAAGGGCTATTGTCATTGTAAAAAAGGGTGACAATAGCCCTTTTTATTGTAAGCTTATTACATAATAATATTTCCATCACATTGGTTCATGATTTTGCTATTTTACTTGATAACACTGATCAGGTATTGGTTCTTTTCATATTTGTTGATAAGTTAAATCATAAAAATCCGTATAGGTACATTGGCTTTTCTAACGTAAAACTGCCAAAAAGTGAAATTGGCCCTTCTGGCCCTCGCCCACAGAATATAAGTGTAGTGCAAGGAGTGGGTACATCACTGTAACCACAACTAGTTATTTCGTTAAGTTTACCTAGTAAAGTAAACTAAAATATCGATAATGTCTAGTTATACACCCAGAAACTTTTTATCGTAAAATTGTCTAAAATGTTGAACCCATAATTATCGAAAGGAAAGCCTTCAAATAACCCAACATTATAATATTTCAGTCCAGATCAAGGCTTATAAAATAAGTTCAGAAGTTGTATGGCGTCTGAAGACGTCATCAATGAGCATTTGAAATCGTTTAGCTTATTTCTGTCTACGAAACTTTTACAAAATCGTACTCGTAAAAACGTCCTTCTATAAAAAAAAAAAAAATCCTGCAAAATACGAAGAACTCGAAATTTATTTAATATATGCAATTCACGTTTAGCTTAAAATATTTACACAGTCAAACAGACTGAATAATGTGTGTAGGCCTGCTATGAATTTTACAACGTTTTCTCTGTTTAGACTTCTACAATTTATTCTAACATATACATATTTTTTTTTTTAATATCGGAAGTTTTGGAATTGAAAGTATTTATAGTTAATCTTATTCCTTTGCTTTTACAGAATTGTATAAATATTGATCGAAATATATTTAGTATATTACGTAAACTGTGTTGACACGTATAATATCTAACTTAAATCTTCTACACCAAGAGATATCACTTTTCGATGACGTCATCTCTGGATTGGTGAAATCAACTCGCCTTCAAACTTTAAGAAATGAAGATGCAAATTCGAAATTTGTTATTTATCAGTAATTCATCAGTTGATCGAGTATTAGTTAACTATAGATATAAGGATATCGTGCTGCATTTGAAGGGGAGAGTTCTTTCAGTGCAATTAAATATTAGCAAATATTTCACTAAATGGAGTCAAAAATATTTTAATCGCAAAAAAAAATATATTAAGAGTTAAAAATTAAATTTTAGCTTATAATTTTCCTTGGTTTTTCAAATAAACCTTGGATTTCTATTTTAGTTTGACTAAAAATCTCATTCTTTTGGCAAAATTTGTTTTTCACCCTGTGGGCGATGAAAGCAAGATTTTTCGTAGGAGACAAAAATTTTCTTGAAAGTTTTTGTCGAAAAATTTATTTATTTTCTTTTTTTTTTTTTTTTTTTTTTGCTTGAAATCAAAAAGAAATGGTTTTAACTGAAATAAGTACTTATATATGTCTTTAGTTACAAAATCATTTTCCAAAGTTTCATTTGAATTTCAGAATAGAAACACACCCAAGCTAGACAGAAATAGATTAAAAATTCATTAGGAATAAAAATTTAAAAAAAAAAAAAGAGAAAAAACAGCTTATAGTTTTTCAGAGTGTTTATTGATGACTAGGTACAGTATTTTTAACAGTGCCTAATAGAATGATCTTGAAGATCTTCTCCAGAATGAAAATTAAAACATAGGAGAGATGAGAATATTTGAATAATTATTGGTGGTGACTCTGTACGAAGGATTTTTAAAAAATTGAAAATTTTGGTGTAAATTTCAACCACGAATTTTTAAATTCTTTCCGAAATTTTGGCTCAAAGCTTGTATTTACAAATTTCATTCAAATTTTGATAAATAGAGTGATATTTCATTGGAAAATATTGTTTCGTCGAGGTTGGAGTGCTAACAAAATCTCGAAGTTTAGCATCAAAAAATTTTCCCCGTCTACATCATTAAAGAATTTTTGCTGATCCTTCAAAACAAAGTTGAACAATTTTACTAAATTTATCTCAGCTCTCAGCTAGATACGTAAAATTACATACAAATTAGTCTGAATGGACCATTCTTTACATTTTGTTGTTTGTACCTATAATGATATTTTATTTTATTTATTCATTTATTTATTTTTTATTTTTCCATCTGTTTCAGGTTATGAAAGGAAAATATTCAGACTTGATCATTCTTGCCGCTCTGCATCTTCAAGAGGATGAGAACGTTATCAAACGTTTATTTGACCGATAACTTATTCAAATACTTCAGCTCTCAGCGCTCATCTGATGATATTCGATTTGTGTTGTTTAAAAATAAGCAATGTGCAGTGTCGAAAGTGTTAAATAATATTTTATTCTATTTGCTAACCATAAATTTTTTTTGTTGTCATCGCTTTTTAAATTCTGTTATTCAAATTTTCAAATTGTTTCGTGCGAGTGATTGTTTGAACGAGAGTCGTGAAAATCTTTTTTTAATCGATGTATAGATGAAAATTTTATTATTTTCGGTGGTGAAATCGCGTTTCGAGATTTTATTATTTCGATTTGAAGCTTTAGTTTTTTTATGTCAAATTTGAGATTTATTTTTCAATCGTTATAGAGTCCTATACTGTTGGACATCGTTGTATACCATCATTGCTCTTCACAAATCAGACGAAGTCTCAATAAATGAACAAGTTTGCCTTCATAGAACTGTTCAATCTGAATATTAACTGCGGTGAGTTTACATATTATTTATAGACTAAGTATATTTATTGAATGCGAGGTACATAATTTTAAAATTTTTTATAAATTGGAAAAATCAATCTAAATTTAAATTTATGGAGGAGTCAGGATTAGTGGTCCTTGATCTTATTGTTTGTAACACTAAAAAGTTAGAGGAACTAATCTTTGATTTTACGTGAATTTTTCTGTCGCATAACTCAAAATAATGACTTCACAAAAGGTTCCAAAAATTGGGTATCCCCTTTCCTACTATGGGGAACATATATTCTAAATACACTACATATATCTCTAAAAATTTATACCAAACATCAAAATTCGAGCTACAAAAATTAATTATTCTCTCTTACAAAGGTTACAAAAGCCACTTACAACATTCTGATTTCATTATTTGTTGTTTTAAATATAAATAATTGGTATCCTATATCAGGTTCATCCTCTAAATTTTGATGCGATGAAAACAAAAGTTTTTAAAATTAAATGAATCAACTTACATGATTGAAAATATTTGAAAATAAAACCAAACTGCTCAAATTTTCTATTGATATTGATCATATTTCAAAATATTAATTGGTATTTTATCCGGAAGTTATGAAAAATTGTAAAAAATTAAATAGTACAATGATAAAAATTAAAAAGTGAGGAAAACTCACTTTAGACGTTTTCGTTCGACCGTTTTTGCGCATTGGTGCTATACATAGAAGAGTCTTATTATTAACTATCCAAAAATTTTTGCCAGCAGACTGTGTTAATAGTATAAAAGAAACAGTGGTACCCCTTATTTGATACATACCCCATAATCGGTGCATCAATCCTATATTTCATAATTTGATGTAAAAATGATTGGTCTTATAGATATTGTCTTAGGAGTCAAAATAGAAAACTTGATACATCATTGTAGCCATTCATTATTTCTCACGCATTTTGCACACATCGGTGTTGGTTGAAAATATTTAATAAAAAAACAGAACTGATTAAAGAAAAAAAACCAAATACGTGGATTTTGAGTTCCATAATCTATGTAGATGTAGCACTGGACGAATAACACATTACCTGAAATACGTTTTACTGTTTTTTAGCCCAAATAAAAGGTTTTAAAATTCTATTAGTTATTTACAGAAATATAATTTTATTCAATTTGAAAGAACTGTCTATCATTGAGGGGTAAAAGTGGATATAATCTGAGCTAAAAAATTGTTATATTAAATTCAAAGTAGGATTTTTACAGACTGTAATTTGAGAAAGTGATTCCAAAAAGCTTAAATTCTAATGAGATCGAATGAAAATAATATAATCAATGCTTGGAAATCATCTAGCTATTTCAGCATTTGACACTTCTACATTCTTTGTACCTCGAATTCGATATATTTTGTTCTGTTTTCGAATGGAGAAATTAGGTAATCCACGAACGTTATGTACCTATGCTGTGTTGTCTGCTTAAACGAAACGAAGTCCTAATAATCCAGAGCTACTCTTTTTTCTTCAATTTCATAAAAACCAAGCTGAAAACTTGAGTAAGCTAATCAGTACTCATTTTCTCCGAAGCTGGAGACTGTTCAAACAGATACCTTATGTACATTCAAGACTTCTCTTAAGTTAATTTTTTTTCCACATGAAACGATCTCCTAAATCTACATGTTTTGGTTTTCATTCTATTCTCTACCATTTATATTCTGTTTTGACATTGATGAAATATTACAATCCACAGTCTCCATTTATTGGTACAAACTATGAAGCACGTTTTCACCAAAATACGACACCCACTTCCAAACCCCCTTTCAGCATTTGCCTCAAAGGGAGTCAAGAATTTTAATGATCTGTAAAAAAATAAATTCACAAAACTAATTTTGTTTTTTCTGTCTGTATCTCTCTCACTCTTTCTCGCTCTCTCTCTCCCTCTCATTCTTTCTCACTCACTCACTCTCTCCCTCGCCCCTCCCTCACAACTGTTTTGACCCGAAAATTAACATTTTTCCCACAACGTAGGTACGTTAAAAATGTTAAGTCTAAAATTTACAATGATCATTTTTTAGCAGGTTGTTGTTACTGTTGTTGTTTTTTGCCAACTCCTTCGTTTTCCTTTTCTTTCAGAAAAAAAAATAAAAGAAGACGAATTCATAAATCATTACGATTACCTTAAAGCATATACAATTTTTCTTCTTCTCCTCTCTCGCTCTCATTCTCACTCTCTCTCACTCTCTCTCTCTTTCGCAATCTCTCTCTCTCTCTCTCTCTCTCTCTCTCTCTCACTCTCTCTCTCTCCTTATAATTTTATGTCACTATTTAAAATATAAAATGTAAGAAAAGCACGAAAAGGAACTGAGAGAAAAATTTTCATATTTTTCCCAAAACGCTTGCAAATATAAAATAATTTTTATAAAACGGTATTTTCGTTTTTTTGTTTTTGTTTTGTCATAAATGGCGAACGTGTTCGGTTATGAATAAGTAATAAATATAAGCTAAATAGAGTGAGTAAGACAGTGAGAGTGTGAGAAAGAGCGAGAGAGAGATGATTTATCACAAATGGTATTTAGTCGCCTTTTTAGAATTAACGAATTGTATTTTCATTATACTTTAAAATGGAATTCCTCCTTTTTTTTCCCCACCTTTCTTCTCACTTTTTTTTTATTAAAGATCTGCCTTAAAAGCATTTTTCGTAAATTTTTCTTCCGGAATGGTACAAAATAGACTCACATTTTCCGATTTTTTTTCTCTCATTTACGTCGACTGAAGGAGCTTTTTTTTTGTAAGGGTAAAAGGTGGTAAGGAGAGGTGAAGATGGAGGGTTAGAAGCTTTTTTTCACCGTTTAAACGTATTCGGGGGAGTATTTCGCAAAAATATTAAATATTTAACGCCCTTTTGGTTTAGTGTATAAGATAGATGACGGTGCACGGTGGAGAATAGGTTGTGGGTAGTCGGACATGGGTGTGGGACAAGAAATGGTGCGGGGTTGGTAACGTCAGCAACCGTTTTAAGGAATTTAAAACACCCGGAACGTGAATAAAAAGCGTAAAGGCACTCGGGGAAAACTCATCTCTTTTTTAGATGAAGGAATTAGTTCATACAGTTTACGAGCACCTTGTTAATATCAGAGAGTTTCCTCTATTTTTTCCTATTTTTCTCTCTTTCTCTCACTCTCACTCTCTCCCTCTCTTTCTGTCTCTGTCTCTCTCTTTCTCCACATTTTTTTTTTGAGGTGAACGAATAACGCTTTCGTATCTCTTTCGTCCCTTACCCCCCAACTACACCTTCACCTAATCCTTCGCCATGAATCCTTGATAGCTTCTTTACCCTTCGTGCCCCCAACCAATACTACGCACTTTTGTATTCTACTGGATTTTCCCCAATATCGTCATTTAGACGCCAGCATACGTTATATTTTCAAAGTATAGAGAAAGAGAGAGTATAATGGAAAAGAGGGAGTAGACGGCGGTAGAATGAGAGAATGGTAGTGAAAAAAAAAAAGAAAAAAAGTGCAGGGTATATGGGGGTCTACTGAGCGCTTGATGAATTACCTGTTTAATAACTGTCATAGTATACGTGCGAAGGATGCGGTTTACAGGCATAATTCCTGTGGTAAAAAGTATCGAGCGAGCAATATAAAAGCTGCGTAGGAGAGTAAAGGAAAATGGAGTAGCGCAGACGTGATATCGAGGGCATAAAAAAAAAAAGTTTCACAAGTGTATTTTGTTAGGTTACAAACTTGACATTTGGCTACGAGCGTATGCGTATGTATATATATAAGCTGTATTGGTAGGCTATACGTATATATGTGTGTGTGAGAGAACATTTAAAAAGTGAAAAGGGTTTTTCGTGAATTTCCTAAATAACCTTAGACCATCTTCCCATAGTACCTTTTTCTGGCGAGAGAAAAAAATAATACATTATAAGTGGGAGGAGGAGGAGGGGGTGGAGTAAAAGTTACAAAAATACGCTTTACACTTACGTTGGTATACAAGTATACGTAGCTACACACCTAACGCCCCTAAACGGAAACAAACTTTTTGTAGCCGGTACGATTGCTGGAAATTTACTGTGGAAATTGGTATTTTCGTTTTTATAATCCACGAGGGATGAGTGAACGGCTATCGACTTTTCCAGCAACTGTCAGGCGGTAACTTATGTACTGCTGCAGTACGGTATGGAGAACGTTAATTTGAGCCGCCATATTCCATGTGGAGTTCGATCACGTTGGAAATCCATTTACAAATTTCGTATAAATTTATCATCTGCATATTATAGCCTGCTAACGCCTCATACAGGGTGTAAGTGATTCAAGTAGACGATATTGAATGTCATGAAATGATATTGTAAACCGGACACATATATTATGTTCAAGTGGTTACAAAGTTCAGTAGAACCTTTTCTTTTGAACTAATGGAAAAACTGGTTCTCAATCTCATTAGTTTTCACTGTGGAGTTCTGATGCGAAACATGATTTCATTTGCATTGCTTTATTGAATGTACGGATTCTAAATTATGTTTTCTTAAAGAAATCAAATGAAAGTACATCCGGAAAACTAAATTGAGAAGGAGAACAACTATCTATGATAACTAAGTCTTCAGAAAGCTTAAAAAAAAACAAAAAAAACAGAAGTTAGTTGGAAAATTAAAACTTTGAAGATGAATTTTTCTTTAGAAAAATTCAAATATTATCAACAAAGATTACTTTTCTCAAAATTTATACGTTGTCCCTATCGTGATTTAGAAGCACGAGCTACTGCGCACCTACAGGGTGCAGTATGTTTGGCAACAGCGCATAGAGAGCTGAAGTCTATATTGGTGTAGAGAAGGTCGCTAGACAGCTACACTTCGGTGAGGAGGAATGTGACAACGTATTTTACTAGTCTAATGGATGTTAAACTAAACTAGCAGTCCCTCCATCAACCACCATTCTCCATCTCCAGTTATCTACAACAGCTGCAGAGAAATAAATTTATTTTTTTTCGAGTAAAATCTCCTTTAACATGATAGAAAAACGGCTTCAATGTTTTGTACATTATTTCTGTTTATATCGATTTTTTATCCTTCATATCATTTAAATTTTACAAAAAGTTGACCAATTTTCCCCAAAAGCATTAATATTTTTGAATACAAACGTCAGATTTTTAAAGAATATATACTTTACAAAATTCACATCAATAAATTCTTATTTAAAACGCATATTTTATATTCCTTAGATTATAAAAATTTGAATCTAACAGAATAAATACCATGTACGTAGATAGAGGAGAGTCTTAAGGATCTGAACCTCTTTTAGACCCTTAAAAATATTGGCTCTAAAAAAATGTGTCTTTATCGATGGCAGTGATGTGGTGAATGGGAAAGGGTGTCAGAAGTGATAGTAGAGACGATTTGGAGCCCCCCCTCCTATACGGTGAAATTATCTGTGCCTTAGTATTATTGTAATATAATTATGCACCTTTTTCTGTCAATCTACATTTCAAACCATCAAAAATGCATAGAAAATTAATGATGTAAACGTATTCTTACATAAAATCTTATGGGGAGAAATTTGGATTCAATTGAAAGGATATCTTTTGGTGATATGAAACATAAAAATAGCTGCGTTCTATACGACAAGAAAATGCTACATGTTCCAGATTTTCGACATGTTCTGTTAATGATTTCTCACTTCTCTATTCAACCCTTAATAGCTTTTGCTTCGGTATCAGTTCAACGAATTAAAAAAAATTAATGTAGCCTAATCAAACAATTATTATATTTTTTATAAGAAAGAAATGGTAATACACACTTGATGTATAATACAAATACGAAAATAACTGTCCTTAACAGTTTTCATCATAACTCAAATAATCATGCTCGTCAAGAAGCTTTACTTTTTTCGACATTAAAGCATTCTCCGATTTCAACTCTAACGAATAGAACAGCATTTTCGGAGAACCATTGCTTAGCGATTACGCAAATAAAATAGCCTTTTATCAAGAAATACATAACACCAAATGTTTGTAGCTCAGGAATTATTCCACCAGTGCAAGACAAAAATTTTTCAATACAATAAACAAAGAGGACGATACTTGTACTCTGTAGTGGAAACCAATTTTTTTTCTTTGGTGCAGATTGAATTAAACTATTTTTGTAATGCAGACGTATTCTCATAGACTTAGAATTGTAGCCAAATATCCTCTAAAATATAATCATACGTTTTTTACTCATTCAACACTTAATTTCACACTTTCAAACAATATTTTCACCGCCTACAGTTTCGAAGAATACACACTCCTGTCTACAAATTCAGTAATACTACATGCATTTATTCATCCTTAATCAGTAATTTCCTTAATACACACGTTTTTGGACAATCACACTTTTTGTATATTCTCACAAATTCGATCATATTTTTATAGATGTAACTCACTCGTGAACTGTGATCCGTTAAACGTCATTTTACAGCTTGTACATATTATTTGTGCTGTATATTTTACATATTAAAAGATTAGATAGGTACTTACAATCTTGTGTTGAACGTTATTTGTAAACTTAAAAAACCGAATAACCGTGTTATACATCGTCTTTTTTTTTTTTTTGGCCCTGACGAAGGATTATACCCCAAATCCCCGCCCCCTAAAGTCAACATCGGTTGCGAGATTCTTTCGATGAGAAGACTTTTAATGATAAATAATTTTTGCAGAACACCAATAAAGTTTAGTGCACGAATTCTTCGAAACTGAAAAATGTATTCGACGAATTAACCAAAATTATCAGTGCCAACGAATTTGGTGCGAGAAACGTGAAGCGAATAGCAATCAACACTAAAGCGTCGGTATACATTTATATCGGCCAACGTATAATTAACCCCTTATCTCTCATTTTCTCCCTTTTGTTATTTTTTCTGGATTCTCATCTTTGGAAATCAATCAACGAGAGCACTCACTGTAGTCTTTTTGGACACATTTCTCCGTCGTTCGCGACCTCCTTCAATGTCTGTCGTAGCAACCCTTTTCATTACTTTTCAGCCTGAAACATATCCCTCAAGCACTTCACCCTCCAACCACCCAAACTCGAAGTATACTCACGTATCCTTTTTGTATATTTCCTCTGAAAACACGTTCGTCGAATATTTCGTATTTCGTCGCCTCTCCACCGAACCGTTCTAATTAAGGGTCGACCTTATGTACGAATTACGTACCTACATGAAATTATAATGACCAGCAGAAGTTAAAAGTGCACTGACAAAAAGCTAGAGTGTCAATAAATAACGTAGATTAGTAACGGATGTGTGTCATTTCAGCATTTCGCAAATAAAATTGTAACTACGTGCGCGTAAGATGGTCGCAGAGTATTAATTTTCGAAAATGAATAATTTTGATGAACTAAAATGTCGTCTGTCTTTGCTTCATATTCAGTCTTTTTGTTTTAAGCTCCTATACAGAATAGCCAGTACGTGTAAATGGGTATATATTTTTAGAAGTCCAATAATAACAATATTTACGTTTGTACGTAAATATTTTCTGTTATTATTTTGATGATAACGTTTGCCCTACCACTTTTTCATCTGCAATTATGTAGGCGACTATTATTTGAAAAATTTATAAAGGCCTGGAAATTTCCTTCCGTTTTTCTACAGTTTAGCCTACGTGCAGTTTGTTGTACCCACCTACATGGAAATTTTCGAAATATTCTATTTCCATTAAGGTAGAAATGTTGTTTAAAGCACAATTGACGTACAAAATGACGTTTACAAGCTTTTCAGACATATTTCTTTGACGTTTTCAAACGTTTTGATTGACTTTTGGCATCGCTCGTTCGTTCGTAGCAATAATTAAAGTACCTAGCCTCAATTATCCTAATCGGGAGTAAAGTTGATTTTTCTCTTGGTCTTACACTTTTTGCAAAATTAATATTGCAGACTTTAAGAAAAAATACTTACAAATTATGGAATGTTCGGCTTACTAATTTACTTAAAAATAATTTACAATACTGAACGTTCAATTTTCAGTGATGTTTTCATAGGGTGTACTTTCAAAAAATTTTGAAGGGTAAAAAATTATGAAATATTGAAGAAATATGGAAAAAAGAAAAAAAAGGAAGGAAAGAAGAAAGGAATAAGTAAGTATCTTAAAATAATAATCAGAAAAAGTCAAGTCAAATATGAAAATAAGTTACAGAATTGTTATTTATGATGAAAATGCAAAAAGTAGGTGATTTTGATACAGTGTGAATTTTGAAAAACGAGCCAAATGCTGCAGAATCTAACGAGTATCAATCACCTACTTTGCATGCAAGTCGCGCACTACTTTTTACGACCCCCTCCAAAAAAAAAGCAGATACTTGTTTGTTTTAGAGTCAAATAATAATGAAAAATTTTACTTTTTTTTTTAACCAAAGCATCTTTGCACGCATTACCCAACAAACGTCGAGAAAAATTCGTCAAAAACTTTTTTTAGAATTAAATAATTATTTTAATACTTTCCCAAATGGCAACACTGATTTTTTTTCATTTTATAGTATTCCTTTTTAAACAAATTTTTTTCTGCAAATTAAAAAACGGTCTTTTTCGTTTAGTTTTTTTTAATACAGATTTGCCACCCCATGAGCTAGACAATTTGGAGATGAATAAAATTATTCCTCGAAATTAAACAAATTTATTGTGAAAATTTCAGAAAAATTGGTCCAATAGTTCCCGATATTATCTATAACACACACATTTTGACATTTATTTTTATTTTTATAGATTTTATTTTATAAAAACAAAAAATTGAGAAAGTAGTTAAGCTGTGCTGAAAAGTAATCGAGCTGTGTGAGAAATTCAACTGGAATAAGTGCGCATGCACCCAACAATATTTTTTCACGTCGTATTGAAATTCGCTACTTTTTTTGAGTTAAGAGGCATTAAAAAAAATATTTTTTTCAAATCATTCGCTAAGAAAAGGTTACAATTAAATTGAAAGTGAGATATTTCCAAGTCGATCCCAAATGGTTGATAGTGATTTTCATTACTTCACTGGTGTACTAGCAGTGGAGTTTTTACTTGACTATTTTTTTGTTTATTTTTTCATGGCGCAGTTTACACATTCGCAGGTGATGAAATCTCACTAAGAAAAAAAGACCATTTGCCTACAATCAACCAAATTCACCTCTCCATAATTATTTAATTATTTTCGAAAATTCCGTTCATAAATGAAGTTCAACTATTCAATCGCATAAATAATAATTCCTCTTTTTAGTGGATTTATTGAAAAAATATCGTACTTAACTAGTTAGCCACTCATGATCATCAACTCGTTGCAATTTCAGCATTCGCTTATGGCTCGTGTTGCAACTACGCAACTCATCAATAATCACTCATTTTTCCAACTTGTTGAGAAATATATTATTTTGGTTGGGTGTTATAAAAATAATTTTTATCAATTTTTTCAATTACCTATACTTGACTGACTTTCTATTACTTTTCATTCATTTTTTGTTTATTTTGTACCAGAAATTTATTAAAAAAAAAAATGTAATTTCATTTTTATTTCTTAATATGGATTTCCCCCACAGATTAATAATGGAAAAAATAAAAGAAAATACCCAGATTATGGCCAAGCAACTCCTGAGCTTAGGATTATACCACTTGAAAAAAAGGCATGAGTATGGGTTATACTCAAGAAATATTGATGTGTAAACATAATAATAGTGTGGTTGTATGCATGTGCAACGCATTGCACATGCACACAACCACACATATTTGTCATATAATACACACAATAGAGAGTTACAGTTGTAAGAGTCACATTTACACAAATCTGACGACTGTAATTCTCATTTAGCCACTACCGTAGACCAACCACTAAGATGTTTACACATCAAAAATTATCCCAAAATCATTGTGAACTTTTTTTTTTGTTCTTTAGTCGATCTTTTTCTGGTGTTTGTGAAAGCAAGTTTATTCAGTTAAGATTTTTTCACATACTTGGAAAGGATTTAATGGATAAGTTTACTTTAGCTATCAATAATAGTAAAAATCTTGTAACAAAGTCCAGACAAAGATTAAAACCTTGACTTGATTCTAGAAGACTGTGGCGTAGCAAAAAGGGCGTTTGGGAGTTTAGTCTCATCTCTACAGCCAAAAATAAACCGTAACTCCTTTCTTCAGTAATGGCTTAGGAATGAGCATTTACAAATTTAATGACAATGTAAACCCATCCCAAAATGCAGATTTTGCTACAACAATGTTCCAAAACCAAGACCTAAATTTGATAGACTTGATTTTGACAATGACTGAGAGGCATAATAGATGAAAAAATAAAAATTTTCTATTGCATTTATTTTAAATTATGAAATAAATTCGCAGTGGTCGACTTAAGGAGGGTTGTTTACGCTGAAACTGTTCAACAGAAGAGTTCCATATTGGTTCTGATAGAAGTTTTTCAGAAATAAACTAGGTAAAAAAGATATACCTCATTATCTAACATTATATCTATTTGGCCAAGGGCTGACGAGGTTAGTTTTCCATGGACCCTTTAAACTGAAGAAATTTTGTTTTGGTTCCAATAACATTTATTGAGACAACTGGGGCTAGGGCCTCAAAATGAGAACCCGCTCCACGCCTTTGTTTTCCTCTGTCCACCATTGTCACTACTTAATTCATGAAATCTCATTACGCAAAGTTACTAGACAACAAAAGCAAATACTTGAACATTATTTTGAAAAATAAATTTTACTGGGTAATTTTTGACAAAAATGAATAAACCAGAAAAAATTTTTTTAAATAGGTACCTTGCAAAATTGTATCTCATAATTCCATAATTTAGACTTAGAAGAAATAAAAAAAGGCGCGAATTCCACTGGGGCTATATACTTATGAAGGATTGATGTGTAAACATAATAGTGTGGTTGTGAGTGTGTGCATTGCGCACGCACACAACCACAATGTAACTCATACGAGTTACAGTTGTTACGATCATAATTCTCCCCTACCGTAAAGCAAGTGCTACGGTGTTTACACAGCAATAAGGTTAGTCATCAGCGGCCTATTCCAAGATGGTTAGTGATCATTGCGTTGAGTTCTGGAATTGGAATTAGGCATATTGTTCACTATTTGTCGATTATAGTTAATTATCTGTTAAAGCAGGCCATTTATTTTGCCCGTCTTACGTATTTAGTCCGTTCTGTTCTGTTCGCTTTATTGTTGGTTGCAGTCAAAATGGCCTAGGTACATGTGTTTTAATTCATGACTGTTTTTTCTCGTAGAGCGACATGATTTGACACAACAACCATATGAATTATACTAGAGGCACAATTCGATCATTTTCAGTGAGGTCTATATCACTGCTCCATTAAACCCTTGAAATGCATAGGAAGTATGCTCTTTTACACGAATTTTTGGTCTGAGTTCTTTTATTTGAAGAGATAAGTACCTAACTACGTTTTTTATACAAATAAAATTTTAGAGGAGGCTCCAAGAAATAAAACGAGGTTAATAACAAGAAGTTTGAGCTATTAAAAGCAGAGAAAATTGAAGAAGAAGATGAGATCATAATATCAAATTGGTTTGATTTAATGTTATCAGTGAACTTTTCACTAAAGACAACCAATGATAAGACTCAAGATCAGTGAATTGGTGAAAATGAGTAGTTCTAATTAGTATTCTTTAGGATAAAGTTTACTGATAACATTAAACAAAGCCAATTTGATGCGCAATTTCATCTTCTTCTTCAATTTTCTCAGCTTCTAAGAACTCCAACTTCTTGATCTTGAGCTCATTTTATTTCTTGAAACTTTCTCTAAAATCTCATTTATTACAAAAAAGTAGATCTCAGTAAATAAGAGAAGTATGACCAAAAATTCGGGTAAAAACGCCAATTTCTTATGCTTTTATAATGATGGGTATAGGTTTAATGGGGTGGGGTTAGCTGGAGTCACCGAACTTCGTGTAAAACGTGGCATATTGTGCCTCTAGTATTAATTCGTGGGCTCGTTGATTGGATCTTGATCTAACAGATAAGATGAACCCTTTTTGCCCAGCACTGTGAGCTACAGTGCTTTAACTACCTACGTAGGTATGACGTAGCGCAAGGACTAACAAAAAACAACAATTTAGCCATCGTGTCATAGTAAATGTCCCACTCAAACCAGCAATTCAAACCTGGAAAAATATCACTTTCGTTGAAAAAAAAATTCTATTATTTCAATATCGTGCAATTTAACCCCCCAAAACAAAAGAAAGGGAGAAAAAGTTACTGGTGAATGCGTAATTTAGGTTTTAAACTTTTTTTTTTTTTTTTTTTTGTAAATTCGTCAGACTGCAAAACAGACAGTACAGAAAAACGAGTTCATCGGATTTGTACGAAAAATTAAACAACATGTGGGACACTTTCGAGTGGAATTTATTATACACGTCGGAGATGAGCTAATTAATTAGCCACAATGCCAGCCTATTCGGTCACCAGGGAATCGTTTTCCATGATAATTCACCGGTGTATGCTTAGTAAATTCAACCGAAAAGAGAGAAAAAATAAAAACCGAGAACAACGAAAGAATAAAAAATACAAATACAATAGAATACAGTCCGAGGGATGGAACAGAAAAAAAAAAAAAAAATTCCTCTGTTTTTGACATTTAAAACTGACATATTACAGCCATGGCAACGTGAAAAAGTTGAAACTTCTAGCAATTATTGGGCCAATTAAATACCTCGAATAAAAAAAAATTATACATAGCGTACAGTTTTTTATTTTATTTTTTTCACGTTGAAGCCGATCGTTAAAAATTATAGCGAACGTATACGTCAACCCTATAAATTGTCACATTTATCGAAAAGTTTCGATTACCAACTATGATGGAGGATTAATTATTTTCGAAATCCTGTTGCCACGTATTAGTCCCATGCACGTCGATAGAAAATAATATGGCGCCTCAAGACTGGTGAAATCATGTGAGAGGGGGAAACTTTTAACACTATTAAAAATGGCTTTTTCTAATTCAATCGTTTGCGTGGTCTGAATGGTTTATACTCCTATCTTCGAAGGATTAGTAATCGATGAAAGATTGAACGGGAAAACTAACAGAAAAAATTTTTACTCATCTCCACAAAATGCACATTATATAGCCCATGTTGTGAAGTGCGAAAACTTTAAACAATCGTGTAATTTTGAATATTTCGAATTTTTCACCCAATAAGCCAACAGTGGCTGAAGCTGAGTAACTTCTAACTTCCACGATTTCCAGGATCAATTTAAAATGCGGAAAAACAAAAAAATTTATTACGCATAATGCTGACAAATGTATCTTTGGCGAGTTATATAACCCCAAATGTGTGAGTTAAAAAATTAAAAAACTGATGGAACATTCACAAAAATTGAAACAAATGAACGAAATTTAGCGAGTAAGGGAGAGTAGTATTTATGTTATTTATTTTCAACTAGTTTTTATGGTTTTATCCTCATATACGAGTATATGGAGAGAAAAGTGAGGAGATTGCTTCTTTCTTAATAGTCATATCTTTTCAACTTTCGGTTGTATCGAAAAATTAATCCCACAAATTTATTTAGGAAGAATAGGTAGGTATCTGCCTGCACAAAAAAAGATACATCTCACTATTCTGTGAAAACTGGGTAGTTTTTCAGAAAAACAGGTTACAGAAAATTAAAATTCATTTACAAAACATTTCGTCTTTTCGAGCGATCAACCCAGCACCTACCCCACTATACTTAACCACATGTAACTTTGGCAAACAAATTTTAGCTGAATTTTAATTTTCAACCCTGTTTTTTTAGAAAATTATGAAATTTTTCCGGAAAGGTAAATTATACCTTTTTTTTGTGTCTTTTTTCCGCTTGAGATTCCAAAATAATATGGTTTTTTAAAAAATGGAAACTTATTCTGTTTCCTTTCCAATTGTGGGTAAAACCGTAAAAGCTAAGTGAAAATGAATAACATGAATACTTCCTCCTTATTTGTAAATTTTATTCATTTTTCATATTTTTTATTAAATTAGTTACTCCAAATTGGAAGAGGACAACTCAGAAATGAAGCATTTGTCAGCAATATGCAAGACAATTTTTTTTTTTTCTATCTAGAAAATCTATTGTAGGCGTTATGACGCATGCGGCCTATCAAAATTCAAAATTAAATAATAATAATTAACAGTTTTGAAAAACCCCCAGTCAAAATTATCTTTCGTTGTTTTAGATTTAAGACTCAGTAAAATTCTCTCGTAGCTAAAACTTCTAGGCTGGGTATATATTTCTGTCCATTTTTTTCCTTATTTCTACTAAATTATTTTCCCATTTCTACACACATCTCTGCGGATTGACATCCTCATTCTGTTCATACATTTCATGTTCAATCATTTCATCTTTTTCACACTTTTTCTTGTCATTCACTTCTTTCTGTACTTTTCATCTTTCTTATCTTTCACTTATTCCTTGCACTCTCAGTACTTCATTTTCCTTCTCTTCACCCCTCAGAGATTCTGTTGCGGTTGTACCTACAGTAAATATGTTTCATCTATCTTTCAATTCCCCTATTCCCATCCTCTGTGGTTGCTGCCGCAGAATTTGAAATCCAACCAGTAGTTAATTTTTCTATACTCCCACACCAATTATTTTTCTATCTCTTTTTCCACAAACTGTTTTACTTTTACATAATTGTTAAAAACTTTGTTTTTTTCTACTCACTCGTTTTTATGCTCCATGCTCGTGCATATCAGATAACTTTTACTGTACCTATCTGTCTCATATAGACTAAAATTTCATACGTCGATTTTTTTGTGTTTTTGAAATGTTTACTGGTTTTTATCTTAATATTATATGTGTTTTTATACTTACAATGTGTTGATTCCTTTTCAATTAATAATGGGTTGGTTTTTGGTTTATGTGGTCCATGATCAGAATTTGAGTCAACGGATACCTGGCAGGCTATTTAGGGTTGGGTGGTGGTAATTCTGTGGACACCATCCAATATAGGCGATTTATCCCAAGGCTCCTGGCTATGTCAATGGTTGTAAAAGACATTGCAGTGACTGTAGGGGGGATTGTTGAATTGACCCCCCCCCTGACATACCATAGTTATGTTACTCATTTATTTACAGACACCCTGTTTATTATAAAGGAATTATGAATGTATAAATTATCTATTTTATTTTAATAATAAGGGTGAGAATGTGGGCACTCTGCCTTACCTTATCCAAAAGAAAATTACTTTGCAGCCACATGCAGTCAACAGGCCGCAGTTTAGAGCAAATTCTTTGCTCATGACCAAAGGTATTCCACAAAAACTTTTCCTGGTCAATATTAATTTCAGGAAGCCTTGTGAAAACTGATAAAAAATATCTAAACTTGTTCAAAATCGAATGTAAAGTAAGCTTAGGTACTATAAAATGTCAGTGAATTTTTGTTAGCAAATTTTCAAAACATAAACCTATTGTAGTGTAGGCTTTATTTTTATTTCAATTTTCTTCGCATTTTGTAGGTAAATCAATTTTGTTGAAATTTGATTCATAGTAGATTCTTATTTGTATATGAAATCAAATCGAATAGTACAAAATACATATAAGATATGTATTCAAAGTTGTTTTGAATTCGATCAGCTTGGAATAGAATTTCAAAATACCGTCAGTCAGGATCAAGGTCTCGGTCTTCATCTTGGTCTTAGTTTTGGTTTGCGCCAATGGCCTCAGTCTTAGTCCAAGTTTAGATTTTGCGAGGTAAATTCTTGCTCTTGGTCTCGCATTATTGGCATTGGTCTGAGTCTTGGTTTTTGTATTGGTCTTGCGTCAATACCCTTACCTAGTCTTGTTCAAGGTCAGGATCTTGTCCATTAAACTCTTGTTTTTGGTCTTACGTTGTCAGTTTTGTTCTGAGCATTTTTTTTTTTTGGTGTAATCTGGGTATTGCATTAATGTCTTAGAGTCTTGATATAGGTCTGGATCATCCACAGTCTACCTCTATTCTTGGTCTTGCATCAATAACCTTGGTCTTTGATTTATTCTTTGTCTAGCTTTAAGATCCTTAGTTCCTTTTGTGATTTTGGTTCTGTTTTTAATGTTGATCTTAGTCCTGCAACACCATTTTTGCTCATCAGTAGAGGTAATGTTCAAAAAACAAAAAAAATTACTTATGACAGGAAAATCTGTTTCCTTCAATTTAGGCTGGAAGAAAATAATTAAAAAATATATTTATAAATATAGAACAAAACACCTAAATACTTTAATAATTATATAAATTTACCCCATCTCATTTAGAGGTTGTAAAATATTTCGATTTTAAGGCCAAAAGAGTCGATAAAATCCATAAGACCTTGCCCCCAAAAAAGCTAGTTATCGTGATTTTTCTTTTCAGTCAAATTGCCTGACAATCTGACATCATTCTGAACAGCAACCGACCAATTTACCTCTCTATATAATAAAAATAAATGAAAAGAACGCCCTACCTACATTTCTCATTCCATATTATCTCATTGTTGTGTTACATTCATCCGAGATTATTCAAGCTTAACCGTCTATAATTTGATTTTATTCGTAGACAGAATACACTTTTTCATGGTATTGTCCAGCAAATTTCATTCTCCATAATCAATTATCTATCCGTGAATAAATTTTTATTTACATATATTTTCCGACAAGATCAAAACCTGTATTCACAAACAACAACAAAATGTGTACACAATGCATATAAGTGCACAGCTCTCTAAGCCGATCGATACTCGAAAATTGATTGATACATCTTGGATTAGGATATGGTATACAATTTGCCAAATTAAAACAGTGAATAAATATTATATTGATGTACATCCTATCATATTTTAGGAATTTTTTCAGCAGTAGCTGTACGTACCTATTGCACTTTTTGGTTCATTTTTATTCGAAATTCATTGAAAAAAACCTACTTAAAAAGAGCCGACAACGATTGTACAGTAATTTCTCTCTCTCTCTCTCTCTCTCTCTCTCTCTCTCTCTCTCTCTCTCTCTCTCTCTTCCCTTCCTTTTTTTGATGAACTGTTCATTTGACGACGATAGGTAAATTACAATTGTTCCGTTCAAGTAATGACATAGGTACCTACTTTTGACCTTACAAAAAAAAAAAAAAAGTGAGAGAACAAAGAAAAAATACGACTTGAAGTGTTTTTTTTTTTTTTTTTCTGTAAAATGGTTTTGATGTTTTTAGAATATACTGTTTTTCCATTCCCGTTGTTTAGTATTCCGCTAAATATGGTAATTTTTTCGAATTCTTCGTACATTTGTTTTTAATGAGGAGAAAAGTAAAATGCAAGTCATTCGCTGCAGGCTTATAGGATATACGTTTATGCCGCCGACGTACTGATGCCTTAAAGAAATGACTCTTTTCAATATTTTTCTAAGAGAAAGGAAAAAGTATTGTCACCGTAAATTATACCCACGGTAAACGATGCTTCGTTTTTTCTGTCTCTAATTTGTTAGTGAATTCGTTTTAAACAATTTTCTGTTTTCTTTTTAAAATGTTGAACGATGTCATTAGAGGTCAAATTCCATAATTTTCACTTGTATAGGTATACGTTTTAAATCAAATTATCAGCAATTTTCAAGCTTTAATACAAAACAAATTGATATAGAAAAATGAGTTATGAAAATTCTTATGTGGGTTAAGCGGGGCTAGTCACTGCAACCTTGACCAGAACAATCATCACTAAAAACCTAAATAAACTGACAACATTGATGTGGGAACCAATAACCAAAAACAAAAATATTTCACCTAACCAATAATCAATAACCGGTTCTCACAAAATTATGAAATCGATAACCCAAACAACAACTAAAAAGAATTGGTTATTCTGAAATATCGTTATTAATGATTTTTTTTGTTTTTTTTTTTTCAATTAGGTACCAATTGTGTCCAAGTCAAATTATCGATAATCGATAATTTTCCAAAAAATATTTTGTCTCAGCCAATAACCACTATAAATTTGTTTGGGTTAACCAGAACAATTACCAATAACCAAGTAAGTAGGTAGGTACACATTTTTCAACCAATACCGAGTATAACCAGTCGAGCTTGTAAATGCATCTGCAACCGGAATAATAACCGCTAAAAGCCTAAACAAATCGACAACACTGATTCAAGAACTGATAAACGAAACAAAACTATTCTCTGTAGGTAACTAATAACCAATAACCGATAATCAATTTCTATAAAATACTAAAACCAATACCAGAACCAGAACAATAACTGGAAAGAATTGGTTTTTATTTGTTTTCCTGAAATATCGAAATTATTGATTATTTATTCAAAAATTATGAATTATTTTCTGTAAAATTATGGATTATCAGTACATTCAATCAGAGAAAAATTTTTGAATTCACGTTACACTGAATTTTGTCTCAGCCAGTAACCAGAAGAAAGTCATTTTAGTTAACCTGAATAATAACTACTATCCGAATAAATACATTTTTAACCAATAACCAGCAACTAATTACCCTAAAAACATTTTGGTTACAAGCCTTATGGTTGAGTAGGTGGGATATTCACTTTTTTTTTTCAAGTTGAAGGTACTGATACAAGATTATTAAAAAGCTGCGGCGATTTACATTAGATTCAAGATCCTGAACCACTTACTGTTTATTTAATATTTTGGATAACAAAAGACTGTATGTTGCGCATGATGCCAATTAAGGAAATTAAGTTTTGGAAGATCCCTTCAATTTATCTTATGATACACGCATGAAAAAATCCAAACCAAATGGAATCCAGGAAAATTATTTTCAAAATATATACTTTTCATGTAGGAATTTATAGTACCTACCAACATATTTTCAAACTGCACAAACCCTGCTAACGAGTATGGTAGGTAACTGATAAATCAAATCACTTTAAACTTAAATTAACAAATAATAGTTCAACCGAAGTTATGATAGAAAAACTCATAAAAGAAAGTAACTAGTATTTTCGTTGAATTCTCATTATACTAAAAAAAAAAACTGTGCTAGTTGTTCACAAACACTGCATGCTTTTCCTACATTAATATTCTATTTATTCCGAAAAGATTTCAAAAATCATAATTTTAATATTTATTTTTCTATTAATTACTGTAGGAATAGGTGAATAGTGGTTGTTATATGAAAAGGAAAAGGAAACATTTTGAATCATCGCAATTGCGAGTGGTGTATGTACGTGCCATTTAAAACTGGGCACTATTATTGTATGAATTTTGAGAAGTTATTTTTATAAGAGCAATCAGTCCAATAGAAGTTTCTAGAGATAAAAAATATGTTCGATAATTTTTATCTATCCCTAAGCAGTACAGCGTCGAAGACTAATAAAAAAACTGAAAAAGCTTCCATCTGGTTTGAAAAAAAAAAAAAAAAAAAAAAAAAATTAACTTAATTATTGTGATAATATAATTATTTGATAATAAACTTAATCACAAAAAGAGTATGTTATTTTTTTCTCAAATGGTTTGAAGCCTCCCTCAACCCCCCTCCAATAGATAAATTTCCATTTACTTCTATGAAATATTATCGATGATAGTTATAATGACACAGATACATTTAATGAGTCTACTCTCCGCACCTCTGCAGCACCATTTATCCAACGATTATGTCAACCACTGAAACGTAAACCACAAAAAACGGAACGTTTTACCAAAAAACAACAACAGTGAATTTTCGCTGATAATCACTGATCTCATTCAGAATTTGGTCGATAGTGTGCCAATAGAACCATTGTACTTAGAGATGTGCGTTTTAGTTCATTTGGGGGATTTAGTTCAACAGGTCTCGGTCTTTTGAATGAACTAGTTCAAAATGAACGAAATGAGCTGCATGAATCAAACCTTTGAGTATGTATTATTTCATATGGAGAGCAATTCGTATAAATTTTCTATATGTAGTTACTTTCAGACATAGAAAGCGCTTTCATTCCCCAAAAACGCTTACTATTTCGTTTCGTTTTTTGTTGATTAATAAGAAATTCCACTCATCCAGTGATTAACAACAATGCTGTGACGTATAAGAGTGAACTAGCTTGTAGGTCTATACAATATAACTTTGATTTGATAATATCTTTTAGTTCAAAATGAACTAGTTCATCCTCATCTTTCGGTCTCGTTCATTTAGGTCTTTCAAAAGATTAGTTCAAATGAATTAGTTCTCGGTCAACCGACACATCTCTATCAAAACTATAGGTTCATAATACACTTAACAGGTATACTTGACTCTGAAGAGTAGAGACAAAATATGATGGAGAGGTGGAGGTGCACGTAATAGGATTACCTGGGAAATTTTTACCAGGAAAGGGGGAAGTTTCCAGCCGATTCAACAAGGGTGCGAATGGGAAAATGAAGTTTGTCTCATTTATAAGCAATATTTGCCACTGATAGAGGTGTATAGTGATGAATGTGAGACAAACTTTTGTAAATTGTGAAATTTCCACGTTGTAGGTTTTCCTATGGCATTTTCACTTTAATATAGTGAGATTGGGCGACTTCAGTGGGGCTGCGCACAGAGCGAGAGTTATTTCTGTATTTAAATCTAGACCTAACGGGAACTAAGCATTCCATTTATTAATATAGCGGATGTAGCCCGTGCATAGCACACAAACGAAATGAGTTTAATATTGGAAAATTACGTCGGTTTCTACCTGCTTTTTTTTTTTTTTGCTTTTTTGCTTTTTTTACTGTGTTTTGTTTTTCGGTTAGTTCACTATGCTAAATTAAAAACATTCTCTGCGAAAATGTTCCTTTCTCACTGAAAAACGATGTTATGCGATGGTATATCCGATTATTGCTTTTTAGACCCACACACGTGTTTCCACGCGGTTTAATTGAATTACCAATAGGCAGCCCAAACAATATATATATATATATATACACGTGTGTATACTCTATATATATGGTCTTACAATCTCCCTTCTATTTATCCACGCTTTATATCCTTTTTCCGCACGTACACTCCACACAGGCTACCCTGCTGACTGTTTCTCTCTTTATTTCCGAATTTTGTCGGACGGAACTATGCGAAAAATTAATTTTTCAGCCAATTAATAAACCATAATATATACACAGTCTACCAAAATATATATAGATTAGTCAGTTGGGTTGTGTGCGTCTTTGTGCGTGCATGCGTGCGTGCATGCGCGAGTGTGGGTGTATAAAAATGCGAGAGTATTGTATTTTAGTGAAAGAAATAAAATAAAAAGTACAAAACAAAAGTAGTAGGTAGCCTACACAAGAAATAAAGAAAAAAAGAAGGGAAGAAAAAAAAGAGAGAGACAAATAGTTATGGCAAGAGGCTTCGGAAATTCGAATCCGGTCATGATATATATATATATATAGGTATCGTATGTAAAGCAAAACTCCAGCTCCAGCGCTGTTCGATGGTCATGCTTCGTTTGTCCAGTCCGAGGTCAACGAATTGAGCTGCACCAAATACCGCTTTTTATCCAGTTGACGGGAAGTCGTGACTTTAAACATTACCACAAAAGATTTCACGAGTCATTCTCTACCTTTGGTATGGTTGTTGATGCTGTTGTTGTTGTTCTTATTGTTTTTGTTGTTGATGATGTCTTGATGTGGCGTTGCTGGAGCTTGTAGATTACGAATAAGTAAGTACGAGTGTTGCATCCCTATTCAAAAGTGAAATTTCTCACATTACTCTATAGGTAGCCGTATATATATATATATATATATACATATCTGTACACACACACTATCTACTTATCCACATGATGATCTTTTCGATCTTCTAAAGCAAAATAAGAATTGGAGGAAAATAAAGAAGGAAATGTACGAAGATTTGGTAGAGCAAATGTAGGTAGATACCCAAAGGTACGTAAAAAGAGAAACCGAAAGAAGAACGACGACACGTTATAGCAATATAAAAAAACGTACCTATGTAAAAAAGATTTTCGTCGAGCATTTCCTGCATCGCATCCACCAATACTTAAAACTGTTGCATTCTCTGCTGCCGCTGCTGCTGGAAATACGTTTTGTTCCATATTTACATAATGGCGGAATTGATGGCATTTTAACTTTCCGACGTCTCGTCTCGGCGCTGTATACAGCGTATATGAAAATCGCATACGCTCCACGAATGCGTTTCTTCTTTTTTATCTCCCCCTCTTCGTACCCCCAACCGTACCACAGCACCCTTTCAAACTCTCACGTCTTCTTTCTTATTCTCTCGTTTTCTCACAAATCGATGCTTCTTATTCTTCTACTTCCTTCTTTTCCACCCTTATTTTTTCTGATTTTTTTTTTTTTACAATTTGCTTTTCTTTTTTCTTCTGTGAAGGTATTTTTCACGCTACGTGTCCTCGGATTTTATTCGACCTTTGGAACTGGAGGATATTCAGATAGGTATTGTATGTACATATATGTGTAGCATCGTTTCCCATTCCAGCCACTTGTCATTGTTTCAGGATACGTTCGCTGTTTTTGCGCGGAAAATAGTTTTTTAGTCGGTTTTCAAAGAAGAACCTGCCATTACACTCACTCAGATAACAAAATTTTCAGATAGGACATAAATAGTTTTTTTTTTTTTAATTATTTTCACCGTTGATGCCGGTTTTATACATGTTAAACACTTCAACGTGCTTTATTTTTCATGAGAAATCAGTATTTCTAATTCGAGAAGCAGTAAAAAATGAGGTGATGCGACCACGGGACATTTAAAAATAAATAATAATTTTAAAGTTCTGATAACGGTGGTGAACCGGCAACTGGCGACATCCACTTTCGATTGCATAACCAATATCCACACCGGGGGAACTTATAAAAACTTACTGGGTGAGATCCACTCTACATGAAGCTCGAGTAATCCCCTCAGGGACTATAAACCCTTACTTGGACAGTCAACTTCAGCCGTATTTGAGTTTAGATCGTATGAAGAGTTTAATGGGAGTTCAGTACAGTACCATTTTAGAAATATTCAATCAACTAGTGTGTAGGTTGTTGGCTCTAGGAATCAAACCGGAAACCTGCAGGTTATAGTTAAAATGACGACGCTATCCTCTCGCTGTGCCATCACCAATAGCCAGCGGAAGATGTGCATTCGTATGTTCACATCCCCACAGCCACTCGACCCAGTGATGTTAGCTTCAGTGCAACATGACATCACTTTAAAGGGAAAAGCTAGACTGCCGTTCTGTCGTAAATGCTGCCAAACCCACAATGCAGGCTTACGCCATCATGGCTCAGCGCCACTCTGTAGAGTAGGTGCATTAACAGCACGGTTGTGTGTCCATTTCAATGTGGGAGTCATCAGTTTGTAAGGTTTTGGCTCCTGGGATCAAACTGGCAACCTACTGGTTGGTTAAAATGACGACTCTATCCACGCAGCTTCACCAACTGGCAAATAGCCAGCAGAAGGTGTGCGCTTGTATGTTCACGTCTCCACACAGTGAAATACGCACATTTTCTTGCCCTGGATCAATGTTTTCCCAATTTCTCTCCTTAAGATATTCTACAAGCCAAAAACGCGTTAAAGTGAATTCATTTAAATGATATGATAGCTAAAAAATGAAATGATTTTGGTAAATTAATAATTTTTTTCGAAAAATAGAACCACTTAAAAAATAAACAAGAAAAAATGCGCTAAGAAGAGAAATTTCTCCAATAAGATGTAGTTTTAGAGACTAGAATTAATGAAATTGGTGTTCTTTTCCTTTACCATGTAAGTAGGCTTTATACGTCAATTCTGTCAAATTTTATGAAACAACTTTTCAGTTAGCACCGACTTCAATAACTCCAGCCCCTAGACTCACATCTAGCTAAAAACATTTTTAAAGGATTATTTTTCTTTTTTTAGAATATTTTTTTAATATTAAGTCCGTTCTAATTTTTTTCAAATTATTAATAATAATAATTTCATTTTTATTACAGTATATTTCACTGGAGAAATTTCAAAAGAATTATTCTTCTCTTTTTAGAGAATTTTTATTCTTGTTTTTTTGTTCCCAAGTTGATTGGATTTTTTCATTGAACAATTTTTTCTCTTTTCCAATGTTATTGGCAATATTACTTTAAAACTAACAGTTTTTTATTTAAAGATAACTCAAAAACTATCTCATTGATTCTGAACAAAAATTTAATGAAACCACCCTCTAACATTTAAAAAAAGTTTCACCAAAATCTGAGCCCAGGTTGAGAAGTTGTGTTGGAATAAACATAAAAAACAAAATCATACATACGGATCAAATCATTATTCGACCTTATCTCTCTTTCATGACTCTAGAATCAGCACATCAAAGAAATGCACCCTCTTACCATTGGTTGTATATTTCATCATTTTGGTATAGCCAGAAACAAACTACTTTGCGCAAATTTCTTTTCACACCTATCACCCATTTGTCAACTATCACTTTGTACATTATTCCTCTCATTGCTCATCTATTATTTCGTATTAATCCACGCTCGCATATTTCTCTGTATTTTCACTATCTACTTTCTACCTTTAGAAAAAGTCCAAGATCACTTTTGTAATAAGCACCATTATGTTAAGAAAATCAATAGTTGAGCTTGCAACATATTTGACATTTTAATTATGAAAATATCCTAATGAAGAAGTGTTACAATTATTTTATCTATCAGTTTCTTATCCAAATTATATCACCGAATTGTCATACTACTTAACTTATAACAACAAGGGGCTACTTTTCACGCAGAACACCCTGTATAATGCAATTTTTTAAAATCCTTTAACTCAAGGAAACGATTACCGAGGCTTTACCAAGCGACAGATGTTGCCTTAAAAACGGAACCAGAATTAACAAATACAGCTTAACCCTCAACCCCAACCCGTCAAAAAATCCACCAAATCACTGAACTGCCACAAACGACGTTTCCTTCCGAAAAATATTAACTCATCACATCGCGTGGACTCGAATGCGAATTCACCACTAGAGAGAAAGAAAAGGGAAAAAAATTATTTCGTTGAGGAGTAGATAATATTGCAGCTCACGAATGAAGAGGATAATAACGTGCTCTACAGTTTTCTTGGAGATAAAGAGAAAGAGAGGCAAAGAGAATGAGCGAGATGGAAATAAAAATAGGATACCAGTAAAGCACCAGCAGATGATGCAAGAATGAAAGCGAATATCATCTTCTTGAAAATTTCGACGTAAAAATGAGGGAAAAGCGAGAGTTTGCGGTCGCATCTGGTGACGGTTGTGAAGTGGGGAGGGTAGCCCCTTTTCTGTATATATATACACACCTATAGATCTACGTATATAGTAGAATGATAGATATTTAGAGAATGTTTAGGAGCGTCTTCTATTCCTCTTGCACTGATGACTGTTAGATGTTAGTTTCATTATACCCTTTATGGTTAGGCGAATGGGTGGGGTGTGTGTGTGTGTGTGTGTGTGTGTGTGTGTACGTATGTATGTGTAGTGAAACGGTAATGTCTTTTTGACACAGAAACGTGCTCTGCGTAAGATACGCCAAAATAAATGTACAATGATGCAGGAGCCAAGAAGGGTTGAGAATCGATGAGGAATTTGGGAAAATGATGGCGAGCATTCAAACTACCTCGTCAAAAATAAAAATATAAAATGGATTAAGAAAAAAAAAAAAAAAAAAAAACGTTTTCTTCAAATTCAAAGTTACGTAGAAATTAATTTTGAAGAAATTTTTGGTTTTTGTGAATTTTGTTATTCAATTTCTTCTTTTGTTTACTTCAGCTCATCAAAGACGGCACTTATTTCAAGATATCTCACGTCCTATACAAATGATCGTATGCATGTTTTTGTTTCTTATTTGTCTCTTCAATAACCATGATTCGCTTTCTTCGCATGCGACTCGTACATTTCTCTGAGGACTTGAAAAGCGATACGCTATTACCTTCGTATGAGTGTGTTTTTGTCCCTCTGTATGGAAGAGCGTCACCGAAAATGTCGAAGAAAACTCGAAATTCGTACGCCAGCTGAAAGAGAATCCCATAAACGCAAAAGCTAAAATATAGGGAACTGTACAGTGTATACGGCTGGATGGTCAGGAAGGGGGAACGTTGATTTGTATGTGCGAAAGCTCCAGGGAACGTGTCACATTGAATTGCACATATTTGTGTATGTGCGTGAGCGCGTGTACGTCATTTGTGGTGGAAATGTCAAAAATTGCTCGACATGCCACATCTGCTATGCGTGGCGAAGAACATGGAACACACCTTAATTTTGCTTTCTCAATGCAAAATACAATTTGAAGAATTGAATCCACGTCAACCCATTGTAGTATAGGGAATCACTTAATGGTTTGTAAAAAAAAAATGAAACCGAGGTACTACCTAAATTAAAGAGGAAAAGATATTTCAGCTCATTATAACATTATCGCAAAAGGCTGAATGGGAGGACTTGGATGCGAAGCCTTTATTACACTGATATATATTTCATTAAGGCTGTTCGTCAAGAGAACGATGGATCTGGATAAATAATATATTAAAAGTCACCTCTAAATTTCTCATATTATTTACCTTTACACCCGGCACTATACAAAGAAGAATTAATAAAAATAATTATATATAATTATATATCTTTTCATTCATCTTGTTTTAATATTATATAGATAATTATAAATTTATACAGATATGTTTGACATTACTTACTTATTTATATCTATATTAATTCTTTTTGTATTAGGAATAGTACTATATAGTTAAATAATTACTACTGTAAGATAAGTCTTAATATCCCTATCTATGTCCATTTATTACATACACCTCCTTTTTGAGTAGGTTTCCTTTTTTTTTTTTAAAGATATGAAAAATTTATCTAAGGTGATTCCCCTTAATTTTTAACGTGGATTTTGAATTTATCAGTTGAAATTATTTGAAACTCTCGGGCCAACCTTCTTTGTTTTTTCTTTTTCGATGAAAACCCCAATTTCATCGTTATATTTTAAAACCACAGTAAATGACATAAAGATGTGACTGGTCAAACACCAAAATCAATTAAATATTGAGTATATGACAGTTGTAAAATCACTTAAACCGGTACGTTCCTACAATTTGTAAAGAATATGTCCTTTAGGCACCAACTTCCACATAACAAATTTCCACGAAATCTTTTCCTTTTTACTCGGTTTTCGACAGTTAGCTATCATATTTTTGTAGCATTTTTAATATAAATTTTTTGAAAAATTATTATGTTTTTGCATTCCTGAATTACCGACGTACCTCCAAAAGGGCATCAGCCGTGCATGTCTAGAGTCAATGCCGGTGTATTGATGAAAGATACCAGAGCTACGGGTCGCCTTTTGAAACTCCCACTATTTTCCATGTCTTTATTTGTTCTTTACAAAATGTCAAGCAAGGAAAACATGAAAAACACTTAAGCTCGTTACTTTCTCAATACGTGACAAACATAATAAACGACATTAGTATGGGCTACCACAAGTGATATGTGGTTGTATATGTGTGCAATTTGCGAGCATACAATCACACACCTACTCACACAGATACATTTTTTCTTCTCTCTTTCATGCTGAAACTCACACCGAAATTCACACCAAGATTTGCGCCATGATTCGTGCAAGCGGCCTTCTCATTTTGGTTTTTAGCCGGTAGTGAAAATAAAAATGTGTTCCACATTAAAAAAATCATATTTTCTACAGACATCGATAGTCTTCAGTCAGTTTACATAAACAATCGACCTAAAAGCGGTTAGGTACACATTTGTATCATTCTGCCCTGCCATATCATCGATGTGTATCGTGATATGATACATATCAATGATATGGCTCTAATTTTGGAAAGCATTGCCTGGTATCGTATCATACTTTCATATTCTATTGAAAATTTTGTGATCCCAGGTGGCGCCTTTTGATGTGATGGCAGAATACCGACATCGAATGGAAAAGGCCCATATCGTATCATGAAATCATTTTTTGATATGGTATGAGGTTACGGATCTTGTACACATTGAGACGATACAATGATACGATACCGCAGTATGATGCAAATGAGTACCTGCCTACAGATTCTTAAAACATTTATCAAGCCGACGATTGCCAAAATAATTTTTTTTTTTCATCATTTTTGCATTATTTCCCACCAATCATCACTTAGAAAATAAATTAAAACTCGTAAAATTTTTTAATGAAATTCATTTAAGTAAGTACCCCAATTATCAAATTTAAATATACCAATTTCTTTTAATACCTAATCTAAGCTATATTTGTTTTAAAGCTGAGGGCTGCCATCAAATAAGTTATTTACAGTTTTATAACATTTGATTTTTTCTAGAGCAGTGGGTAGTATTAAATGTGCAATATAACGAGTCAACAACGAATTTTCATGTTTTATGTCAACTGAAAAATGTAATGTTGAGCCTATAATTTGGGCTAATAAAGATTACTGTTTTCCTTTATTACCTCACCTTCATTCCTCGTTCAATCCACCTTCGAGTATTATTAAATTATCGTATTAAATATATATTGACTGTCCTTGGAAAAGTTTTAAAAATGGTAGATATAGGCAAAAAACAGATTCACAACAAAAGAACTAAAGGTATATAAAAATATTTATTGTTTGTGGGTATCCGTAGGGTGTCATAAACTTTTTTTTTCTTTTTTTTTTCGTGTTGTTCATAAAAAAGTTGCAAAACTTGAGCTTATACTCAGAAAACTAAAATGATTTAACTTTTCGCATACAACCTTTGATACCTACGTTATATACTTGTAAGGTTATTGAAAAATAGTCGTACTCGGAACGTAATATATATACGACAGTGTGTGCTTTTGAAAAAGTCCCACCGGTAAAACGAAGATAGTTACAATTTCATGTGTAGGTTTCGTGAAAATTACTTTTTCAACGAATACGAATTCAACTTTTTCACTTTTGCCGATAAGAAAACTTCGGAGTCGTACACTTTTTTGCAAGTTCTATCAACGAAAAACATAAATTTAAGCGAAAAAATTGCGAGCACAGTATAAATATCACGTTCGTAAGTTTTATTTTACCTACGTTTTAACTTACCGTGAAAATGTATCTATCCACCTCGAAAAGGATTTCCTTTAAAATTTTAAATATTTTTCTAGAAACGGACGAAGAAACCGATTGTATTTCACGAGAGATGATAATATTATTAAGTTTTCGATTAGTTGATAATTAAAACAGAGCAACATAATTCAGATTTAATCAATTTGTAAAGCAGAAAAAATATGATTAAATTTTTGATACATTTTGTAAATCAGTTTTTTTCAAGTTACCTTATTCGATTTTGATTTTTTTTTTGTCTAAAACGAGCATTGGGTGGGCCAAGGAAAAAATATTAGGTTATTCCTAGTAACTTAGTTTTTTGGGGAAAGTGATTGTTATCAAACTCCTTTCTCCAGTAGCAAAAAATTTAGAGAAAAATTCCTGCGTACAGAAATTGTTATGTTAACAATTTACAGACAGTACCTAATAGAGATGGAAAACAACGAAAAGTTTCTACATCGTTATTTTTGATATCGATATTCAAAAACTACCGATAATTTCGATAGTTTTCTGTCTTCATAAATTTTGCTGAAACACACCATGCAACTAGCTGGGATTTTGTTTCCATTGTTAAAGGAATTTGAGTATAAATATTTGGATTTTATGTCATCATAGGTTTAAAAAAACTCTAACACAGTAGCAGCTCTGTTAGAAAAAGTAGGTTCTCAAAAATTAGAAAATTAGGTATCTGCCAAAAAATTGGTAAGTAGGTAATAGATCATAATAAATTATTAACTATTGTATCGAATTTTGTAATTAATTGTCGACGTAGTTTAAAACCATAACTTCTTTCAAAATATAAACATAAATGAACTACATGAAGATACAGTCCAGCCAGTCCAGACCGAAATTGGTTGAATGTTACAATAAGTTATATTGAATATTTTTTTTCAATTTCGTAGCTGTTTGTTCAAAATTAAGCACTTTGTAGTCGAAATAAAAACAAATTCAGCTGTACGCGAAGTACCATCCGGTCGATCTGCACCAAAATTGGTATAGCATGATACGAAAAGTTATACAGAATATTTGTTCCAAAATATGCATCTTTTGGTTTAAAACTCGGCATTTTATAGAAAAAATAAAAACAAAAATAACAGTACCCGAAGTATCGTGTGGTTGGTCCTCACAAAAGTCAATAGGTGCAGTTTCTCGACTTGGTACATTAGTTCTTACAAAAATTATTGTTTATCGGATAAAACTTGCGACCTGTACTATTGTAAAAAGGAAATGAATTTAATAACTGTCGAATTTGGTTAAATTATCAAGTTAACTATCTAGAAAAACTATATTGAAAAAAGTCGATATCGATAGTATTAGTAGTTTTTGATATCGTACCACCTGTAATACTTAAGCTGGAAAAATATGAAAATTCTCTAAGTTTACATATAGTGTCGCTCTAATGAAAAAACCTGTGATCTTATAATGCCATCAGATGATGGAAGAGACTCATCTCACTGACTTATAAAATCTCATACATTCTAAGCTCGTTTGAAAGACCAATAAACCAAACATGTCACACCAAAAAATTTTAACTCCAGTTGTTTTGTTTTAGTTTAACTTGAAAATCACATAACTCATGAAGGAAAATTTAGAAAAGGTCAAAACCTTGTGTGGAATATCTTGCGTCGTGGAACGAGATTCCACATCAGAAGACAATCAACAGCTTTAGGTGTTTACCAACTTCGTACAAGAGTACAGAAGAGCCAACCACCGTATATACTAGCTATGGTGTGTTGTTTATTGGCGCCTTATATACTGGCTCTGAATATGCACACAAGTACATATATGTAGAAAATACATACGTCTGTGTGCTAATCAACTTTGTCCTACTTTGCAGTTGCCATGACAACCGATAAAGTGTGACATGTGCACTGATAACTAGTTCGTGACGTCACCCCAAAAGTAAACTCCCGATTAGTCGCAAGATGGTAATTGTAACGTGCTTGCAAGTATTTACAAGTAATTACAAGTAATTACAAACGAACATATTTTTGTTTAATGTACAGTGCACATAATTTCCAACCTTTTGGCAGCAACTGTCGTCGAAGATTCGGACCCCTTAATCCTTACTCAGGATGATATCTCCACACCTTGTAACTCCATTAAAATTTCTTTGAAAACCTCGTATGTAGCTTACAAAAACAAATCTGTAAGAAACGTGAAAACCTCACAAGTCATAATTCACTTGAAATCTTTACCACTTGGAACTTTTACAACTCATGTCATTTCCATTCATAATCTATAACTATCCTATCTACTAATTATAATGTCTTAAATTAATTATTTTATTTTATTTTTTTTCATTGGTGAAACAAATTTTTTATTTCTTCTATAATTTTTGTAAAAATGGAGTTAAAAGCTTTTCTCATTCGGGTGACGAAAGTTTTTTAATATATTACTCATTTCCATTCTTACTGTTGGGGTAAGACATGAAATGTGAAGGTGAAGACGGCTGACGACATGAGTTTTCGGTACCAGGAGAAAATAAAAGAGAGAAGATGTTGGAGAAGAAAATCCTTCACACATACGCAAACGCACGCGCACAAGTTATTGTATCAAATATTGCAGTGTTGCCATTTGGGACAAACTTCAAAACGTGGGCACCATATTTATCGTTACTTCATAATAAAATAAAAATGTGTACCACTTTAAATGATCGAGTCCAAGCAATCTGTCAAATTTTTGTGTGGATAAAGAATATTTTTGGTTACGTCGTGGCCTTTCTTAACTTACCTTTAGCCTAGCCAACGTTTCAACTTTTCGTAAGATCAGCCTATAGGCAACAGCCGTAACAATGATATTAGTTTCGACCTTTTTATTTTTCCGCTATGATGACTCCAAATTCGTTGGTATGAAGTAGAGGAAAGGGTATGGTAACATTATGAGGCAGAACTCGAAATTTTCCAATCCGATTGATCGATCGTGATTGAAATCAATTAGTAATCGACCGAAGTTGCATTGGCTAACAAGTGCACATCACTTATCTTTAGTCATGGATATGTCAAATTGTTGGCTGATTAGTCGTAATCATTGAGGTAAGTGAACCAACGATTCACTCATCCGTTAGGTGATCATAATATTATTTTTAGGTCATTACTTTTTGTCGTGACTAATTTTATTTATCTAGCATTGATAATCGATCAATGGAAAAAAAAAATTCCGACTCTAGCTTGTTTTGAATGGGCCTACTTGATCGTATAATCTCAGTTTAAGTTAATCATTAGTACCTGTGGTGAATTTTGGGAAAAATAATGTACCTAATCAATACTAACACACCTACTTTCTGCCCACCTAATATTGATCGAATCAAATTTCATTATAAAAATTAATAAAGTGTCTTGAAATCTCATAGTCAAAATCTGACCGAATATAATAAACATCTGTGAAAAAGTGTGTAAAACAAAGTCTCTCAGCACAATCGATCATCGTTATTCTACCATAAATGTGTTATGAGATATGATTTTAACCAGAGACACTAAAAGCTACTGGATAAGATGTTTCAGATCCATTTGATTATCTGCATAGGTCAAATACCACGTACTTCTTCAAAATCTCGTTATCAGGATTTGTTATTGGTCAATAAATTTCTAAAGTCTGAAAAAAACATGTTTAACCACAATCTCAATTTATGATAAAAGAAAAGGGGGCGATTTTCCCATGACCAGCTTTTTTTTTTTGTTTGTCATTTTTCAAATTTATAAAAAATTTTAGTAATAAATATAAGACATTGGGTAACATAGTGATGCTAAGCATGTAAAATTTTTAAAATTTTCGAAATCGGCCAACCAAAAAAAAGTCATCAAATTGCTTTAGCCTTCTCCCTTGAAGAAATCCTGGCTAAGCCTATGTTTGTTTACATTACAAGAATGTTTTTAAGGTTTCCACAGCTGTAAAATATGAACGTCTTCCTGACGTCACGTCGTTCTTATTTGGAATAAAAGATTGGGTGATGTACGGAGTACATCTGTGTTGTCGGGGAGGGGGAATAAACTCCGAGGCGGGAGGACAATTTTGCACAAAAAAAAATCGTATTAGAAAATCTCCGAAATGAAAATCTTATATGAAAAATTCTGGATAAACCACCCCCTCCCAGGCCTGAGACATATCAATGTCAAAAATACCTGGAATAAATGTATCGAATATGGGAGACATAATTTTAAAATTGTATATAAATTATAAAAATCAATCTCTGATTTCAAATTTGAGGAGGAATCCGAATTAATGGTCCTTGATGTTGTTATTTGTAACATTAGAAAATCAGTGGAACCAATATTTAATTTTATATGAATTTTTTTGTGACGTGACTTAAAATAATGACTTCACAAAAGGTGTTCCCAAAATGGAGTACCCCTTTTCCTACTATGGGGTACATATATTATAGCCCAAATATACTGGGTACCAAAAAATGTATGCAAAACATCAAAATTCGAGCTATAAAAATTAATTATTCTTTCTTACAAAGGTTACAAATGCCACTTACAACATTCTGATTCCATTGTTTGTTGTTTTAAACATAAATAATTGGTACCCTATATTAGGTTCATCCTTCTAAATTTTGATGTGATGTAAATAAAAATTTTCTAAAATTGAATGAATCAACCTAACAGGATTGAAAATATTTGGAAGTAGAAGCCAACTGCTCAAATTTTCTGTTAATATTGATCATATTTCAAAATATCAATTAGTATTTTGTCCAAAAGTTATGAAAAATTGTAAAAAATATAATAGTCAAGGGGTAAAAATCGAAAAGTGAGGAAAATTCATTTTAAGCGTGTTCTTTCGACTGTTTTTACGCATTGTTACAATACATAGAACAGTCTTACGAACTATATTCAATTTTTTTCCAGTAGACAGCGTTAATAGTTTAGGAAAAACAATGGTAATCCGTATTTGGTACATACCCCATAATCGGTGCATTTATCCTAAACCTTTTTCTGAGTGAATCCTTCCAATGATAATAATAGCCAATTTTTTATTTTTTTCAGAATTGTGACTGAAATGCGACGAATATTCTTTTACAATTTCCAACAGAAATGGGTAAGTAAGTAAATTCATGTCCTAACTCCTCTTTATTTATTAAATGTTGGTATCGTCCAAAGATCTTCGTATGCTTCAATGGAAATTTACTTTGACGCAGAAATTTTTTTTTCATCACTTTTCTTCTACGAAAAGCGTATAAATGATTACAACGTCCAAAAACAATATTCTAGAAAATTTTCGCGTGAAAATGGCAGATTTTGAAAGCTGTCTACAGCAAAATGAAAACCATTTTTGTGACGCGAGCGCTTAGAAGCTGAAATTTTTTTGATTTCTACCTGCTATAATTTGAAGAAAATAGGTATTTTGTGTGTGTATATATATATATATATATATATATATATATGTATGTGTGGGTGTGCGTGCGCACGAGCGCGCGCATATGTGCGTGTGTTTTAATCCAAAAACGAATTCGATGGGTAACAGTGAAAATAACCGTATAAATAGAAATTTAACGATTCGCAAGAATGGCTAATAAAAATTATTGTCCATTTTGACGTAAAAATTGACGAAATCGTATCCCAGATTTTTTATTGTGTGGGGGGGGGAGTCAAGGATTTTTCACTAGTTTCTTTTTTATCGATCGCTGCTGTTCTGTATTATATATACGTTTATATGGACGTAAATTTTTCTCTGGATGACTTTTGACTTTTTATTACGATTCACCTATATAAAATTCTCACATTTTCGTACAGAAAAAGTGGAAGAAAAAAACATGCTTCGCCTAAGTCTGAAATTACAGGTACATTGTCTTCAAACTGTACGTCGAAACGAAAAAATGAAACAAAAACAGAGAGAAAGAAGTGAAAAAAAAAAAAAAAGGATACAACTTAACGCTTTGAAACTTATAAAGCAGAAATAGATTGTTTTAATTTAATGTTCTTAAATAATTGGTGTACAGACGTGGCGGTGGAGGGCACTTTTCGAGTTACTTTAAAAAAGAAAGATAGAAAAAAATAAAGAAAGAAAAAAAAAGGAAGAAAAGAAAGAAATAAAGAAGAAAAAAAAGGTTAAAATTATTATCTACAGTTTCGATACAGTTCAGCGACGTCTACCCATTAATTTTTATTGCTTCGACTCTGTGTGTGGACTGGTGAAGGAAATGTACAGCGATGGATGTGCAGGAAGGGTTTGGGGGAGACGTAAAGTAAAAAAGTTACGAGGGGGTCAGAAACCATCAGACACAATTGTTAACGACGTTGTCAAAGTAGTTATCCTTCCGCCGGCATTAGTACAGAATTTTTTTCCTCTTTTTTGTTCTTCTTCTTATTCTCCTTCTTTTTTTCTTTCGTTTTATTTTGTATGCGTGTGTGTGTGTGTGTATATATATATATATATATCTATATAGGTACATAATATATACTTATATAGGAAATGCGTGTACAGAAGAGAGAACGCCCTTCCTATTGTAAATAATAGCAACATATTAATCGCTTCAGTTCGGTACAAAATTAAAAACCGTTTCGAAATATTTGTTCAACAAGTTGGGATTAAAAAATAAATGAAAAAATTATAATGATTTTGCAAGATGGCGGAAAGGTCGTATTTTAATGCGAATATCGGCCTTTATGTGTTGCTGCGTGGCGCCTATCGTGTCGTAAATTTAATTTAATTGAAATAAAAAAAAAAAAAAAAAAAAAAACGCCTTAAATACTTGCGAGTATACTATTTGCAAATACCTAATCAGACGCTGATGATGCACGAGCTGTAATAAACTGTTTTATTTGTCTTTCGTATGCGAAAAAAACAAACACAGGGAAATCAGTGGAAAACACGCTTAATATTTGGACGTTGGATTTTTTCTTTCGTTTGGTTCGAAGAATTTATCTCTCTTTTTTATTTATTTTGCTGCAGCTACTTCAAAGGTAATTTTCGACCGAATTAATGGTCCGAAAGATCGTCTTGTACCTAATGAGAGTAATTACGAATTAAAAGGTCTGTAAGTAGGTAAGTATGTGGTTACTTGCTTCACTTCTTTTTTCCTTTCTCACTCCTAACGTAGGTATATTCTGACCGACGATCGGATCATAAAGATAATAATTCGTTAGTAGAGAGTGCAATGAAACTGTATTCGATTTGATCGTTGCTGGTTTCTTCTCAGTAGACTAGGCTACGTACCAACAGCCTATGTATATATTTTATGCTAGGCATTCTAAATGCAAAAGTACACGAGTGTTATACTAACAGTGGTTATTAAACTTTTTTTGTCTCCTCTAAGTCCCATTCTAATTTTCTATCCATTAGCACAACATGAATAGATATTTTCAGTTTGAATCACGTCAGTTATTTCGCTTGTGGAGACTCAACTCAAATGAGATAAAGAGGCTCGGACCTCTCCACAACAGTTGCTGCCGTAAGGCTGGCAAATATTTGTTTCTATGATGTAAAACTATACACGAAAATTACGTTTGATTGTAATTACTTGCACATACATGCAAATAATATACGAGTACCAAACTGTGACCAATCTCAACAATACAATGGTATCATGATTCCATACACAAACCAGTTCTCCATTTCTTATCACTATGAGAGATGACGCACCAAGCTGTCCACACAAACATACATAATTGCTACGTATGTGTGTTGATGTGTGTGTAAATAAGCCCATATGTAAACCGTCTAAACTGACTGTAAAATCACCAGTGTTCCCCCAGGTTTTTACTTACCCATATGTTTACATATGAAATGGCAGAACATGCAAAATCTGTAGATTATCTTCTGGTGAGAATATCTTTTCACAACAAGGTATTCCACAATGCTAAATATTGTTTTTTTTTATTTGATTTTTTTAGTCTTATTAAGCAGTGCAAAATGTAGTAGAAATGAGTGTTAGACCATATCACATGATCTAGACCATTGGTTTATGTTGATGATGGGCAAATTAATAGCCTGATAAGCAATTTAAACACACATTTAATAGTAATCTGGATTGCATCATTATTTAAAAGGATCATCTAAAATTCAAGATTCTTTGGCATCCTATAGAGAGCTATTGCATTCAGTAGTTAATCATTTTGAACTGCCTGGTATACTCTTTTATGTTACATTTTTGGGGCTTAAATGGTTCTAAAGTGCGTAATTTTTGAATGGTAGACATAAAATTTGATATGGTCATTGAAAATATTATATTCTAACATTCTGCAAAACTTGGTTTAGTCGGCTCAACAGTACATCCGTAGAAATGATTCTTCAATTATATTGCTAAAAAGAGTGGGTAATAATTTATTATTCCAGATGAAACAGAAAAAGCTGTATAAAAATTAGTCTTACTGTTATTTTATTTGCCAAGCAATCATGTAATTTCTACTGTAAATACCTACGTATTTTATAACTTGACATTATAACTTATTAGCTGATTAACAAAGCTTCACACCGGTAAGTGGTGTAATATTTTCTCTTGCAATTTTTTGGTCTTAAATTTTTAGGACTTTCTTTTTACTGAAGTATTTCTGTAGTATATTGTGTATTCATTTACAAAACAAAAAGTTGAAAGAAGTGGGTTGTTTAAGCCCTGCAAAATGAAGCAGATAGTACATGATGATTCATGCATTTTCATCACTTATTCAGTAGTCTACCCTCATTACCTTTCAGATTTAAACCTAACAGAAAATTAAAAATCAATAAAATATATTCCACCCCTTTTTTGTCGGGAGTAGAATTTTGGCTTAATCTTACGAAAACAACCAATTTCAAAAACATCTACCTAACTGATTTTTCATCGGATACTTGCAAAAGCAGAAATACCAAACTTAAAGAATGAGAAAAATCAACATAATGAACAAAATTAAAGCCACATACAGGTATTTGCAACTGTAACAACTTCAAAGTTGAAAAATAGAAAAATGAAAGGGAATAAACGAAATAGTAGCCACATACGTTTGTAACTGTTCATGCACACAATCACACAATTTATTTGAGGGATTATTTTTTTAAAGATAACTCGATTTCTATCAGATAGATTTTCAAATTTATTAATTATAAACGAGCAGAGGATCAGGACAATTAATTTCGTAAAAGATTCATTCAAATCAGTTCAGCTATTCTGGAGCCAACTTGCGACATTAAAAACCATTTCATTCTTATAACAGAGATTATTCATTAGAAATTTCCATGACAGCTGACAATTAATTTTAAACGTAATTTTTACCCAGAATTCTGCCAAATAATTTTTCTTATTGCACTTATTATTTAATTTTTTTTTTTTTTTTTGAGAAAACCTACATTTACTAGCGTGGCTTGTGGAGTTATAGTTCATTTATATTTTTTTAGCATTTCTCTTTTTAATAAATCTATAAATTGTTGGGTTGTCACCAGCGGTCGTTATGAATTACTTTTTTTCAGGGTAGTGCGATAAGTTGAAAATAAAGAAATGAAAGTTTTAAAAATGGCCAGTTATTAAACATAAAATTACACCGATTATTAATGCTCAACGGGTACAATTTTGCCAACCAATAAACAACCCGCATAATTTTTCAAACTAACCATAATTTGTTTCAAATGAAAATCCAGCCACTATACTTTCCCTTCTTTATGTACGTTTTAGCTTTTCATATTGATTTCTTTTCAGATGTGTGGCAACACTGAATTGATGAAGAGGCTTGATAGAAATAAAGAGTGTTTTTACATTTTGTCCTTTTGAAACTAACCACCCTCTACAATTGGGTGATGGCAGAGCAGAATACATTTCTCAAAATCTCCATTAGAATGTTCACAAATTTTAGAGATATACTGAATAAAAATACCTACATCAGTATTTCATTGATGATCTGAATAGGTATTTAGTATGCTAAGTGTTTTTTTTTTTTGTGGAAAGAACCAGTCAAAAACGGGAGGATGGATTTTTGCGAATGAGTTCTCAAATTAAAGAGAGTGACCTGAGGATGTGCCACCTAAAAATCATCAGAATTAAAAACATTTTTAATATTTTATGGTATTGGTCAAAAATGGGTGAATATATCATAATGAATAATTTTTTAAATTAGAAAGGTTGACCTGAAAATGTGTTAAGACCCATCAGAAGTGCTTCAAACCATCAGAATCAGAAATTTTTTTTTTTGTAAAACATATTCATTTTAATACTGTTTATACTTTTCCATATCAATTTTCAACAAATTTATTTTGTTTTCATTAAATTATGTAATAATGATATAAATCAACGTACATTTTCAAGTTTGTTAAAATTGCTCGATTTTTGAGCAACAGGTTAGCTAATGTTGATAATAGGTTTTTTTTTTTTTTTTTTTTTTTTTTTTCAACAATTAAAAAGCAATTCTAAAGTAATCGTCAAGGTAATGTAAAATTTAAAACAGATTGATTAATACAAACAGATAACAAAAGCATGATAACTAAATTTTTCCCTCCCTTTAGACATTCACCAAGCCCTCCTTTTTCAAAAAAAAAAAAAAATGAACGTGGTTCCTTTTGAACCACGAGAAAAGCTACTATAATAGCGGAGTTTTTTGTCTTTTGAAATCGTGCTGAAAGAAATTTTTGCGAACACAGTAACTGAAAGTCTTTTTCGAGGGGTCGGGGGGAAAGGCAAAGGCTTCAATGCCTCTAAACGTGTAACGATATGAACTTAAAACTAAGTATACTTGATTAATTTCGAAGAAAAGTGCGATGGTGGTAACACGTGAAGGTGGGGAAGGGAGTTGGAAAATAATCCATTGTACGTGTAGGCATAGCATAGTACGAGGAACACTACAAAGCGACGACTCCCCGAACAAAGTTTTAATCCCATTAAGCGAAGATTGCTGACGTCATTTCGTTAAACCAAAAACTTTTGTGCCAATAGGGGTCTTATCGTTTGCCAGCTTCCTATATACATATACAATATTATACGTATATACACACATATATACATAATATAACGTAAAAAGCTGTAGTATATTTTATAAAATGTGTGCGTTATATCGCCGAATTAAATTAACTTCGTAGGTACCTTTATTAAAATACTTTTCGTGTTTCCTAATTTGATAAAATTTGTTTATCGTATATCCAGATAATGTGCAGCAGGAGAAAAATTGGGATGGGTGTGCGACAGCATTTGTAGGGTGTATATATATATATATATATATATATATATGCCCCATTTATATTCGTCGCACGCGTGAATCGAAGTAAACTTTCAAACGAATTTTTTATAAGCTAATTTCACCAACAAAACAAACTTTGATTCATTTGTGGTTTTTTTTTTTTTTTTTTTTTTTTGAAAAATTGAACTGAATTTGTTGGCCCCTTTGGGCTTTTTAACTACTCCTCATATCAACTCTGATCTGCCAAATTATCGCGCACGCATTAACCCAGGAGTGTTAGCATTTATGAAGTAATTAAACTCGCATTACTTCTCTCCACGAGGAGGGGAATGATGTGTGACTGTTTTTAGTTATTTCATTTTGCTCTAAACGAGCTGGAGTTAGGAGGAAAATAGTTCCATAAAAAAAAACAAATTATTTTTCACAAAATTTTCTACACGAAAGTTTTGACAAAAATTTAACTTATTGTCACAGTTTAAAGTGCTTTTGGGCCTACCAAAGTTTCGGGTGATCCTTACAAAATACTCGAGTATTCGAATTCTCAAATTTCATACGTTTTAATGAAAAAAACAAAATTAAAAAAAAAAAAATAATACAACATCGATAAAACCAGAGAATAAAACATGCAAAACATTTTCGGGCCTGGGTCACTTTAACTATGAAACTGAGATAAATTATGGTCAGTATTTTTTTTTTTTTTTTTTTTTTTTTTGTAGAAAACTGTATAAAAAATATATTTTTATAATACATGATCCCAAAAATAATATTTACACTTATATTTTGCAAGCCGAAAGTAGTGCTTTTCATCAATCGAAGTATAACCTCGATGTAAAGAGTAATGCTGCCTCTGTGTAAAAATTTTTACATGGAGATTACAAGGAGAAGGTTAACATTCTTTCTGATACAACGTTAATCTATAAGACCGCTATAAAATGACGAACTCCCTTTCTGATAATGTTTTTATTTTTATTTCAATAATATTATAAAAAGTCACCTAACCATCCACCCTATCAAAATTATTAATAAAAATAATATATTAAAAAAAAAAATTTTCCTGAGTGGGATATGAACCTAGCAACCTCCTGCATCACAGACTAACTCTTCACACATACAATCACAATTGTTGATGATGAAAGTGGTGTGTTCGCCTTTTTTTTATTATTTTGAAAGTAGGTACTTCACTCATCCCTGAGACTACTTATGAGGCATTTAATTAACGTTTTGTCGCTTTCTGATCATTAATATTATAAAAAATATCTTCCTCAACAAGGTTCAAAAATGAGTTTACATGATGCGGAAATTGCTCACTGGCTTTGCTTGTTTCTCAAACTTTCCTTTACATTTAAACGCTCACTTTTGAGTGTTGGTGTAGAATATACTATTTTACTCGACTATTTTCCCCGTAACTTTATCTCATTTCAACTGAAAATAGTCACACATTATACCCCCTTGGAGGGAAGCAAGCTGAATTAGGTTAGCAAAGTCTTACCATAGATACTTAAGGAGAAATCACCAACACACTCTAACTGTAAAACCTTTTACAGAAATTAATTTATTTATACACTCATTTTCCTCTTAATTGTCCAGAGTTACATTGCTAAACGTCTCAATTTTTATACGTTTTTATTCTACTCACTCAATTTGTTGAAGTACACCGGATGACCAACTTCAGCGCTGCTTTCACGTGTTGCGACATACGCGCACATACGCTTAAATCCGTTTTTATCAGTTGTTTTTTCAATTTTCGTTTGTTTCTGTCTCGAAAAAAAAGTGAGAAATTTTATTTTCTCTTTCGCCGTTATTTTCTTCTTCAAATTATAAAAGCGTATTTTTTAAAAACTCATATTTAACCTAACTTATTTAGATTAAATTTACTACTTCTTATTGCCATTCGCCTACCATTTGTAAGTCTCATAACTTTTGGTTCCACTGGATATATCACTAGTGCCTGAATTTAACTTGAAATTTCGAGTCTATTAAATTCTCGTATTTTAATTTATTTTAAAAATATCTTCACTGAAAAATACGCCTAAAATTTCGTTATTTTCCCTTCTTGTTTTTCACTTCTTTACCATTTTCATGAGACACATTTACCTTCAGAAATGGAACTGTACTGCTCCGAAATTTTTTTCTATTCACTTTAAAACTCTATGTATGATCTGACGAAACTTATCTCTTTTGAACCACTTAAATGTGGAAGAAAAAGTATTTTAACAAAATTTTTTCGTTTAGTTCCATCAGAAATTCAAAATCAATATTTTTTCTCTTGCAAATAAAGCTATTCGAAAAAACAAAAATTTTGCATTGTCATACACTTTTGGAATTGGTTCTTTTTGATAGAAAAAAAGTTCACAATATTCGTCACATCGAAGAAAACAGACTGTAAATTTTAAATAAAAATTCATCTGATTTACGCAGGTTGGTTAGTTTATCGTAGACGGAAAATGACTATTCGAATTTTCAAATAAAGATAATCAAAAATGTAATAATTGGTCTAAAATAAATTGAAAAGAGTATGAATTTTTAACTTTTTTTATATTTATCTGAAATATCGAGTAAAACTCTTGAAAAACAACTGCGAAACAATGTAATTTTTTGAAATTAACGGAATTTTTTTAGCTCTAAATTATTAGTTTATTATCCTAACGAAGAACTTTTGGTGGATATTAAATGCTGAAAAATTCATTTTCCATGTAAGCTTAATAATGATGTCGATTTGGTGAAACAAAAATTCTTCTTCGAGATAGCAAATACCAAAAAGTAGTTTTTACCTTGACGTCAAACCATTCGGACGGAAACTGAAAACATTTCTCAATACACAATTTTCACTGCCGATTTGTGTAACCCTATTTTCAAATTTAATTCTGATTAAAAAAACTATTATTCGAGTTCGCACCTGACGTTGTTGGGATCGGCTACTTTTCTTACACACAAGTAAATTAAATTGTATTCTGAACAATGAAAGGCGCAAAACTATCACGGTGGCTAACAAGATTTACAATTTTCTTATCATCATTACCACGATTTCAGAATGTTATCGACAATACATGAGTAAGGCTTACTTAACGTTCAATTGAGATTAATTTCACCGTCGTTCTAAAGGAAAGCAACAATTCGCCAGAGCTCAAATCAAGTCGAACGATGAGATCCGAAAAGAAGTTCACATGAAATATTCAGCAAATTAGACACGAAAAAATTATCTCCTTGGCGAAACATTATCTCCGTAATCGTCGTAGAAACACTCCAATTAAAAAAAAAAAAAAGGATTTGGAATACAGTGCTCTGTTCAAAAATCCCAAATCAATATTTATAGTGAAAATATTCACCATAATTATATGGTTTTGACGATTATTCGTCTACCTGGGAAACCACTCTGAAGAATTTGTTCATTCAGAGAACCCCAAAAACAGACTCATTTCTACGAAGAAAAGCTCATCATGATCTATCATGACAAAAAGTTCTCGTAAAACTTTAGAACCCAAACTTTCCAAAAATATATGCCTCTAAACATAAGGTTATAACCAAGAATAACAACATTTTCCATTGTAAATATGACTACTCAACATAAATAAATGAATTCAACCGTAAAAATGCGAGCTCAAAGCTTCAAACGTGGAAAGGCTGAAATATATTTCGAAACAAAGACTGATTTTCTTTCCAGCAAATTCGCCTTCATCGCGTAGTGAAATAGATGATGATTAATGAAAAATGAAGAAGCAAGTGATGAATTTCGTGGTACGAATTTTCCAATTTTTAAATCGCAGAAAAACGAACAGGGCTTTTACTGAATACATATATTGTACACCGTGTAGTATAAAGCGGTTAAAAACGAAACACCAAAATGAACAACCGTAATTTATGAATACTTTCTGCAGTATGCGTGAACATTATTGAAAATAACAAAAGAAAGAGAGATAAGACGAGGGTAAGTGAGATACAGTCAGATTGACAGAGAAAAATGTGTATCTCTCTGTACAGCAAAACCTTCGAACAAAACTCTTTAAACTTTATGGTGATCGCCGAACCATGCAAACAAGTGAGGTGTTAATTTTTTTTTTGTTTCGTGTTGAAAACGGGTGGAAAAAAGCAAAAAAAGCAAAAAAAAAAAAAACAAAGGATAGAAAAAGGTCACACGTGGTTGGAAACGAACGTTGACATGCACATAGCATTCCTGGTTAAACATCGCCGTTTATTACATTTTTATACAAACTTACAAAGTTAACATACCTACATACAAAATACATGCAACGATTTTTTTTTTGTTTTTCGTTGCTTTAAAGAAAAAAAAAAGCTCCCCAGGTGAGATACTTACGTTACTTACGTTCTGGAAAATCGATTAACTCGTTTTAACGAAGCTGTTGAACTCAAACTGAAGAAGCTAATCTGTAGGTATAAATCGGCCATTTCTGTTGTAAGATTACTCATTTTTTATGTTCTTTTTTTTCGAGAACCGTTAGAGATATGTGACTCGAATTTTTTTCACAGTTTTTCAAAATCAAAGCATTAATAAAATTGCTATTACCACCCTCTTAGCGTAGATCGATTCTGATTTCACTGTTTCATTTCTCCTTAGCAATAAGGATGTGTGGGTACTGTACCTACCTATTACCTTTTTGCAAATCAAAATATTTTTTATTGTAAGAATGTAAAGTGACTTAGCCTACACCATTTTTCAATTCTCTTACTAGAAAATGTGGCATTATACTTATCAACAACTAAAAAAAATTATTTGGCAGTTAAAAATATTTAATTTATCTTCTATATTTTATATTACAAGAATGAAATGGTTTTTGATGTCGCAACCGATTTGAATAGATCTTCTACGAAATTTATTGACTTGATCCTCTGCTGGTTTAATATTAATAAATTCCAAAATCTATCGGATAGAAATTGAGTTATCTTTAAAAACATGAACCCTCAAATAAATTTTGTGACTGTGTGCGTGAACAGCTACAAACATATGTGGCTACTATTTTGTTTATTACTTTTCATTTTTCTCTTTGACTATATAGCTTAATGGACTGCTGGAACTAATAAAATCTTGAAGCCAAAGAATGCAGGCGTTACTTTTCGAAAAAGGTACTTTGTGTGAAAACTGAATTTGTATTCAGTTATATTTTCGTGACTCCTAACAATATAAGCAGTGAGAGAACGATATTCTTTTAAGTTTCACTAGTGTTTGTACTTTCACTTATCACCAAAGGTCGTTTTTTGTAAAAAGAACGCCTGTTAACAGTGGCTTCAGCGATGTTCCATTTAACTTTATGTATTTCTTATCAGTTCTAGCAGTCCATTAAGCTATATAGTCAAAGATTTTTCTATTCTTCAACTTTGAAGTTGTTGCAGTTGCAAATACCTATATGTGGCTTCGATTTTATTCATTCTATTGAATTTTCTCACTCTCCATGTTTGGTATTTCTGCTTTTTCAAATGTCTAATGAAAAATCAATTGGGTAGGTGTTGCTGAAATGTGATAAGTGGGGAAAATTGGGTATTTTTATAAGGAACTAAGCATAAATTATATCCCTTAAAAAAGGTGTAAAATACTTTTTTATTGATTTTTAATCTTCTTTTTTATGTTTTGTAAATTAATACTTAATATAATAGAAAAATACTTTAGTAAAAAAAAAAAGTCCCTAAAATTTTAGACCAAAAAATTGCAAGAGAAAATATTTCACATCTCACTCGTGCGAAGCCGTGTTAATCAGCTAGTATATTATATTATGTGCAATTTTTCCAGTTATTCTTCCTTTTTACTTTTTTCCATCCTTTTGTTTTTCGATTTCGGAGGTGTTTTGAATCTCCAAACCCCCATATATCAGAGTCTGAATTAACATACCCTAATTACATAGAACATGGAGCATAGAAGCTGCACTTTGACTCATTTCGATCAAAAATATTTATTTGGCTACTTGATTATGTTTTTTATGCCAAAAAAGTGCTGCATTATAGTTACAGGTTCTCAGGAAAGTTCTGTGAATAGTGAGAACTCAGTTCAATCGAAAGGTTTTAAAACAGACTCTTCAAAGAAAAAGTTCCACGATTTTCAGAATATAGTGCAGGTTGTCATCAAAAAGTGTTAATTTCCATAAAGAACATAATTAGGGTTCAATAAACCATCGAATTACATTCGAATTACCTATTTGAATAAAAAATGACTGAATTTAACTGAAGTCTGACTTTTTTCAGAAGCAGAAACATACAAAAAAATTTGTACCATATCCAGGGTTAAACTGTTAAGTATTGCATATTGCATACCAAAATTCCTGTTTTTTGGACAAGAATTACAATATTGATAAGCTAATTTTACTTTTTCGAAGTTACAATCGAACTCGAAACGTTTAGAAAATTCTCTGTTGTACTACAAAGCACATCTCGTCCTGAGTAGGAGTAAAGCATAAAAATTAATATCTATTGCTTTTTATCTCATCAATTTTATGACCGTTTCTTACAGATGCTCAAACACCATAAAAAAAACCCATTGAAAACCCCATTGTAAGTCGACTAAAAACCTGTTCTTCGTCGACAAAAAAACATTTTCTAATCGACGTCGACTATTCAGTAAAAATTTTCATTTAAAAATACATTTCTCTCATATTACCTGCAGTCTTCAAAAGAAAAAATAATATAAAGTTATATACAGCAAATGTATTTTGTTAGGTAGGTACCTATATTATGTTTTCACGAAAAATTTTGTATAACGAGACATCGGAACGTAGCAACTGTGTAAATATTGGTCCGGAAATGTGTACGAATGCTTTTTTTTTTTTTTTTTTTTTTTTGTTTTATTTTTTGGAAGCCATTACAATCATAAAAGTTTCGAACATAAAACACATGTTATTTGGAAACAGATTCACGATTTCCCATCAAGGTACAAATATCTCTGTATAACCCGTATGTACTGTGCTTGCTTCTTTTTTTTTGGCTTTTTTGTTTTGCCATAGTTGTTTATCGATTTTAATGGTTCGTTTTTGTCCTGTATAACCCCATGCTTGTGCCTTTGAAGTTCTTTACTTTGTTTATATTATCTTAGCGTTTAAAGAAAAAATAAAAAAGTTAGCAAAAATTCTGCAGCAATATTCTTTCTGTCAGCAGAATTAGTAAGTCGAATATTCGAAAAATTCCAACAGTTCAAATATAGCTTTTACAAAAACACATTATGATGTTAGTACTTAAATAAACAATTTGCTCTTTTATTGTCTTTCAGATCAGTTTATACCATAGCAAGTATTTTGTGGAATTGTTGAAAATTTTTACTTGAAATTCGTCTTCGTAAATTGCATCTTTATAGGTTTCTACCAAGAAATTTCCTGAAGCCCGTCAAACGTTCTTCTAGAATTCATTGAATCTTACTTTTTCTCAATGTTCCAATTTTTTATGACGCCTTAACGGAAAAAAAAGTTACGTGCAAAATTAAAACTCGAAAATTTTTTAATAATAAAAGTTCTCCTGTTCGAGGCAGGTACCTACATCAGACACATATACCAACATATTAGTGAGTAGTGGCACTTAAAATCGAATTCTCTCTATTAAGAACTCAATGAAATTGGAATTGCTTTGATATGTTCAATGTTTTCAGCTCATAATTCCTTGGACCTTCAACCTTTCCTCCTTCATCAAGCATTAGCTGACTTTAATACCAACTGATTTCATTTAGAGGCAAAACGAAAGATACATTAAATTTTTGATATCCGAGAACCAATCGAAAGTAGACCATTTCCTAAATGTATTGATACCTTGGAGGGAAAATAAATGTAATTGCAGTGGAACATCGATATATGGAGCACGGACATTACGAATCGCCCAAATATAGAGAAGAGGTAATCCGGTCCGTGGACATTCCTATACTTGCCTATGTACTTGGATATAACGAATTATGGTCCTGTGAGGATTTGTTATATTGAGATTCCACCGCATTTTTCGTATGAGATTCTTTTCTCCGAAATATTTTGATTACCTATTTAAAATAATTGACAAAATCTGCTCATATTTTACTCAAACTAGAATATCTCAAGACCTAACGATATTCCGAAGACGTTCTTGATTTTAAAACACACAAGAAGTTCACCACTGTCAAATGAGTTCTTGTTTACTTGATTTGGTCTCCTTGGACTCAAATTATGACCAAACATAGGAAAATCCTCAATTCAGTTAATTTTTATGTTCACATCTTGCTAGAACTGAAGTAAGTATCTCGACGCAGAATGGAGATATGAAGATGAATTTTTCCGAAGATCACTCTGAGGAGAGAGCAGGTACACGCTATTAAATGATACTTAATTTTGCTTAATTCGGTCTGCTTGGATCAAGCTAATCTCAAAAATCTATTCAACGTTTACTTAATCTGGTAAGATCTCGAGACCTGACCAAGTTAGAAAGAGGCGCTGGGTTTTAAAACACCCAGATCATTAGGCAACGTCAAATTAGTCGTTATTTATTTGATTTGGGCCCATATATTAGACCTAAGTCATTGTTGAACATGAGGACAATCTCCAATTCAGTTAATTTTTAGGTTCATATCGTGTTACTACTAAAACTGAAGTATCTCGAGGCCAAATAAAGCTACAAATTAGAATTTGGTATAAGAAATCTTGAGAAGGGAGAAGGGATTATAAACCATTAAAAGAGCCTTAATTTACATAATTTTGTCTACTTGACCCAAAATTAAGGTAGAACATAGGGGGAAATGGAGTCACATACTTGAGATGGAAACACTTGAGATATTACTTATAATGGAAAGAACATGATCTGGTCCATCTGGATCGAAGATGAGGTGGAACACCCAAGATTTTTCAAGTGACCATGAATATCGAAAAGTTTCATAGGACTAAAAAGCAGGCTTTTTGTTCCATAAAAGGAAGTGCTGATTAGAAAATTTTCTGGATCACTGAATATACTTTTGTTTAAAATAAGATAATATCCCATACATATGGCTTTCTATGTGATGATCAATAAATGCTCGAGACCGTATACATTAGATCAAGTAAGGTATAAACTGATACACCCTGACACATGGTACACAATGACATCTATTGAGGCTACAAATGTGAAATTCCTACAGTTTGTGAAAATTTGACTACTCTATCCAGGAAACTACTCCCTTATGATATTCAAGAAAATATTTTGAAATTATGAGAGAAAATCATTTTTTTAATGCCAAAAGTTTCAAGCCAAAATTTAATTTGTTCATAATTTCAACAATTATTAACATTTTTTTATGATCGTTACACCATTAAAAATAGCGTGACTAGTTTCTATTCAAGTAAAAGTTCAGCAATTTGAATAAAATTAAGCTTCAGAATTGAGTCAAGAATCCAAAAATTCCAGTTGGTACACAATAGAACACCACCTCAGAAATTTATGATTATTTGGTTCACAGCACAATGAAGCAAAATTTTTATATAATAACTTGTCCAACAAATGATTCTGTGAAAGTCGACAAGAAAAACAATGAAGCATTATTTCTCATAAACATCTAAAAAAGGTTCTGTCAGATTATGGTTTGTAGGGTGAAGGGGGTTGTCAAAAGGATGGTTTTCTGTAGATTATTAATTTTTTATAAGTATAGGCTTAAGAAATCCCTCATCAGATCACATTTTATCTCAGTATACCAATTGAAGAAGAAAAACAAAGGAAGATATTGTGGTATGCCAAGGAGGACCATTTTGGTGATCTCCCCATAATCCCTACAAGATTCTTTCATCCAAATTCTAAACAAAATCATGGACTTTGGAAAACACACTCACAAAAGAGAGTGGCCACAGAATTATCACTGCCCAACTGGATAACCTACCAGGTATCCTTAGACCTGAATTTATACCATGTCTGAACGAAGCTTTTTATATTCATAAACCATAGGTTTTTTATTTCCATGAAATTAACTTACTTTATCGAACATTTTTAATTGAAAACACAAGAAACATCACCAACTTTAACCCATTGTCCAAGGAAGAAAACTCAACTCATGATAATATATACAATCACGTTTAATACTGAAAAAATACACGTCTGTTTCAACATTGTAATAAAAGTTGTTACTTAATGGATGATAAAATGAACTGTGCAGAAGAGACTGCATATAAGAATAAATCTTAGTGAAAAATGATGCAAAAGTACAACAAATTGAGTAAGGGTAGATAAAAACCGGTTATTTAAAGATATACATATTACATTTAAACATTATTCCACGGACAGGTAATTTTTAGTAGGAAAAATAATATCAGACAGAAACGTCAGTAAGTCACTGTGTACCAATTTGTATGCCATTGTGTACCAAATCCAGTATACAATAGCACAAAAAAGTAGTTTTGACTTTTGAGGGCTTATACATGACCTAATCATTCAAAATGATTGAAATTTTTATGGCAAGTGCCCGTATGATTTATCTATCAGTAGGTCTAAGAACAATTACAAAATAATGATTCTAGCAGATGTGGGAGAAAAATTTATTTTTGTGCCATTTTGCACAGGTTTACCCTACGCATTTATTTACCAGTTCTTAGTTCCAATTGTGGACAGCTCTATTTAGCGTATCTACCATCCCGAGCATAGTATCTGATAATGGCATGAAGATTCAAATAGAGTGAAATGTTAAATACACAGTAAATGTCACATTCTGTAAGTATTTTAATTTAGCACACCGTCAATGTGTTAACTCGAGACGCCAAACGTCGAGAGAAACCGGCTCCCGTTCAAGTAGTTCTTATTCATATTTGTATTAAAAGAAGAAAAAAAAACAAAGCACTGGAGAAGACGTTGAACCTACAAAAAATGGGACCGACTAAAGTTCAAAAATCGACAAAAATCGCTAATTTACGAACAGTAATTTATCAACAATGTCTTTTTCAGTGGTACATAACCGAATGGAATGAGTGTGTTACTTCTATGGACAATAGAAGTGAAACTCCAAGTTTATATTATTTGTGAACGTGTCCATGACAGGTGAACACCAACTGAGTAAATACCCTCCATTATGCTGATGTATTTTTAATTTAATAAGTATGCCTTAATATATTATCTTCTTATACAAATAATTATGACATTTCACCATAAAAATTTTCGGTTCGTATTTCTTGCTCTATGCGCTTAAGCATATTTAACTGACAACGATATGAATGTACTTTTATCATACAAAGTGATCAAAATACAAATATTCTCCCCACTGAAAGAATAATTAATAATTATTTTATATTCGATCCATATTCTGAAAAGTATGACTCTAACGTAAAGTATTTGTGGCCGTAAGCTTTAAGATTTCTTGCAAGAACAAAAATTCAAATTTTGATCTTAATATGCGGCTGAAAGATAAACAATCAGATAAAAAGAGCTGCCTGGCAGAAAATGTTGTTGACAGCCTTGAAAAATATTTTTCAGAAAAAAAATAAAAAAAATACGACTTGCGTCTGGTTTGTAGAGACCATTATAACATTTTTTCACTTAGATATTCCGAGTTATTAATCGGATTGTAAGAGAACAATGACAAACCCAAAAATTTCGTCTCGAAAGGAGAAGATAAAAGTTTTCTCTTCAAGTTCATGAAAAAAAGAGTCGATTTTTTTTTTTGCATATAAAAGACGTATATTTTTAGATACTTACTCTTTTAGTCGAAATAATCCGGAGAGAATCCGGACAAAATTTATACTGCATGAGAAAAAATAAATCTCTTAGTTGAAGGAAAGAGAATCAAATTAAAATGAGCAATTGTCTCTTATCCTGAAAATGGGTACCTACATCAGCTGGTATACCAATGTTAACCTTGACGAAAACAAAATTTCAAATTATCGATGACGTTCATTCAAAACGATGAGTCTGTGGGTGAAATTTATAAGTTAAAACTTAAAAGTACCAACAGAACAGAAATAGAAATGTTCAGCGAAAAAATTGATAACTCATATTTTACCCGTGCCTTTTATTTTCGAAGAGAAAACAAAAAAGTTGGATCATTAAAAATAAACCAAATTAATTCTCAAAACATTTTTCGCATCCATTTTTTTTTATTGTTTTTTGCTTTTATTATTATTATTTTTTTTTTTAATCGATGCTATCATTATTTCGTAAAAGCTTCTTGCAACAAAAAGTTTTTCAAAGTGCCTATATTGTTACATATGGCTTTATGGAAGAGGAGGTGGGTGAAGGTTATTACCAACACCAACATTTTTATGAACCATAAAATTTGCATCTCCATAAACTATAAGACCTTGGGTAAGAGATCAAAATAATATTATAAGTGATATTTTGACTTTTGGCATCTCTTTCAGTAATTATTATAATGCGGATTCGTTGGGAATTAAATCATTCATTTTTTTTTTCAGTATGCTTCACACATAATTAAAGGGCTCAAGAAAATTTATGAGCATGGTGTAGGATGCATGAAAACATGAAGCCAACTGAATGAAAAATAAAATTTTCGATCGTTTCGGTTCCTTTTTATATGGGTTTTCGCAGAAAATTTACATATTAAAATCAATTTGATATTGAGACGCAGGGTCAAGACCCGAGAAAATTTTTGGCACTATTAACTGAAATTCATACGTCATATCTACTCGATATATAGTTATAGGTAAATAATTATATACACATTTCGATTTAATTCGGTACAGGTCGCAATTTCTATTCAATAGCCATGAAATTTGGTATACACTTATTTGGATCTAGACAAGGACGAACCCTATTTTTTGTTTGTCCAGATTGGCCGGAAGGTGCCTCCGGTACATCCCATTATGTTGCATTTTTCGAGCTTAAATGGTTCTGAAATTCATAATTTTTAAGCAATTGTCATGAAATTTGGTACAGAGATTATATACACACCTTATATTATTATATTATTCCAAAAAATTAGGTTTCATTCGGTTGAACGATTCGTGCGTAACAATGATTTGAAAAAATCTTCAACTTTTGCTAAAAAGAGCAGATACTTCCAGCTGAAACAAAAAATCTGTGTGAAAATCAGAATTTCTGTTATTTTATTTGCTAAGCAATCATTTAATAACTTTGTCACGTATTTTATAACCTTGCAAATATAAACCCAATATTTACAACTTACTGTAATCCGCGGATAAATGTATTTTTAATTTGTGTTGTTATTGGCATGTCGGTAGGTATGCATTGTAATATAATACCTCGCATACTCCAGATTAAGTTTCCATTCAAATGGATCATTTCAACTTCTGAACTCGAATTCCACACTAGCAATAATTTAGTAGCTTACTAGCTTCGTGTGAAAGGATTCTAGTTTGTTATTAGTTTACTAATAGACTTATAAGACATTGAATTAAGACAATTAGTATTTCTGAACTTTTTCTGTTAGTAGTTCATAACTTTTTGTAATAAAAGATCCTAAAAGAAAAAACTTGTCATTATAACAGGCCTTTGAGTCCGATTTCTTATTAAATATTATCTACATTCCCCCTTTTTTCTTCTATTTATTCAATACTGAATTTGTTTAAAACTATTGAGGATGCTCTCCCTTCCAATGCCTGAGGAATGCACCATGGTTTCGTCTAATACTTTGCTAGACCAGTAAAAACTATAATAATTCATCAAAACTCGGAGAGAAATAGAGTAACTCCTTCAATACGTCATTTTACAGCTTACTGTACTTTTTTTAAGATCTCTTATTATAAAAAGTCATGAGCTACTAGCAGCAAAAGTTCAGAAATACTAATTATCCTAATTCAGTGTCTTATAAGCCTATTAGTAAACTAATAACGAACTAGAATCCTTTCACACGAAGCTAGTAAGCTACTAAAGTATTGCTGGTGGAACTCCCTAAATTTTTTTCATCTATGCTACCATACCATTACTTCTATTTTGCATAAAAATAGACCCTGCTTGAGAACAGCATCCATAATTTAAATATGAAAGCATGTAACAATTCATATTTGTTGCAAAAAGTACACAACACGAGTTTATATGTTGAATGTGTGTATATTTTAGTTTAATTACAAAGTGTATGTTATTACTTCAATAAAATATTTAAAAAAAAAGACTTCGAACTGAGGGTACAAGTTCAAGTAATTTTTACCATCGGTGTTTTGGGAAATATACATTCCATTGGATTTTAGAAATATATTAGAAATATTTGTAATGAGTGATTAGCCAATAGAATATGAGATATATGATATGAAGTTGGTGTATGTATTAAATTAAGGAGAATTAGAATAATTTCGGAATTATGGAAAAGATTTGTGGAATGAATGACACCATTTGAGAGTGTATAAAAACAAGTTGGTTTCAGGAAATAGTCATGTCACCGGAAAAATCTTAATTTGAATGGATGACGTGATAAATGTATGGAAAATTTTATGGAGGTGTGGAAATATGAACGAGAGAAATATGGAAAATAATAAAATTATATGAATGATAAATGAAAATACTATTGCATACCATGAAAACAGATCCGCAGCACCATTATTCTCATCTACCGTCGTAGATGTAAATGGAAATTTTTTAGGTAGTTGTTTTGACAGTAGAGTGGATATACTATACTTTAACAAACTTGCAAAAAATAAAATCAGTATGAGAAAAACAAAATGTATTAATGCAAATAACAACCTGATTAACATCATAAATCATAATACAGAGTATCGTAGAAGACGATGAAAAATTAAGGGCAACAGAGAGAATAAAATAATAAAGTTTTCTGTGAGTTACCTTATCTTTTTGATCAAGATAACAGCATATGCTGGTGTTTTAATACGTCATATTCTATACCATTAATAAGGGGGAAAACTCATTTTTAATGTGGTTTATATTTCTATTATCACTCCGGGGTAAAAAAAAAAGAATAAACATGTAGAATTTCTGGCACGAGTTTTGGTGCAGTTTCAGTGCAATTTTTGGCATGACGAAAAAGAAAAGAAAGAGACAACCACATCACTTCTGGAACCCATTTTGTTTTCGCATATGTGTGCCATATTAAATGTTCCATTCACGCAGGCTCTGAAGTATTATTATTATTATTATTATTATTATTATTATTATTAATTTTTTTTTTTTTTTAAGAGTAAATGGAAAAATTGTTTGCTCTATGTAACGATATTTTTGTATCGTACATAATACTTTCCTAAATTCATACATTTATTATCATCATCATCATTACTTTCAATCTATTTTCCATTTTTATTCATTCACAAATACTCACGTCATTCAGACAAGTCTTGACTTGCCTGATGACATCATCTTTCCGCGTAAACAGATACTTTGTTCACACAGTCCTATGAACTCATACCTTGTTTATAATATTTTTGCAATCTTGCATATATCTGAATTTCCACTAAATTATTTGTGAACACCCAATTTATGTCATATTTTCAAAAGACCATTGGTCATACTTCATATACATATATTTCTGTTAACCAATAAGATTGAAACCCTTCTCTAACACTCCCTAAAACCGATCAAACCTTCCATTTAGTCTTACACATCAAATACTACGTATTATCATGCTTTGTACTTCTGAACTTACTCATAATTAATTCACGTTAGTTCTATTAATTCTATTCTGATTCTTATATCTTTTGATGTGTTGCTGCTACTTATAACTTTTATGTTCTTCCATGTTTTATAAACTCACTGTTTAATACACTCTTTTATCAACTAGTTTGTTTTAAATATTCTGTTATAATATCTAACCGTCACACTTAATATACGAGAAAAAATTTTTTCAAATTTGTTTCTCGAGATTTAGGAGGGGTTTAATTCCCTCTCTATGCCACCTTGGCCACGTCCATGTCTATCGTATCGCAAAGCTCAAAAATACTATCTGATTCAAGTGATGCTAAACTTCAGGTTGTTATGGCATTTATGCCACAAATCTCAAGAACACCACCCTTATGGGATACCTGTTTGAAAATTAGTCTCACGTGAACAACCCCTTACAGTTACCAGCTTCCAGTTAATGATTACTTACTACCCCTCTGTGCGAGCCCCTCAAAATAATTTAATCAGTTTAAGGTCAAAATTTAATAAAAATCTCTCATCGAAGTTTAGTCGAAAAAGCTATATTACCGTTTTACTCCTAACCATAACTCAACGGAAAGAGAAAAAGAATTTTACATCGTACGAATCATTTCTGTCGATGTATATACGCGTAGTCTACACAACGTGTATAACTTAGTCGACGTTATACGAGCGAATACGTTGTAAAAATTGTTGCTTTATCGAAGTAACAGAAGAAGGAAGGATATATAATAATGATGAATAAAAGTTGAAGAAGCAAAAAAAAAAAAAAAGAAAAAAGAAAAAAGAAGAAGAAAAAACGAAAAAAAAAAGAAAAAGAGAAAGCGAAACAGAGAAAAAAGTTAAGGAAGATTACGTGCTACGAATATGAATACGTTATTACATTCGCTTTTCCAACGTCTCCCCCTGCCGCCAGCATCCCACCAACGCGGACCCTTCGTTCACAGATTACATTTTCTTGTTATCGGCCCGGCTGCTTCATATTATTCACCAATAATCTGTGTACCTACCTACTTTTTTTCTTTTTTTGCTCTCATTTTCTAACTCTTACACAGACCGTGTATACACAGTCCCATCCCCCCTTTGCTCTCTTTTCTTCGCCCATTTGGCTTCATAAAATCATACGATTTCGTCAGTTTTCTTTCCTTCTTCTTTTCTCCCCCCACACAAAAAAAAAAAAAAAAAAAAATCCGTTTTTTCCAATTTTTTAGCGGCTGTTTTAAGAAATGAAGAATAGTCCAGGATACGAAAAGGATACGAAACACTTGTAAAAATTGCAAGTTCATCATTTTCCTTTTCTGCTAGGTGTTATATGTGGTTTGCCTCTTTGGCTGTGTTTTCCAAAAATTGATCGTCGTAAACAACGACAACTAAATTGCTGTATCAAAAATTTTTCTTCCTGGATTTACGAAATTAAATTTGTTTTTGTTGTTGTTATTGTTGTCGTTGTTGCCTAAGATTTCTTCTAAACTTACGTTTCTATCTCGAAGAAGACGTACGTTTTTTGTTTTTTTTTTCGTCTTTCGCCTCAACAAAACCAAAACTGAGAAAAAAAAATCGTTCATTGTTTTAGCGACAGGTTTTTTTTTTTTAGTTCGTTATTTTCTTTTTCTTTTGTGGCGAAAGAATTTTACTGCGTTCCTTTCAACATTTTACGCACACCGATCGATATTTTTACATTTTCTGAACATAACAACCATAAAACGAGAGAAAAAGAGAGAGTGAGAGTGAGAGAAAAAAAATGAGAGAGAGTGAGAAAGAAAAACAAAAAAGTTTTAGGGTGAAAAAATGATGATAAAAAAAAAAAGAACTGACACTCGGTCGTCAACCGTTAAATTTTTTGGGGTGAATGAAAATTATTTCACATCAGCGTTGGGTCGGTTCTACTTTCTTGCTTCGCAATGGGGTTGCGAGGGGAAGGACAAAAATAAAATAAAACTGGAAAATTGGAAATACTTTTGGCAGGTTGTCGTTGTTGTGGTCAAGCGGACCAACTTATTTTAAAAATCAGTGGAAATTCAATTAAATTTTGCGTTAAAACTATTACATTGCAATAATTAGAAATCAATTAGTGGTATTAGCAGAAAACATGTTGAAAAGGCTCGGAGGCGAAATTAGGATAAAACTTCTAGGGAGGGGGAGACTCGAGATGTTGTCATGAATATGTTTTGCAGTAAATCAAAAGAATTCATTTATATATATATATTTTTTTTTTGTTTTTCTTAGCGGTAAATAATTTATACCTTTTAAGGGAGGGAATTCACCATATTTTAGTGACGTAGCTCCCTCTTCGTGCACTCCCCAGATTCGCCTCTGTTGGGGGTTTATTAATTTTCATGTTCGTACTTCTGTTCGTATTATTTACCTGGTTTCATAAAAGAAGACAAAACGAAAAATAAGGTGGTTTGAAAACATTGCAATGTCACAGCTTTTCTAACTGAAACTCCATCACAAAAAATTATTATACATCAATACGAGTCCTATTCCCAAAGTTCTAAGCCCTAACAGAGTGCAAAATTTCACAAATCTGGAATCTTTATGAATACTTCGTAAATGAATTTTCATTTTGATCGTTTCGCATTTGTGATAATTTCATAATGGTACATCTAAAATGCGTAAAAAATTCTTTCATCATCACCAAACTAAAACTAACGATAAGAAGGTAGAATTACGTAGAATCATAAATTACAAACTATTCGTATCTGTTGATTTAATTTTCTTAATTATGCGGGAGCTTACTTTAAAGTTATACAACATTAAATGATCAGCGAAAGAAAAATGAATAGTTTTTACGCGAGATGGTCTGAAATTTGACAATTTTTGATAAATTTTACCAGTAGTTTTGAAGAAACCAATATCTAAAAGCTTCATATTCTGCAATTTTTTCTCATACTTAGGTTCTAATTATTTCGTATAACTTGATTTTATTTTTTCTGAAATTTTGTATAAAATTTATGAGATAAAATGTGTACACTAATTAATGATTTCCTGAATTTCAGTAAAATTTGTGATTCATTTCTCTTCTGATTTTTTTTTTTTTTTTGTGCTGACAATTTTATTTTTTTAGGTAAGTCCAACTGATATTCAACCAATGATTAGGAAACAACTTAATTCTCGCATTGAAGACCAAACAAAATTTTACAAGATAGTTTAGTTGAAGCTGTAGAAAAGACTTCTAATGTAGCTTACCTTGTTCAATTTGAGAATTCTAAATGAATAAATGTGACTGTATTGCAAAAAGAAGTAAAGTACGGGGAAAAAGAAAGTCTGAATTTTCCCTCTGCCTATTGATACTCAAATTTTCATATGTGTAGGTTATTCTATTTGGTAAATGAAGAGGTATCCTTAAATTCTACGTTCTCGACAAGGCCTGTAAAGATTGAGAATTTAATTAAACCCCGAAATTTCAGATCAGCGTGAATTCTGCGAAGGGAAAAAACTCAAAAATTTGATATTACCAATTAGAACAAAACTAAAATAACTTTTTTGATAAGAAGAAAATTATACGTCAAAGTGGGCATGTGATAGGTACAAACGCTATCTTATATTTGAACGAGAATTTTTTATTGATAAAAACGATCGGTCATTTTTATAAACTGTTTCATTCAGAAACGTGTGAAATTAATTTGCTGGCGAAATTTTTCTATTTTCAAGCGTAAGACTCGAAAAACTCTTTAGTCCCTAAAAAGTGCCGAGCTTCCTTATCCAATTTAACGAGTAGATTCCGATTGTAAGTTCTTTTCTAAAAATATGATCGCATTAGTACCTCTATCCCATGCTCTTCTCATCAAAAAATTTATTTTAATAAATTGCTCTATTCGATTTATTCAAATTTTTTTTCTAAGTTTTATCACTTCACAAAACAGACACAGAACTGAAACTGTTAGGACTCACTCTCCTTCTCACCTCACACCTACAAACTCATTTACTTTATTTTTTCTTACACACGGTAACACTGAATCTTACTGTAAATATAGATCTTATAGCAGGGATGCTCAACCTACGGCCTGCGGTCCACATGTGACCCGTGAAACCTTGTAATCCACCCCACGAGGAGATTTGAATAAAAAAAAAGATATGACTTTCCCTGTGACTATACTCATGAAGAATTGATGTGTAAACATAACAATAGCATGGCTGTGTGTGTGTACAACGTGTTGCACATGCACACAACCACACACCTACACATCATGTAACACACACAAATGAGAGTTACAATTGAGAGAGAACAGTTATGCGAATCTGACAGTCCTAATTTTCGTTTAGCCCCTACCATAGATAAAGTGCTAAGATGTTTCAGCTCACAAAAATAAGTACCATACAAAATTTTTCCATCATAAAATCTTTTTTTGTAAATTGAATTGTGCAATTCGAGCTTCTGCATCGAGATAGGTAATTAACAAGTTGGCTAGGGATTTCCATAGTGATGTAAAAATCAGGAAATCAGCCTTAATTTTTTTTAATTTATTTATGTATGGCCCGTGGACCTCATGAAAATTTTGGATGAGGCCCATGAGATGAAAAAGGTTGAACATGCCTGCCTTATCTTCTTCTTCTTATTCTTCTTATTCTTATTAATATATAAAGACAACTTGCCATTCTCTGTCCTGAATGTTCTCTCAATATGCTGAATAAAATTTTTGAAACTTATACCACAATATATGAAGAATATCCCACAGGTGGTTTATAGACCTCAAAAAGTAAAACCCGTTCAGTTAAACTGCTGAAATTAAGGTTTAAAATTGTCTTGCATAAGTGTCTATGTGTAAGTGTGTGCGTGAAAGTAATGTTAACATTAGTGTCTGTGTGTGAGTGCTATTGAAAATTACTTATCAAATGAATAACCCAACAAGAGGCGAAGCTACACTTCTGCCAACTGGTGACTTTGTTAATGTCAGAAGATTTATTCCAGACATTCATTTTTTTTTATTTTTTTATAGTATTGAAAGGAATAAGATAAAAAAACTCTAATGCAGCAGTAGCTTGGTAAGAAAAAGTAGGTTTTTGAAAAATGTAAAATTAGGTATAGTCACTTGAAAGTTATTAATAGATCGTAATAAACATGATCCTATTGGTCCAAAATTAGGCATTTTATAAGCAAAATAAAAACACAAATAGTATTATTGGAAGTACCGTGCGACCAATGCGCACCAAAATTTACAGGAATTTACAATATTTGTTACAAATTTTGTAAGTATTGATTTAAAATTTATAATTTTGTAGCCAAAATAAGAACAACGATAGCCATACCGGAAGTATTCTACAATCTATCCGTACCAAAATTTATACCAAGTTATAATATATCATACTAAATATGTTTTAAATTTCGTAGCTATTGGTCGAAAATTAAAAATTTTATAGGCAAAACAAAAAAAAAATTGACATACCAGAAGATTTGGAAATTAAAAAAATTAAAATGGAAAACTTGAAAATTTTCAATTGGGAATTTTAACATTTTCAGTTGAGAATTTTTGATTTTCTATCTCCCCTAAAAAAAATGCCTTTGGTAAGTAACTGTTGTCTATTAAAATCTTTACAAAATGACAAAATGATCCATAGCCTTCAAATTCTATAATCATTAGACGGAATGTTTCAGTATATGCCCACTTAAGTCATGTAAAGAAAACTATTATATATATAGTGCTTCATTTAACCTCTGCCTAAAGTCTTTTTTCAAGCCTATTTCCACATTTTAAAAGCAAGAAATACAATAAATTCATAGAAATTATCACATATTGACAATAAAGTACAAATACATCCACAAATATATTTATAAGGGCATATCTTTTGAAGAAATAATACGGTTAAAAAACTGAAATCTTCTTGAATTATAGAATAGTTTCTTACTCAATTAAAAGAACTTTGAAAATATTTAGTGATATTTTGTGGTGTTTTTGCCTAACCCTTCTGTTAGACGGGTGCTTCATCTCGTAGTATTATAAATGAAAAGCGTGTTTGGCCTAAAATAAGCGTTATCAGTTGTTGAGAACTTAAGCCACCGATTGATAAGCAGCTTTACATTTTGATTGAAGCAAAATTTTTTTTATAACACCGACACAAGCACCCAGTCACACAAACGCTTATGTATCATTGCCGAGTGGCCTAAATTTCTTATCCTTTGTTGAAACATCGGTTTTATCACTAAACTCGGTCCATTGTAATGTATAGTTAAAAACTTTAAAACTTATACACGGTTACTCACGCACGACGTCATTTCATACATGAATCGATCTCTGTACTTGTTTCTTTTCAATCTTGTTGTTTATTACACATCTTCGACTTGGTACTAGACTGTCGTCGTCTTATTTATCTTCCAATTGAAACACTCCGCTGCACCAAACCTCTATAAAAACTGTACAGGTTAAACTGAGAACTGGCTTTTTACGAAACTTGTTGAAAACTAAAAATAGAACTTGTAAGTGTTGCACTTTTTTGCCATATCCAACCATTAACAGAATCCACCTAAGTGGCTAGATTTTCGTATTTCTCGTACATACTACAATGCGGTTAATAATCTCGCATACACATTTTATTCTTACTATTAGGTTTTTGCTTACTGGCTTACGTAAGCTAGGTACTTTAGATTAGACATCTTGTCCATTTATTGCGAATATTTCTTTTTCTATTTCATTATGAATACTGTTCAACTACTAGCTACATTTTTTCGTAATATGAAGATATAAGTATATTTCCAGCACCATCTCCTCTTAATTTATGGTTGTCGTATTATTAGTAAAATATTAATTTTAAACAGCTTCTATAAGTTATTTTTATAAATACTTGTCTATAGCAAAACATCTTCGTGCAAAACAACTGAGTGAAATAGAATCAAAAAAAAAAAGGAAGAACCCGCAAAAAGAGTATACCTAGTTTTATTTATACGATGCGGTTTTAAAGACGGTACATTTCGGCCATTAATAAAAATTAATGATTTGATTGTTCATCGAAACGTTTCGAACGCGAAGACATAAATAAGGCAAAATAAAAGTGAAATGAATTAAAAAAAAAAAAAAAACCCAAATTTTTACCATTAATTCATTCCGTTGATTTAAAATGACGGACACGGCTGAAATAAAAGCAACATTTCCAGCCACGGAAAAGTAATAACGATAAATGGGAAACGTAATTTGTTATCACTCTTTTAGGTTTATACTTCATTAACAACTCGCTATTAGAATTTTCATTTATCAATTGCGGATTTTCAAGTTACAATTGAAATTTATCTATTAGAATTCGATGCTAACATAATACGATCCAATCGATTTCAAAATAAATTGCTATTGGTACTTCAAACGAAAACAGAATTGAAACATCCTTCCCGTTTTTTTTTTTCTTTTTTTTTCTAATTATATTTTAAATTGACGAATAGCTGCCTACGAATAATTGATTTTAAGTACTTACCCGAAAACATTTGCTTGCTATCTGCTGTTACGCTGCTACCGACTCGATAACTTTTTAAATATTTTGCCATTTGATGGATAATAGCCTAAGAATGAACAAATTCTCGAAAAAAAAAAGGAAAAAAAAAGGAAAAAGGCAAAAAAAAGAGTTGAAGGCACCTATTACTGTGCGCTATTCGATTGTATACATCCATGAACAAAGTAAAGCATCATTAAAGTGAACGATTTCAGTTTGGAGAGGCCATTTGAAATTTTATTTTATAGGCTAATTTATTTCGTTTGATAATGGTTAGAAGAAAGGTGAGCAATGAATATTGTAGCATGAGGTATGTATATAGGTGATTAAAAAACGTATGTTAGATTACCAGGTTTTTAAAAGGAAACCATTACGTAATAAAAAAAATAAAAAATTTGGTTTCTGAAGGCCTTTTTTTTTTTTTTAACAACAAAAGTAGGAATAACTAACTTGTTACAGAATTCGGTCATTTATGTGAAATTTTTAGAGAGTCAACCCAATAACACTTCTCTTTTTTGAAAGAAGTTCAACTTATTTGTTAATTAGTTTTTAAAAACTTTTTACACAGTATCCTATAGTCGAGTTCAAAAGCCAATTTTACTCATCAAGCGACGAAGTAGAATAAAAATTACTTCCTCAACACAGTATGTTGCCAGCTTCACTTTTTCAGCACATATTCCAGCCTAACTTCAGAAAAAATGAGACAAACGAACAGAAATTCATGACGAATTACATGTTTGAGAATAAGAAATTTAAAAATCAACTGAAAAAACTTTGGTTTTGTCGAAAATCCCTCGGATATCAGTTTGCGACGGTGCGATTTTCACTTCACCGCTTGATAAGTGAAGTTGGATTTGTCCAGTTAGATAAACGTCAAAATTGAAAAAAAAAAATTAGTACACAAACTTGTTCCGTCCCATTTTTGCAGATGATTCAGTTCGTCTACAAAAACTTGTCGAACAAATTATAGACAACTATTATTCCTAATTCTTGGAATAATAGCTGTCTATATTTCACCTAGCTTCTCACAAACGGACACCACCAGATATGCTGACAATGTAGAGTCATCGTATTTGGCGGATGTTCCGTATCACGCCACCTTTTTGGTCAGCCATCTTTTGATTGAAACAAAGAAAACGAATGTGATGTCGTATCTTCGTTTCAAAGACATATTCATTCCTAAACCTACAGTCGAGTAGAGACGTTAGGGTCCATGCTAGTTGCTATGGACATTAGGTTTCACTAGTATTAAGAAATAGTAATAAGTATAATTCTAAAGTGTTTGTAATAATTGAAGTGAAATATTAATAAAGGATAATATTCAGAAATTATCTTATTTGTTGAGGTAATTTAAAAGTATTGAATTACTCTCGCAACAAAACTTAAATTATATAGGTTTATTGGGTGGGTCCCTTAGATCAACATACTAGAAGTCGCACTCTCCAGGCCTCCTGAAATTTTGAAGAGGAGGTGTTTATTACCCGAAAATTTGATTTTTTCTCCTTTTTATTCTCAAATTTCAATTTTGGGACAAAAATAGTTCCATAAAAAATTATTTAACATAAAATTTCTTAAAAAAAACGGTTCCAGGCAGTTTTTTGTCCGACACTCCTCTTTTTCCCTTAAAAGAGTCTTGAAAACAACTATTCTTACATGAATTTGTAGAATTATGTGACGTTCTGTTCTCAAACCTGGATTATTGTTAAAAATTATCAGAAATATATAAAATCTTGAAATATTTTTTTTTTTTTTTAGTAGATTTCGTACAATATGCCAAACAATCTTTAATAAACAAGCATCCTTAAGAAGCAAGGTATACTAAAAGTATTGTATTGTGAAATTTATTTTTAAGTAGGAACCTAGCCTAATTACTATTAAGTATTATAGATTTATCTACATGGACCTGCAATACCCACCACGTGGAACAAAAATGTCCGATGTTCCCTTTATTTTTTTCTTTCCCTCTTCACTTCAAAACCAAAATTTGAATAATTGAGGAACCCCTGCTACTTTTTCTTTGCATGGAGAAATACTAATAAAGTCTGTTTTTTGTGCCTCATGGTAAGTACTAAGAGTCTATATATGGAAATAACAATTTTAAAATAAATTTATTAGTACCTACCATGCTTTTAGGATATCCAGCTTCTCAGTCGTTGAGAACAGAACACATGTTTACTGAATACGTTTTATATTTTTTATGATATACCATCCTCTGTTACAGTTCGGGGAGCTTCTCAGAAAACACTCTGAACATTATTTTGTGAGATACATGCTTTTTTGATTGGTTTATTAGTTTTACTGAGTATACAACAATCAAATGTTTGCTAATAAATTTTTTGGCCTACCTAATTACTATCGATAGCGTAACGAGACGATATTAACGAATTAATGCCTACATTTGCTCCACTGAGTATTGATAATACTAACTTAACACTTCTGGGCGAGTAAATTAACCATCAAATCGAAACACTGTTAAACGAATAATAATGTTCTCAATGCAAACTACAGCCAATCATTCAACAATTTTTCTATGTAAGATCAAAAGAATTTTCTTTCTCGGATAAATCTGCAATTCAAATGAAAAATCACAACTAGGTACGTTACCAGAAAGTTTTCAGTTTAGCATACCTATATTTGAATAAAATATGAAAAAAAGAAGACAAACTCGAGCGCAGCAAACCGCGCAAGAAAATGTAGATATTCCTAAGTAAAAAAAAAAAAAAAAAAAAATCAATAAATCAAATATGAATTAAATAAATAAATATATAAAATTAAAAATTAAAATAAAAGCATCAAAGTATTTAAAAGAATTCTAAGTAGAAATTACGTTCCAAATAAAGTGTCAATTGGAAATCCATAATAAATAAATTGTATTGGTTGTGGATTGTTTGGAAAATAAAATAACAACTACCTATAAGCCTACTTTCCATCATGCTTTTTTTTTTCATCTAGAAACACCTACTCTTGTTAGCAATAGTTGAAGATTTTTTTATATCATTTCTATCCATAAACCGTTGAGCCGATTGAAACGAAGTTTTGTAGAGTGTTAGAATATAAAATATTCAATGTCTGTACGATATTCCGTGACAATTGATTAAAAATTACGTATTTTAGCACCATTTAGGCCCCAAAAATGCAACTTAACAGGATATACTGGACGTACCATCCGGCTGATCTGGACGAAAAACAATATTTGATACATTTAATTAGTGTACCAAATTTCAGGACTATACGATAAAAATTTCGACCTGCGCCGTAGTTGATAGAAATGTGTATAATATATGAATTTCAGCTACTGGTTCCAGAAGTTTCCTGGGATCATAAGACGAAAAACAAACCTAGCCACAACCCTAGGTCTTAATGCAAGATCAATTTTGATATGTGAATTTTTTTCGAAAACCTACATGAAAAAGCGTAGTAAACAGATTCACTCTGCAAATCATATCATTATTTTAATGAAGCCTGGGTCCGTTACCTCGCTCGTTTGGCATTGGAACCATACGTACGCATACCTATGTATACGGGTGTCCCAGTTTCTCCTACCAGCCCCCAAGGTTATGATAGAACTCGTTCAGACAAACGAAAAACCGTTCTCTTCTCATAATTATGGTCTATTTTCAAACTTTCGAAACTGCCTTTCAACGTGCGCTATGCAACTTGTTTCACACACGTACTTTTTTGTTTTGGAGTGCAATCTGACTCGATCAAAGTGAACAAGCAGCCCTTTGAAAGTGTTTTTTTTTTTTAATTATTCTGAAATTTGCACTTTTACCACCTTCTAAAGACCTATAACTCGGTCAATTTTGAAGACAGACCATACTTATGTGAAGAGAACTTTTTTGCTTCTCCAGACAAGTTCTCTGTAAGCATCATTTTGACTAGAAAGTGATTCTGAGACTTATACCGTATAGTAACTTCACGATTCAAATAACGTTATCGTTTAATAATATTCCAAATTGAAAAAATGTAAAGTTAGAAAAAAAGAAGGAAACGGAAACAGAAAAATGCATTATACATACCTTCGTAACGATATACTTTATTAAATCTTTTTGATTTTTTCCCCCTTTTTTTTGTACAAACTTTTCTTTGTACCGTGTCTCTTTCTCTCGTTGGTACAATTTTTTCTTTTTTCTTTTTTCATTTATTTGTCTTTTCCAACGTTCAGTGAATTTTTCCGAAACTCTGTTTCACGCACAATTACTTTTCCGTTCGATTTTTTTTTTTTTTTTTCTTCTTAAATAATACTTGACGTGTTTTTTGCTTTCAGTTTCAGACTTATGATAAGGGTATTCTCTTGAAAATTGCTTTCTAAAACCATCGAAATTTTTCATTTGTACTATTTACAAAACGTATAATACGTTCTTCTTCTCCCTTTCCGAACCCACCCAACCTTTGTAACATTTTCTACTTGAACCAAAATTTTCGGTTTCAACCATAAAATTTATTTTCTATAGTGCAAAACACGAATCGCGTTCGATGATCGGTACCTACTTTTAAGGAACGATGTTGCGTAATTTTTGTGTTTTATGACTTCAATCAAAATTAGACGGTATTTTCGGTGTATTCAAAAAGCGTTAAAATGATTAAACGATTTTACGTGTTTTCTTATTTTAATAGTGGGTTTATTTTTTGTTTATTTTATTTTTTCGTTGTATTTTCGTCCGCACGACGGATTCGAAATGTTGACTTATTCAGCCAGCAAGTCCTAGAATGCTGCATGAGTGATTTATGCTTTTCTTCCATATTTTTCGGTTAGTTGGCATTTGTTACTTTTCACTTTGAATATTTTATTTAATTCTCGCGATTTTATAGCCTCGTGAAATGTTTTGGCACGAAAATGATTTTTGTATATTCTCCAGGAAGCCTTTGAATTTTTTTTATTCTTAGTTTCATTTGTTTCCCGCAAGTGCTATTAGAGAAGTTGAAAGGGAAACTTGTGGAGGTGGTTTACGATATCAATACCACCGCAGATAGTCAGCGGCAATATTCTTTGATGAGATATACACGTAAACAAACGTACCTATCAAAATTTTCAAGCACCTACTAACAATATGGTTAATTTTTGAAAAAGTTCGTTAACTTTCGTAGCGTGGAAAATGAATCGAAGATTTTTAAATGACGCGTTCAAGTATTTTACACGTCTTTGTTCTGATTTGTTGATAGAAATTCATTAGCTTAGTTTTTAACAAACAAAACGCAGTAGTGTTCATCATTCTTTTCCAATGCATGCATCTGTTTTTGTAAGTTCAACAAGAATGTAGGGTATCTCGTCCATTTTTTAATGGTAGGTACATTTTTGTAGAAGTTTTGTAGGCGAACTATTTTGAATTAATTAAAATAAAATAAAACTGAAAACAAAATTAAACAAACTGTACTTCAACATGACGAAATTTTTTCAAAGACATCAAGTAAAAGAATGAAACTACAAACTAACTCGACGAGTAAAAATTAAGAACAGAATTGAATAGATATTGTTAGAAAAAGTACATGCTAAAAACGGTTAGAAAAAAGGCGATAAGAAGATAAAATGAACGAGTGTAGTACAAAGAATGAAGGAAAGATAAGATGCGATTGAAATATGTGTGGGAATTCATGTGATGGAAGTTTTAACATAAACAAGTTTGTTAGACAGCTCTAAGCAGTAAAATATTTGAGCATTTGTAGCACTTTATGCTGAGCAAGAAAAATTTTTTTAGGACCCTCTTAACATGTGGGGTAAATGAGCTTTCACCTCAGGGCCGTATGGTCAGAGACATCTAGCTAAAGAGATCTCCACCAGGTGATCAAAAATGTGACAAACATCTCAACCATCATTATCATCATCATAAACAATTTCTCAACTTTGTTTACTATACTGTGCATCTGTCATAGCTTGATAGTGTGTGTGTGTATTTTTCTCTACAAAATATGCGCAAGTTTGGCTGTGCCAAATGTTAAAAGAAGTTGATTTTTCATTGTTGATGATGATGGTGATGATGGTTGTAGATCTTTATCACATTTTTTTACCACAGCGCATATAGAAAATTGGACATCTCTTTAGCTATATGTCTCTGCCTATGGTTCAGAGAATACCATAAAATTAAAAGGAAACAAAGAATAAGAAAAGAAGGAGGCTAAGATAGAAAAATTAAGTAAGAAAAATAAATACGGAAAAAAAGTTGTTTGATAATCTTTTACTGGCTACATTTTTACAAGTTTAGTTTAAAAACAAGTTTTTTAAAAAATTTACTTTTAATTAAACAAGGCCTTGGTCAGCATTAGTAACTGCACTAAAAGCATTAATGACTGCAATAAAAGTATATAATAAAATAATAAAAGTTTGCATTTCCATCTACATTTATTTTTGGTCTTTCCCATTGATCTAGATGGCCAAAAATTGGTAGGAGGATGTCTGAGTATTACATCTAGATTTTTGTTTCTTGAAATCTCAAAATTGTGAAAGAAGCTGCAGATGTGTCCCAAAAATCCTCTTTTTTAACAATTATAAGAAGTATCAAGATTTATTTTTGTACTTCCCATTGATCTAAAAAGTTTAAAATTGGTATTGCATTACCAAACTCGTATCTGAGGGGCTTTACAGTTACAAATTCACGTTGAAATTTGAAAATTGTGAAAATATGGATCAAAAACCCATTTTTTTAGCCACATAAACATGTCTAGATTTTTTTTTGTACTTCACATTCAGCTAAAAGTTGGAAATTATTCCTCGTATTGGGTAGATGCTCCAGTTTACAACATTGTACCAGTTTGCAACATTTTGAAGTTTAAGGTTTAAAAATAAGAAAAAGAAGTAGATTTATCAGTTGGAAGTACTTTTATCACAGATATTAAAGCAAACTCTTTGATTCCCATCTATTTTCAATATTTCATCTGTGATAGGTGACACCACAAACCAAAGAAAATTCCAACTACCGGTAGTGTGAAAAATGCAAAAAGTGCTTTTTCTTAAAAGAAATCTACACAATAGGTGATGACTCAGTTAAATGGGAATAATTGATATAATATGAATATTTTAGTGTTCCAAGATGACAAGTACACTTCAATATTGATCATAATCAGTACCTATTTTAGATTAATTTAGCTAAAATTCTTAGTATTACACACCTGTTGAAAAATGGTTCTTTGAATGTCAAAATTGGCGAAGTGGAGAAAAAATGATGACAATATGTTGCAACAGGCTCTTTTTTCTCTAGTTTGAAGGAGAAAATTCAAATTATTATAATTATTTGGGTGTGGTAATATGAATTACCATATTGTGAATTCATACTCTTTTTTAAGTAGATTTTTGAAAACAAATCTACTTATTAAAATTGCCTGAGTATTCGGACCCTGGGGAGGGAGTGGATACGTTTTTCGTTTCACGATCTTCTTAGCATTTTGGCTTTCCATTACCAATTTGAGGATATTTATCAGATTTATTTTCACTCAATAAAAGCTTCATTAAGTCATTGAAGTTTTTCTATTATTTGTGTATTGCAAAGTGGAGCATAAATGTTGCCAACTAGAGCAGAAGTTTTGCAAACTGGAGCAAATGTTATTTTTACATGAGAGTAATAAAAAAATAATGTTCAGAGCAATATAATAAAAATTTAAAAAAGAAATATCAATCTGGAGTTCATAATTTATTTAATGGAGCCTTCACATAATGAATACATTCATTCTACACTAAATTATGCCTCTTCAAATTCAACATTTCCCTTAAACTGTTGCAAAATGGTATATCTAACCTATGGGACCAGATCTGATGGGAGTTTGGTGCTTATTGGTTTAATAGTTTTCGAGAAAACTAGAAAACAAAAAAAAAGTTCTAAACAATCGGTTTTTAGCAATAGAACAAAAATAAATTGGTTATTTTGCTAGAGATATCGACAACTATCGATAGTTCTTTATCTTTGAGTATGTATTATTTCATATGGAGAGCTGTTACTTTCAAACATAGATAGCATTTTCAGGGAATGAAATGACTTCTTTTACACACTAGTATATTGATTTATAATTTGTATATATAGATATACTCGCATATAAAAGAAGTCATTTCATTCCCCAAAAACAGTCACTATTGTTGAAAAATGGAACTTGTTGAATCAGCTCTCTATATGATATAATATACAATCGACTCTCGATAACTCGAAATTGAAGGGAAGTAAAAAAAATTTGAGTTATAGAGGTTTTTGACTTAACGAGGTTCGAGTTATAGAGAGGAGGCTTGGCCAAATTTCGAGTTAAAGAACACCTTGTATGCCTCTGTGTTTAACAACTCAAAACAAGTAACCGGTCTTATCGCATCCGAGTGGATAACCCATCATCCTCATTCCAATTTTTTTCTTTTCTTTTCTCGTATTTTTTATCAATTTTCAAATATATACACTTGCATCTTTGTATTTAGAAGTTAACGTGTTTCAGTTATAAGCTGGATAAATTTAGTTAGCAAGATACATTGCAAAATCCCGGAAAAAATTAAAAAATAACCTCAATTTTGAATTATTGAAGTCAATAAAAGTTCATTCTTCCCCCTTAATTTCTTCATATATCAACTAAATCAGCTTCATCATAGTTCGAGTTATCGAGGTTTTATTTCGACTTATAGAGGGAATTTTGTATACAGCTCTTATGGCGAGGTGCAGGGAAATAGCTGCGACTTCGAGTTATAGAAGTTTTCGACTTAACGAGATTCCGACTGTATACTCAAAGTTCTTAATAATTTTTTTTGGGACCATCAATCCTCCTCCCCTCACACTACTGCAAATACTCGACTATCTTTCTCCGAATACTTTTGTACTTTTACTGGCAGCTACACTGATACATCGTTCCACCGCTCATTCGCTCATATCCGCTCATGTTTGTTTATCAATTACTCTTTATACCATATACATGATTTACACTTTTGCTGCAATTACACTCACTTCCAAGACATTACTTTAAATACATCTTTATTCTTTTTACACAATTACTTTGCTGCATTGATCCACAACCTCTGTAATTTTTTTACCCAATAAAACAATCGATTATTATGGATATTTTTTTGAAATTTTTTAAAGTTTTTGGAATTTAGGTTTTTTATTTTTTTTTGAATTATGGATGAAAATTTTCAAACCGTGTTTCCTAGCAAAATATTGCTGCGCCAGAGTTTTTTTTATGCTAAGTTATCAATGGTATAGGATATCTATAAAGATTTGTCCCTCACTTTTAAACTAATTATCTCTGTTTGATGTTGTATTCGATTTCATAAATAAATTAAATAATAACTTCTTTTTTTGTTTACTTGTATTAAACAAATCCCTGTGAAAAAATACGAAGTGTCTGAGCAATTATTATCCTCTTGGATGCGGAAATAAGTTACTCAGTAATTTTTATTGTCACAATTGTGGGAAGAAATTTTCATCGATAAAGTAATTATTATCTACTTACTATTTTTGTAGGCAAATTTTTTTCTCTTCCAAATAGTCCCTTTCCCATTAAACATACCAAGTACCATTTCATACCTAATAATATCTACTTATTAACGTGGTTTTTTTTTTTTTTTTTTCTCAACGTGGGCGCACATAAATTACATTATAAGTTTCACAATTTATTTGGTTCTCAAAAAATATTAAATTCTCAACTATTCCTAGTGAATCGAAAAATTATAGCCTGTTTAAGTTCTTTTTGTTTATTTTGTGGCGATTACTAGACAATATTTTTTTGTCCAAATGTTTAGTTAGGTACTTATTAAAGATTAATAAGAACATTTGAAATTAATCTTGGAAGCTACATTCCTTGAACTGTGGTCTTGTAGAAGAACAAAATTCGAAAGTATAAACTATTCAATGACATTTTTACTAACTTTTGAAAAATAATACACCCTTCTGCACGTTTTCTCCGACTTTTGCTACGATATGAAATGAAAAAATTTTTCGTTAAAGAATCTGCACTAAAAAAGCGGAAACGAACCATAAACTTTACACGAACTCGCGATGTTCTCTGACTTTAAACTGGGTCTTTCGGATTTTTTTTTTTAAGTACAATTTCAGACGAAGAATTTCTAAAATTGATGTTAATTTTTTGAAACTTTTTACAAAAAAATAGCTAAAAATTTCTGTATTAAAAGCAAAAAACTGGATAAGTTATCGATGAATCACTCTTAGCATCATAAAAAATCTATGGTCCATTTCGTTGATTAGTGTTTTGAGTTTTCTTTATTTGCCAGTGTCATTGTTTATGATCGAAAGCGTAGCCAAAAGGAGAGGGAAAAAGAGACTATCGTCCTCCACGACCTTTATTTTTTGCTTGTCACGTTTCATATTTGTAAAAAATTTTAGTAATAAATATGCGACAGTGGGTTCCATAGATGCAAAATTTCTCAAATTCTCGAAATTTTCCAAAGTGACGAGTAAAACAAAGTTATATTTTCCCCCCCTTCAAGAGGTCCTAGCTGCGCCCCTATATTTGATATTATTTTATCCTTTGACAGTATATGTAATGCCTACAGCAGTTTATTGGGAAATCCGTTTTCAATTCTTTGTAGAAACCGTAATTTTAAATTTGAAAAAATTGTACTTGAAAAGCTTCGTGTCAAAACGCAATAAGTGCATTTTTCACTTTTTTGGGAAATTTAGAAAACCGATTGTGACACTTGGGTATAATTGGTTAGAGGGTAAGTGGTAAAAAAATGAAACGTGGGGACACAAGAAGTAAGATTTTTGAAAAATTTTATATGTTCGACCCTATTTGGAGGCTGTGGAGCAACAAAAAGAAAAAGTTATTGTGTTTCATCATAGAAGAAATATTATTGCGTTTTGACACAAAAGGTTGGTGATAATCATTAATTTTTGCGTCAAAACACAATTAAGTTCGAAATTTTATTTTCAACTGAATAATATATAATGATGAAAAATTAATGATTCAGAAATAAATTCTTATCTAATGTCATAAATATAATGGATGAGAATACAAATATATTATTTTTTTATCAATTTCTCCAAAAACATAATTGATGGACTCCATTCAACTGAATCAACAAAGAAAACAGTCTTTTTTCAACATTGAGCATTGAAGAAATAGATGTTCATTGAGAATGTGGCTCGGAAGATTGGACATTCTTATCCAAAATTTCGTGTAGAGTGCGTTCCAAATGTTTTCATATACGTGAAATCAAGGAGATCATTTTTAACAACAAAAAAAGAAAAGAAAAGTTGTGGACTTGTTGCATTTTAATGGAACAGGCGTGATCTTATTGCGTTTTGTAATAAAAAGACCACTTTAAATGAAGATATCACATAGAAGGAGATTCTTAAGCTCATTGACGATAGTGGCAATCAATTTCCTGTTAAATTTTACATAAAAACTCAATTTTTCAAAAAATTCACTTATTGCATTTTGATGAAACTTCATCTTGACGTGAAAAAACTTTTCAATACTTAGCCAAAATTAGATTCAATAGAATGGGTGAGTTGAAGTTTTTAAAATATGTAAAGCAAATAAAAAAAAAAAAAAAGTTCAAGAATTTGAATGAAAATTTAGAAAAATTTTCCATTCTTTCAAAATGATTTTTTTTTAGCTTAAAGAGAAGAGCTGTAAACCCACACCCCTTTTTGGTAGCAGTCGTAACGTTCAAATTATTTCATTACCGAACGAATAGGTAGTGTAGAAAAAATGTAGGTAAGTACTCTTTTTTTTTTTTTACAAATTCAATCGAATGAAATGATTTTTAACTAAATGCAAGAGTGTGCACAGTGGGAGGGTGCCGGGGACAGGACAAAAATAGGAACCATTTGTGAAATTAGTCTCTCCTCGTTGGTTGGGGCAGTGTTAAGGTGGAAGAGGTCAGAAGATACATCAGAGAATATGTTGACCCCCTCTCTTTGCAATGAAACTATCTACTCCCTTGACTTCATGAATTCAAAGCGGCCCAAAGTAAATGGATAGATAAAAGTTTTTTATCTTTTTCAACACATAAATATTCTCAGTCACGCATCAGTAACGTCTTGCCGATCAATCTCAACATTGCTTTCGACATTTTTGAGCAATTATAAAACATTTCATGTGAAATGTTGTTTTTGATTTAACAGGTATAATTCTATGTATCGTACCTGCAAACTCATTCCCAACTAGAAACTGTGTATATTTTATTTATTTGAAGTATAAACATCTATTCAAGTAATTTTGTATGGTTACATCCTTATTTTCATCCTGGTCCCATTCCCATTGTTGTCGTCCTGAAATTCGAATATTTAGAAGTTTTACTTTATACTGTACTCGTACTATATTTTATACGAAGAGAAACTTGAAAGGTCGCCAGCTTTTGTACGTCATTATAATATTCCTTCATTATCTCAGGAAAGGTACAGACCCGTAAAAAAAGAGCATCGTACAATAAAATGGGGTGAAAAAACACTTGCATTTTCAAAATAAACCGAGCAGAACTGAAACTTAATTTAGTTTAAAAAAGCAAAATATTTAGCAATGTTCCTATTCGTATTTAAATTTCACCAAGTATATATACCTACTCTATTCTGTATATGTATAATATGTATACGTAGGTACGTAGTTAGGGTTTTAACTTATATCGTATGCCAACAGTATATCTGGAATACAACTTTGCATTCATATTAGACCAATGTAAAATAATTATACGCGCCAAATTCTCGGTCTGACTATCTTTCTCACTCTTTTCAAGAAGAAAAAAATATATACATAAGAAAATTTGCTCGAAATAACAATATTCTGAACGTCGTTTTCGTTGCTTATTATTCTCTACTCCCATATTGTGTACGTGTATAAAATGTTTACGTTTGACTGAGGCAGAAAGTAAATAAAAAAATAAAATAAAAAAAGGAATGAAATGAAAATACGTTTATAACTACTAAAAATGCACGATGCGAGCTTAATTAGGCGAAATTTCACATTCCTAGGCGCATTCTGTTCCTGAAGCACTTTTTAAGGCGACGTATATGTGAAAAGTTATACATGCGTGTAGGTTGCTGGTGAGAAGAGTTTTCTCTCGAATTGAGTGGAATATAGCGAATTTGTTATTTACGAAGAAACAAGACGATAAAATTTGCTATTTACATTTTCTCAGCTCCGTGTGTAGGGAGATCTGTGCCCTCGAGAATGTTTTTAATCAATCTTTCATGGTTTCGTAAACATTCGTATTGATATAGTGGATGAACAAAAAGAAAAAAACCATACCAAATGGGCTAAGAAGAAAAAAATCATCCTTTTAAAATTTCTCCTGCAAGATTAAAGTCTAGAGACTAGAGTTATTGAATTCGGCGCTCTTTTCCTCCACCATGTTTTTTTAATACAGCAATTCCATCGAATTTTATGACAAAACTTTTTTAATTAGCCCCGACTTCAATAATTCCAGTGCCTAGATCTTGCTGGAGAAATTTTGAAAAGATTATTCTTTTTCTTTTTAGCATATGTTTTTTTTTTTTTTAAATAGGTCTATTTAAAAAACATATATATATATATATATATATATATTATTTAACCATAATGCTTCTTAAGTAGATTTTTGAAGGAAATCTACTTATTAAAATTTCCTGATTATTTGGACCCAGGGGTGGAAGTGAGTATGTTTTTCGTTTCATGATCTCTTGAGCATTTTGGCACTATTTTTGAGAATTCATATTTTTTTTATATATACTCCCTTTTCCGTTGAGTCCATTTTCAGGCATAATTTTGATCGGATGATTTCGAAATTTGAAACACATAATTCGGATCTTCCTAAGGAAGAATCCTATTGTTTTTGGTCCGGATTGTACTCATGGTCCGTCCGGTAAGTCAGTTTATATGTATTTTTTATTGAACAGTATATAGGTTGCAATTTTGGTGCTGATAGGCTCTACAGTACGCATCTAAAATAAGCAATTTCGTTGCATTTTTGGCAGATTAATGGCTCTAAAATGAGTAATTTTCAAGCTTTATTCACAAAATTTGGTACAGGTATTGATTTAAAGTATATCTAATAAGCTTCCAAATTTAGTTTCAATTGATATGATGGTTCATTACCTGGGGCTGTTGGAGGGGACTTCTCTATTCCTGAAAATTACAATTTTATTCAATAATCTGAAAATTATTTTTCATTCAATATGAATTTTCAGTTAAAACCGTTGACCAAACCCGCCAATATTTTAAAATTTTCTCATAAACTTTGATTTTTTTTAGAACTACCCCAACCATTATAGTCTTATTTAGCAGGTTTAAGAGTGCGGTACTTTAAATTGTGCTAGTTGGAACTATGAATAATTTTTCATTCAACAAAAAAATATAATTGTTTTTGACATAAAAATTAAAAATTAATTCGTAAAATATTTTGTAAAAATGACATTGAATCAGTATCGTGGAGACATTTTCCTCACTTCCTCTGAACTGGATTCAGCTCTGCGTCGACAAATGGGTCGCAAACTAAAGTCTGTGACCCAGAATATTAGTGCATTGTACTTTAAACAAAATACTTCGTTTGTATGCACTCATACAGATGATGTGGCTCTACGTTTGCCTGCAATTGGCAAATGGGAAAGCAAGGATGTAATTAGTACATACTAGCTGATATAGTCCATGTTGCAGTCTGTATAAGGTACTGAAATGCCTGTGGACAATTGCCCTCAGCACTCAGTATGGTTAGTGTATGGTTAGGCATTAAACTTGTTAGCTACTGGTACCGAGATACAATTTGGTTGTCCTATCTGCAGACTTTGATTTGGTTCCATAAACCGAGTGTAGGTCAAATCACCTACAAGTATATTTTATCACATACTTTGTATTTCTGTCATATTGGTAATTTTTTGGAAACATTATAAATATCATATATATTATTTTATTAGAAGAATTTTGTTGATAAAGGTGATATTTAAACAAAGAAAATCTACTTTTCCTTGTGAAGCTTGCTGCGCAAGAGTTTTGGTTTTGTTTCATTTTAATTCCTGTAGATCTTACCCTGGGAAAATTTTATAAGCATTACTTTTCTCTTTATAGAGAATTTTCAGTCTTTTTCTTATTTTTTTTTTTTTTTTTAATGTTGGTTGGATTTTTTGATGGAAAAAATTTCAATGATATTTCGTTTGACAACATTACTTTAAAACTAACAATTTTTTATTTAAAGATAACTTAAAAACTATTTCATCGATTCTAAAAAAAAAAAAATGAATAAGGTTATCAAAATCGGTGAACAGGTTGAGAAATTATGCTAGAACAAATATTAAAAAGAATAAATTATAGAAAAAGTACACAAGGTGAGTCACATTTCGACACACAATAGAGAAATAGTATTTGGTGAAAAGCAAGCTAGGCACTTTCCTTTATCTCCCATTTTGTGCGTCTTTTTTCAGGTTAGGTACCATAAACATAGTGTGTGATACATGTCCAAAATAGGTGACTGCTACTTTTGTAATTTGCTATATTTGTCTTCGGCTTGTGCTGTAGTCTTCAAATTCTTACGTATCACCTACGTTTTGTACTTGTTTTTACTCAGTTTGCTGGAAAACAGAGTATTAAAATTGACCTCACAAAGGGACAACGGTTGGGGATGATGAATATCATCCATTTCATGACAAAAGAAAACCATAGCATGCAGTAAGATTTTTATAATTTTAAGATTTTGAATAATGGATGAACTGTTAAACTGGATATTCCAACAGAGTGATGCTGCGCCAGTTTCCTAATTTTTACTCAGTCTGGATGTATCATAACTCACAACATCTGTAAGTCATAACTTTTCTCTGTATCAATACCACAAATCCAAAATTCAAGTACACTTTAAAATGAAAGGTTATAACACTTGAATTAAGTGCAAGAATTTTTTGAAAGGCATAAAATTTGAATCTCTAGTGATTATTCATTGAGGAGCGATTTAAGTTGCAATTTTAACTACATTTTAGTAATTTATGGCTTTCAAAAACTTTACACTATCAGATTAAATCTTGAATCGTTAAAATTCATAAAGTTAAGCTTGAAAAGGATGCCCATTGAAAAATAAATACGAAATTTTTCTATTTTTCTTTGAAACACATTTCTTAGAGGAGGGGGATTATTTTCGGATCTCAAATCTGTAAAGCCGAGAAATTAAAAACTATTGTCTAATTAAGGGCACTTCCACGATATTACACTTCTTTAAAGTATTTAAGAACTATACAAAACAACAATCAGTACGGTAGTTTATGATTGGCGATGTGCGAGGGAAACAGAAAATAAAAGAAACTAATAAAGAAATGAAAATTCTAAATTTTGCTAATTTACTATAGTCAGCATCTTGGTAAAACTTTTTGTGAACATAAAGAAATACAGAATGCGTAGCTTGAACATTGAGGCCAATAAATATAATATTATTGATCAAATTCATTTTTTGTGATTAATGAAAAGTAGAACAAACAGAGGAAGGGTTAAAGAAATGAAATGAAATGAGATAATTTTCATCCGTGCATGAATGTAGTCGTCTATATCTAATATGGGCCGGCTATATTCTTTGCAAAATTTTCATTTTAGTAAACCCGTTCTCTACCCACCTGTCCATAACCCTCTCAAAAACAAAAATAATAAACGACAATCTACTTACGCTACTATCTAGGCATCAGTGACCTAAATGCTGGAATTTTATAATTTTCTTCGAATTTTTAACGTAATTTTTTTTTTTTTTCGTTCATCTGTTTTTTTCATTTTATTCGCGCACGTTTTTGTTCTCAATTTTCCCTTTTTTTCCTCTTTTTTTCCATTCAGTTTCTGCCTACTGCGACAAACTGTGTGCACAATATCAAATCAAACCGATTGCGGGCATACCTATTATTTTTTATCCGTCGAAAATTTATAGTCTTCGATTATTAAATAATGAAGTTTTGTTCTGAGTCAGCTCGAAGCGAAGTGAAAGTAATTTAGTCTTCGGCAATGAAATACAGACTTCGAAATTGTTTTCGTTCCTTTCTACGCCAACGTTGAAAAGAATGAGTGTGGAAAAGAACGAAATAAAAAAAAAATTTAAAAAAAAAGAGACGAAAAGAAAAGGCCAAAAAGAAAGGAGAAAAAGGAAAAAAGGTCCTGTCACGTTCCATCTTTTCTTTGTCAAGCCATTAAGAAGTAGCTCGAGTTAATTTCGAAAAGTGGACTCGTTATATAGAAAAATCAAACTTTCCACTGATCTCCTTTTTTTTTTCAGTTTTTTCTTCTTTTTTTGTTTTTTTCGCCATGTTCTTTTCAAGATTTTCAATTAAAACTGAAAGAAAGCTAAAGCGTAAGAAAGTAGGGTAAGAGAAAGATGAAAAACGAATAAAAAAAAATTGCCTGTCGACTCGCCAACGAATTTTTCACATCGTTAAAGTCTTTACCGAAAAGTTTAACAAGAAAACAATAGTTTTGAAAAAGCTTTATATACTTACGCTAACATACTGTAAGCTATCGTATTTTTTTTTAAACTTACCAACGGAAACGATACGCCTGCAAAGTTTGATTATGCTACTTAATACGCTTCTGGGGCAACTACGTACTATAACTAAACCTGTTATTTTTTGTACAGAAAATCGTACGTAGTATTGTCTGTTTCGAAATTGAATAATATTTAAGTTAAGTATACTTGTAAATATATTTAATACTCAAATGTAAATTAATAAGTTTACCTTAAAAAACAGAGAAATAAATTAGTTAAAAAAAATAAAAACAAGCTCAAAATTGAAATTAATTTTCTTTATCTATTTGAATTAATTATATGGTTTATTGATCATAAAATTCCTATAATAATTTGAATTATTATATAATTATAAAAATTAGATCCGAAATTTCATCATAAGGAAAATGTTTGATGATGTTCTGATATAAAATACGTTTTTCATTTATAATATAGTAAGCGTTAATATATTTTTGATTTACAAAATCAATGATATTTATGTTCGAATATTCTTAACCGACTTTAAAAAAAAAAAAAGAAAAAGTAGTTCTATATTCGGCAGATACCATATATATATATTTTTTATTTTTTTAATTTTGCAATGTACCTACGTACCTACAGTGATTACTCAGCAACAGCTAAACTGATATTGATGATTATTTATTTGAAAGAAGATGAGGGTTTAGAGGTAGCCCCAATATATTTTCTTCATAATTGGATCAATACCAAATCCACAACGGAACCAAAATTATGAACCCAAAATTTAAAATTCAACCAATTTCGTTGAAAATTGGTGGCTCGGAATTTTTTTGGTTGCTGATTATGAATCTGCGGTCAGATTTTCGAAATTTAAAATTGATGAGAGGAAGTAAAATAGACGGTATCTGGTGACCAATTTTTAATTACTGAAAATAGGTAACTAGTGCTCAAGTATGTACATTTATATAGAGTTCTGTCGATTTTCAAAGTAAGATATCTCGAAGAAAAATACCTAAAAGCGTGTATTTTTTTTATCAAACGTTCAATATTGCTTTCATTTTAGAAATATTATTCGAAGAAATTAAACTATTCAGCTCTATCTTTCTGGCACGTAAATTAAATTCCCATGTAAATCTCCCTAAGGAAATGATGAGGAATCTGAAAATAGGTAAAAACACTAGCGCTCCTACAGGGACTTCTTCTTGCGCATTGCAGATCCAATGTTGTGGATTTGAAATTCTGAATTAAATCAATCTACCTTTGTGAAAAATAGATGGTACGTAGACCCAAAGGCGGATTTTATATTTGCTTCCTTTTTTTTTCATATTTAAAAAACTGAAACGAAAAATTTAAAAATAATAAAACTTTTTTTCAAAAAAATAGAATTTATTTAAAAAAGATATTAGGCCTGCATTAAAAAAATTAATTAAAAAGTGCACCAAAAATAAAATAAAAAACATTCTAAGGATGTTACAACACCATAGTTTTTTTTTGTTTTTTTTTAACAAAACTTTTTAATTGGTATCAGATTTTAAATACCTAATTAAGTGAGTAAATTGATTTTTTGCTGGAAATTTGGCACAGACTTTAAAAATTTTGTTTAAAACGAAGAAGAAGACGATGTTATAACATACTTATTAAAAAAAGATGATGTAACATTCTCAGAAATAATTTTTTCCTTTTTAGCGCTTTTTTAATTCTTTTTTTTTAATGTACCTAAGCTCAAATTTTTTATTGTTATATTATAGGAAAGAAAAAAAGCGTTTTGTTTTGTTGATGATTTTCAATTAGCTGAAGCCAATATGCTCAATAGGTAGGTAGTCTATGGTTACAAACAAGAAATAAATTTACGAAAACACTAAAGTCAGAGTAGGTTAATATTAGAGGAAACGTTAAAATATCCTCTCCAAAAGATTAATAAATGCATTAATTCAATTATATATCCCATTAACAATGACTCCAGTTAAGCAAGTATTACACTAGGAAAGTTTACTAGCTGAAAGTAACTTTCTCATACTTGCGAAAAGTGGAAATTTAAGTTAAAACTAATTCAACTATGTTCTTTACTTTCCACGAATTTCCATCAAAAAGTAATTTTTTGATCTACTTTCAGCCAGTAAACTTTCTTAGTGTAATACCTGCTTCAGGCAAATGACTGAAACTTTTTCTGAGCTGTTTGGAAGAAGAAAAATACCTAGTTAAAAGTGTATAAAATGCTCAATATCGTTTTTTTAACGTCTATTCATCAAATTGAAAATCTAATTAAGTAGGTATTTTCTTTATTTATATTATAGATAGCCGTCATATTATTAATTATTTTATTTTATTTATAATAATTTTTTTTAAGCTTTTTGATCTCACCATAAAAAAGCTTGAGCTACATACGTAGACTAAAATCATTGATTCGTTTTTTTGTAAAAGACACAACCTTTGTCTAAGAAAAATATAAAATAATTCAAAATACAGTGTGTTCAATATAGGGAGGAAAAATGAAAAAGTAACACAAATTCTACGAATATAGGCCATGTGTGTCGTATGGTATAGGGGGGTTACGTCATTTGTACGGGGATGGGTTGAGTAAAAACATTTTTATGAAGTTTCCTTCTGATTTCTGAGTGAAAATGAAGTTTTGGTACACCATGGCATTTTGGAACCCTATTACCTACACAAAGTAGGCTTAGCATTTGAATTGTCAAAACCAGAGAAATTTTCTGAAACAAAAATTCACAGATCATTTATGAACACGAAATCAACAAATTAAGTCAAACTGGCTGATGTCCGTCAAAGCTACAAGTAAAAATCATATTATTTTATTATTTATTATAAAAAAAATCTGAAGCGATCATTGAAAGGGTGGTCTATTACCCAGACCTATAACTGCAAAATCATAGATTCGTGACCACATCCACCCCACAAAATTATCGAACTAAGATGGTGGAATGTTCAGTTCAGTCCATCGGTGCTTTCATAATTGAAAAATTTGTGAGGAAACCCATTGGCCGGTAAACAATTATTATGCTTCAACCAAGCCATCAACCTTGCTTCCCTTATCTATCTACCTCAAAATCGTGAACGAACGAATGTCAAAACCGAATTAAAAAATAAAAAAAATTCGTACCAATCAGCCTATAATGAAGAAAAGTTTGAAAAAAAAGAAAAAAAGAGGATCTGTATTTTAGTAAAAAAAACAAAAAAAAAACAGTTTTCTAGCTTTAACAATCGACAGTCGGGTGGAGCAGACCTTTTGTTTCATACGGAAATTACATTCTCGTCAAAAAATAGACTTCATTTCCTGCGAAAATTCATTTTTCTTTCAATTCTCTTATTTTATAGTGGAAATGATAATGAAAATGAAGAAAAAAGAATGTACCTATTTAAATACAACTAAAAATATTTCACGTATACCAATTACTTATAAGAAAAAATGTGTTCTCCAAAAACGGTTAACAAAAAAAATTATGGTATTTTGCTAATTTAGATCGTTGAAATTGTTTTACTGCAAGTAGTGATGTCGATATGCAGCAATAATATCAATATTTCACATCGATACGTATCAAAAGAATGGATATCGATACACTGAAATACTGTTGGGACCACCAATCCTTCTCCCCTCTCACTCCTGCGAACGCACGATCACATATAATATACAATTTATTTATATCAATTCGCGGCTACACTGATATACCACTTCCGCCGCTCATTCGTTTATCAAACTTAAATGTACTTTGCTTAAATTATGTATCTTCTTTGAAATACACTCGCTTCTTGGACGGAACTTCAATCAAATCTTTCTTTCTTGTTTCATCTCCGATCCTCATCCTCTATAAATACCGATACACAAAATATCGATACTTCGATACTAAAATTAAAAATTTTTTAATTCAATTGATTCTGATGCCAAATGCTTCATCTGTTAATGTAGATGAGCGTATTTTATGGGTGCCCAAGCTAAGCTAAGTAATTAATGTTTTCTTTTTTTTACTATTCAAACAAATACTAAATTGTGGAATCAATCGTTCACTCAGTGCTATCGATTAACGATCAGGCACAATGACGATAATGGTCAATAAATAATAAGGTTCCAAACTTCACAAAACCTGATGAAAAGTTCATTTTTGTAATAATAGATAATTATAACTTGCATAAGTAACAAAGGTAAAGTTCAATTGGCTTTATGGGGGAGGAGGACTAATAACACTCAAAACCTGGTGAAGCTGGAAGCATCCTGGAAAAAAATCAAAATATATGCTATTAAAAAAAACAAAGTCTAATTTCTACTTATTTTTGTTTGAGAAAAAAATGACAGGACCTTTAACCCCCTCAGAAATTTTATCCAAGCTTCACTTCGAAAAAGTAGAGCTTTAGAATTCACTTTTTAGAGTACTTAGACATGAATGGTAGTTCATAAGTAAGGTGGTAGTTTAGTGATAAACAACAACTTATTTCAACATGACACAAGTTATTAGGTATATTGTTTATGGATAGCTTGAATAGCTACAATTAAAAATGAGCACAAACTTGAAAATTTCAGTGTGGAATACTGTGGGCTGTGAGAAAGGATTCCACAACAGTGTACATGTTTAACAGATTTGTAGCATGTATGGAAGAGCCAACCTCAGTAAAAACTAGCTGAAGTTTGATGTTTACTGGCGCCTATTACAATGGGCTCTGTACACGCACATTTACTTAAATACATACATATTTTTGTATGTATGAGTATTTAATTACGTTGTACTGTGTAGATAACGTAGTACAACGAATGCACTTGTCAACATGACGTAACTTGTGATAAGCCAATTTGTCATAGTCCGACAATTATGAATTACATGCAAAATGTAACAAGTAATTCGTGCATGAAATGTGTGTTCACTGTACAGCACCAAATCAGGCAACCTTTCAGTGGCGACTGTCATCGAAAAATCCAAGCCCCTAAATACCTCACGCTGGTATGATCCCACGTTCAGTGTAAATAAAATTAAAAGTGATAAACTATCGGGCAAGTTCCTTGATGAATAATAGTCGAAAATGCACAGCCGGGTACTATTATTTTATGGTTTTATCACCAAATACTAAACACTCCTCAAATATCTACTGTACATTTATACACAAACACAAACATGTTCACATAAAATATTATTTACTTATTATTTTAATGTTTATGTCGACAGCTGTAGGGGTCCAAGTATCGATGCGAGGAAATATTGTTACGTTAAGTATCGATATACAAATATTGATATTTCAGGGATAAAAATATCAATTCACAAAAATATCGATAGTTACCATATCGACATCACTAATTACAACTCTTTATACAAGTTGCTTGAAACAAAAAAAAATTCCAACCCATATTTTGATCTGAAATTGATATAACTGATGAAATAGAGAACATTCACCCACATTTTTTGAAAAGAACAAAAAAAAAATTATAATTTCTTTGTAACGTTTAACCATTTTGATTGATATGGCTTTGAAAACTAAAGAATACCTATTTGACACGTCGATTATTTTAGCAGTATATACTAAGGTCGGTGGAGTAAATTTATTTTTCTAATTTGCGTCGAGTTTTCGTCATCACTGAAAGTTAGAGAAGTGAAATTTTCCGTCCCTAGAGCAAGAAAATCCTATACCTACCCGAATCAATATCAATATCAACTCTAGTTCACTATAACGGTAAAAAATTAATTTACTAGACTGGGCTGTATTCCGAAAAATATGGCAAGACCCCAATAGAACGAAAGAATAACGAACTATCCACATAAAAAAGTTGGTATTCACATTTCGTTCATTTTTGGAGCAAGAGAAAAGCGTAATTTTTTTTTTACCAACACATAATCTTCCAGCAGGGAATTTGTAAATTATTTTTCCAAACTTTTGTATCAGCAATATCTCGGTGCAATTTATAAAAAATCAGAACATTCACCTGTTTCGGTATCTTCAAAATATATTTGCTTGTAAAATATATTTTGCATTACGACTTCGAGATTGGAAAACTTGAAGCACTGGTGTGGGGACATTACTCGTATGAGGTAATAGGGGCTCGCACCCCTCGACGACAGTCGCCGCCCAAAGGCTGGCAATAATCGTCTTTATGATGTTAAACGAATTTACACTGGTGCGTTTGTATGTTCGTACCTGTACATACGTACAGGTAAGATACATTGTACGGGCCAAGATCAATTACCTGATAACGATCTCGGTAATGTCACGACCTGGTACCAAACACACTGCATCATTTCTTATCACCTCAACGGAGACAAGAAACGACGTAACGCATGACATAATTACGTACATATATGTATGCATGTGTGTCTGTGTGCGTGTACCAAATCCTGTATATAAACTATCAGAACCGGCTCAAAAATCGCCAGTGTTTGCCGAGGATTTGGCTCTCCCATACTTAATCATATGAAGTGGCAGAACACGCAAATACTGTTGAAGACCTTCTAGTGTGAATATCTCTCACGACAAGGTATTCCACAATTGGAATTAATTGTCCATTTTAAAACGTAGACGAGTTGATTATGTTAACCTCGCCCCAACGCCACAATCTCCTTCAACATTTTTGTCTACCACTGTGAGGAATGTTCGTACTTTTAACCATTCTTGAAGAAAATTATGGGTAGCCTACCTATTTAAAGACATTACTGTAGGTATTGCATCGTTATTGGAAAAATATAAATTTTCTTCTTTTTATGGGGTCTTCAGACCCTCACAGTCACAACCCTCTGGTGACGCAGGATTAATTTTCACATAAGTTAATTTGTTACCTAGTGGATCATCGCGTCGTTGCATTTTCGCCATATGTTTGTTCTTCAGTACGTAAATATGTTTTCTCGAAGATTCGTCATAATATTACGAAAAACGAATCTACCCTCACCCCTGGGTCACAATATCTGATCGTTTTAATACGCAGATTTTCTTCAAAAACTTACATAAAAATAATGCTGGATGACGTCTCCTGGTAGCCTAATTATGCGTTTGTAAGTTTTGATAGGCAAGTTCTGAAATTTTAGTAGTTTTTTCTATAGCCCTACGAGTCGTAAAAATGTTATTAACTGGTTGGAGGGATGGAGAAGTAAGATTTCATTCAAATTCATGTTCAAGTTACTTACAGTAATGGTCCAAGGGTTGGAGTAGGTCAGTCAGTCAAGTTAGATGTCTTGAACGATTTCGAAGTTACGTTACGAAGGTTGCAGGTAGTAGGTGGCTATTTCTGGAGCTCAAAATGAGTATGGGTGATTTGTGTCTGTCTAATTCTGAGTTTGTGACTCTATGTAATGCTCTTTCAGTTATTACGGAGTTGATTTCCGATAAAATCCATACCATATTGGCCGTTTGACGTTATTAGTCAACTTTAGCTATATTCATTTTGCCATAGGGTAATAAATTATTTAGTAATTTTTTCTATAGGATTTATAGACCAGTTACAATTGTTCAGATATTGAGACAGGGTTAATATCAACGGCCAGTAAATCATTTTCGAATTCGTTAAATAGACTTTTGAAGTAGGATTAGGCGTTTAATTTGGAATCTGATCGTTTTTTTCGATATTCTTGAACAATTTGTTAATTTTCACTTGCAAAAACCACCTACCTACCTAAACATAGATTTTCATTTATTTGCTTTTTTTTTTTTCTTTTTTCTCAAAACATAGTCAACAAAACCTCTTTCATTCTAAATCCAATTCTTTTAAGAAATACCATTTCTACATTATCGGCGATATCACATCGATTTAAGAAACACACAGCATTTAAATGGCTGTCCAAACTCGCGCCATCAGAATAATAAATTTGCATTTTCTCCTGTACCTAATTCGCAGTTTATCCGGCAAGTATACACAACCAATAAAATCGGACGCGATGCCGACTTTTTAATAGGAAATTCCGGTGAAAATTCGCTCGAGGAACGCCCCTCCCCCCCATTTTCCCGGTCATAATAATCCAATTTGGAAAATTTTTGTCGCCGAGATTGAGAAAATGTAGAAAATATCGTACGTTCGCCAAACTTGGTATTCTGCGCGCCGAGCACACTGTTGGCAGATTTATCGTTCGTGTACATTCAATCTACCCTCGGTTTTTATTCGCCTTCATCATTTATCATGTCAATTATCTGTTATTTGAAAGGCTGGGATTTCAGACGTTCATTTTGTTTTCGGTTATTTGATACGTGAATAACACAACACCTATTCGTATTCGAGTGAGGAACTCGTCTTGAACATTTGTACCCTTAACCTCATCCACCCGACTTCGCAATACTTTCCTTTTAACATGCTGTACGGATCAAAGGCAGGAAAAAGGTTTTTTTTTTTTTTTTTTTTTTCTTGCAAATCATAAAAAACATCGCGTCTTATTGTGTACCAACGCGGTTTCGAGTAAAAAAAATTCGTATTTTTTAAGCACACCGATAGCTTACCTATAGGATGTTGGGTAATTCAAAATTTTTACCCAGTTTTCTTGCAAACGGAGTGTTCAAGTTGATTTCACAAAACGGTTAGTGGTGGGGATTTCATAAGAAAAGAAAACAAACGAATTTTTTTTTGTGGGTAAGGTATATATTATTATGTATATGCATGTACGTATGTATGTATCATCCAAAATTTTATTTTCACGGTTTTGTAAAAAATACAAACTGAAAACACAGCTGAAATTGTCGCAAAAAATAGTTCTCATACAGGAACAGGTCGGTAAGAAGTGTGGTTCCTATCAATTCAGTAGTTTCTGAGAAAACTGGAAAACAAAAAATTCACAGGTTTCACGTTGTGTAAGAACAAGACGTGAAAGTCATTGAAAATGAATAAAAATTAAAAATAAAATGAAGAGTCGTTCACTTTTCATTTTCTTTCATTATTGTATTTGTTCCGTAAACAACAAAACAACTTACCACCTCCACTTTATTTTTCAATACCATTTTCTCCTTCCACCTTTTTTACCATCATTATCTACCCTTTCTTTTGCAATTCACGCATAAAAAATTGGTAAAAATTGGGTGGCAAACACTTTTTCACAAACTGACTGGAGAAGCATTTTCAATGCTAAAATCTCCTCAAAAAGTGGTTTTTCCAACATTCTGAAAAAATAATAGACAAAGTTGGTTTGAAATTTTCACGATGCAAGTCTGGTAGAAGTTTGGTGCTATCAGTTCAATAGTTTCTGAGAAAACTAAAGAATAAAAATTTCTAGAAAAAATTTTGTGTTCTTACATAGTTTTAAGGAAACTGCTAAACAATAGTGCTGAAATTTTCAGAAAAGATAGCTATCATATACGAGAAAGTCTAAAAAAAGTTTGGTGCTCATCAGTTCAGTAGTTCCTGAGAAAACTAGAAAAGAAAAAATTCCAGGAAAAATGAAATGACAGAATTGATGGGGATGAAACTTTCGCAATATATTATCCTTAGGCAGATACAAGTTTGATAGAATTTTGGTGCCTATTAGTTCAGTCGTTTCCAAGAAAACTGGAAAAAAAATAATTTCTTAAAAAAATTTTGGGTTTACAGTTTTTAGAAAACTTCACAATGAATAAAGCTAACATTTTCAAGAAAAGTATTCCTCTTAAATGGGACCATGTCTGATATGATTTTGATGCCTATTGGTTCAGTACTTCCCAAAAAAAACAGGAGAACAAACAATTCCTGAGAAATCGGTCTTTGGCAATAAAACATCGATAGATCGATATTAGTTTCAAAGATATAAATAACTATCTATGGTTTTTTGTACTTTTTTTACTTAAAACTAACAATGAAATATCAATATATTTATATGTTTTATATGTTTTTCAGATATTATAGAGGTTGAGGTTGACAGACTCGAAGAAAGTATGTTTGTTTGAGCACTTTCAGTCGATTGTAAGTTTTTTACTTTAATTGTATTCTGCATCTATTACAGATAACTGAAAAAAGTGCTCAAACAATTTTCTGCAAATATGATGAATTGATGACATAAATTTATATTTCAATGATAAATGCAATTAATGGCCAAATACCTTTACGATAATTTTTTTCAAGTTAATAAAGACTTGGTTCAAAATTAAAATTGGGTTGTATTTTTGCTCAATATGAACCAAAGTTGTCAAGTTAGAGTATTAAAATATTGGAAATTTGAAATATCAACAAAGCAGCATTATCATTTGTTTTCATTTTTACATAGGTATTTGAACAGAATTTCAACGATATCTTGAAAAACATACGAACGATTGAACTGAAATTAGACTGAAATATCAACTAACATTAGTTTCAGATTCTCTGAAAATTTAGCAGTAATCTTACATGTGGTTCTGAAGATATTACTGGAATTTGCCAACTAGACTGAGTTCATATCATCTGAATAATTATAGAATCCCACCAAAATTTCAACAATAACTTGAGAATGAAAAGTACCATTTCAGCCAAATTTTCACAGAATCTTCAACTAATATAGCTTGATGACTCTATAAAATTTTAAATTTGTGCAATAAACAGTACCTCTCACAGTTGCTCTTGATGACATAAATTGTAAGAAGGGTGAATATAACTATGTTTCATAGCATGTGATAATAAATCAATCAAATTCTTAATTCATCCAAATTTCTTCAAAAAAGATTATTATCGTTATAAAATCAAAATTAATTACATGTAAGAGTAGCAACTCATAACAGATGAACAAACATAGAAAAATTTGTAAAATGTTTTAATAACACTTGATTAGATTCAAATTCTTCAATGTATGGCCACTACTGTAAATTTGTAAAGTTTATAGTACCTTCTGAGTGACTGTAATTCAAAATGCGGATTCTGAAAATTGCAAAATACAAAAAAAGCACTCGAACATATTGCTGCAAGTGCTCAAACGTATTTCTGCACCTTTTTGTTGCAGATTTTACAGATTACGGTAAAAACTGCAAACACTCAAATGAAACAAGTATAACAAAAATAAAATTGTCGATGAAATTACATTTCAGAAGTGTGTAATTGCAGCCAAGAAAATAGGTAAAGTACTGAATGTGAAATGTATGTAGGAAATGAATATCGACAGGTGAGAGGAGGAGGATTGGTGGTCCCAACTCATATCAATTACTATCGATATTTTTCTTATATTTTCAAGCATGTATTTGAAATTCAGGAATTCTTTTTTAAATTATGGATTAAAATTGGCAAACTGGGTTTTCCAGCGAAGTATTGCTGCGCCAAAGTTTTTTATTTTCAACACCAAAAATGTTCGCATGGACGCGATCTCAAAAAAGGCACTCTTAAAAACAAATTTAAAGAATTTTGATTTTTAAGCTAAGTGGCTGACATCTGGGTGATTTTCAGTGAAACTTAAATAAGAGGGATAAATTCTTATCATTCCTATAGCTGATTGGCTGCTTTTTGAGTTTGCAGGTGATTTGATAAATTTTTTGATTGTTTTTTCGCCTCATTTCTTTTGTTTTAGCGATTGATAGTAGCGCCATCTATATGCTTAAAAATCCCAATTGAGATTGTGGACAATATTTTGTATTTTTTACTACATCACTGGGAGCCTCTAGCACCTTAGATATGTAGTGGTAAGGCAAAACAGAAAAGACCACTGTTGCTCTTTTTGGTAATTACTATGGCCTGGCATAGTCAAATAACAATTTTATAGGACATTTCTTAATGTCATGATTTTAGTATAACTAGCGCCTTCACCGTTGAGAACAAGACAACATTTTATTTTAGATATATCAATAGTTACTAGAAACTTTTACAGTACCTTGAAACATTCCTTAGAACAACATAAATAATTAATCCTGAAAATTTCCTCTTAATCTGTTGGGAGGTTCTGAAGTTATGTGCAAACAAACAAGTTTACCTATTTTGAATTTTATTAATACATATTATAGATGTTCATCAAACATTTTTTATCAGTCTAAAGTTCAAGTTCGGAATGGCTGGTCAAGAAACACCCTGAATTAATTTTAAAAAAAAGTTATTTTCGTTTCAAAATTGTTTTTCAGTTATGAGTTGCCTATCAACTATTATACCTACATTAATTTCACTCCTAGATCCTCATTAACACAGGGATGTGTTTTCAATTAACATATTTTCAAATGCTAACGTCGGTTTCATTTAAAGCATCTTTTCCCCTTATAATTTAATATTATATTATATTATATTTAAAAAATGTTTCTAAGCTTAGTAAAAATTTAAAGATTTTTTTGTTTTTTTCAGTAAATTTTTTAGCCTTTTTTTAAGTTAGAAATGAGCGCGAGAGGGAAATATGAACAGATGAAAAATCTTTAATACATTTTCATTCGGAAACCAGGATATTTTTACAAATCTCTCCGATAACGTTAGCAAAATCAAGAAGATTAATTTGTCAACCGCAAAAAGTATCACTTCTCCAAGTTTGTTACAATATTTTTTTATCCAAAACGAAAGAAAAATGCGAGAAAAAAAAACTTTTCTTTAATTTGGAAATATAAATTACGAATGTCATGAAACAATAAGCGTTATAATGAAAGAAAAAAGAAAAGAAAAAAGAAAAAGGAAAAATAAAAAAAAGAAAAGGAAGGAAAGTAAAGAAAAGCATCCTAGCATACTTTTGTATTGCTGAGGAGTTTTTAAAAATTATGGTTCGTACACTTACCAGAAATAAAATTGAAAAAATACACCACGCTGTTATGAAAAACAAGAAAAGACCCTTTCTTCTCTTTTTTTTTTTCATTTTTATTTTCTTTCTTTTTTTTTTTAGACTGTGGATTTTTAATTAAATGCCAAAAGATTACGAAAAACTGAAACGCAGAGTTTTCGAAGCTTTTCTGGATTATCAGGCCTAACCTCTAAATGGTGGGGAGAAGAAACAAGAGAAAAACGAATTCGTTGAAAGGTATAATTTAAAAGGGTCAATAATTTGAAGCATGCACAAAATGTAATTTTCGAAATAATTTTTCGTTTTTTTAAGTATGGAAATCTTGTAATTGAGATTGCCGGGTTGAATTGGAAAAATGCCAATTCGGTGGATAAAAAACGTCGTACAGTAACAATTCATTAATTATCCAATCGTTTTGTAGGTTTTTTTTTTTTTCAGATGAAATTATTTGGGTCAATGCTATTGTTACATTATTGTCTCAATTATACTTGGTTGTTGCTCATGTAGAAGAAATTTTGTCTGTTTGCACGAAGACGGAGAGAAAGAATTCTTCGTCTTGTGCTAATGAAGTAATGAAAATGGAAAATTATTTTACGAATTTAATTAATTGATTTTTTTTTTTTTTCTGTCGTCATGCTTACAAAAATATACAGGATAGAGTGAATTTCGAGTTCTTCAATACGTTGTAATTTCAACTTCAGTCATTTTCTTTGCACTTTTTTTGCGGCGTTCTCTCTAAACGTTCTTCTCTCTGTATCAAAGAAAATTTACAATGGATCTTTCTTCTAATTTCCGTCATCATAATTACTCCATGTTGAAAAATTAATGTAGGTCATAATGCAACTAAATTTGGGAACAAGTCAAAAACTGAAAATTACACGAACAAGTTTCAACATTACTCGTATGTTCAGCAAGATCCGCGACAATAAAATTAGAAAGGTTGTTTTTCTGTCCAGAAGTGTACTACTTAAATACGTATGGTTTATTTTTACCAAAATTTCATACTGTTTTGGATGAAAAAACATTGAATAATTTATTTAATTCTAAATTCTTTGAGTATGTATGCTTCGAATATTTTTCGGAAAAATATCACCCTCGCAGTGTTTGGGGGGGTGAATAACAAAATTTTGTAAAGTTGACCTATTTTTTTCCTCTCTTTAACAAATTTCTTACTGTTTTTGTAAAAATTCTTATCTTATTTTCATTTTTTTCCTCTAACTTTTGTCTTTTTTTATTCTATTCTTGGTAATTTGAAGGATATTTCCTCGTTTCTCCCCTGGAAGATGTACCTCTAAAATAACATAATAAAATTAGTCTCATTTCTATTTCTTTTGTCAGCAATACAAATGCGAAGAACATATATTTAAATTGGTTCAGTAAAGAATTCTTACATTTTTTCCATTATCAATCATTATATCCACGCACCCACATAAACATATGCAGATATAACTTTGTTAGGATATTTAAGTAATTTTTAAGTCACTATTCATTCTATATATCGTTCTTGCATAGAGATCGTATTGAGCATAAAACGACCTCATTAAAACTACCTATATAATGAATAAAATCATAAATTTCTCAATCCAAGGGCTACTCTAATGTCAAATGAAATGAATAATCCAGGGTTCCACTTATGTATGAAAATTAATTTTTATTTGTCAAAATAAACGTGTAACTACCGTCCTCACGAATGGATAGAAATGATTCCCACAAATTGCATTAAGTCTCACCTTAATCTAATAGCCACTATCGGAAATGTGGCAAATGTGTCCCAAATAAGTTTTTTGCCCATATACTTGGAAAATGAAATTATATCATTACCCTATCATTTTCTTGATTCAAAGTATAAAATTTCCAAATTAGTTTTAAAATGTAAATGAAAAAATTACCTCCAATAATGCACTAGGGCCTTGATGCACTTAATTAATTATAAATTAATATAATCGGTACATGTTATGATAATTATATATCAAGAGTACAAATAACGATACAAAAATATTGTTTCACCATTGTTAATGCAGGTATCTATTGTGAATAGTTATTTGTGATACATTTAGTATATAAAGTAGATGATTTTGATCCGAGTGTGATGTTTACGACACGAGCCAAAGGCGAGTGATGTAAATCACGAGTATCAATCACCTACTATATACCCGTGTGTCACATACTATTTTTTACAACTTACCCTCTCCCTAAAAAACAAAACAAAATGAAAAAAATCAAGATAAATAAATATTTTGGTAATTGGCAAACATAATAAGCACAAACTATCACCCCAAATTCAATGAGATCTAATGGTGTAACGGTTAAGATGCTATTCTCTATTCACACTAAGAAGTGTGTGACATCATAAACAATATTTACACCTATCTATTTGAAATACGATGTTTATTTATTCCACGAAGACTCAACAAAATGATGCTTATCATTGTACAACAACGTGCATCGATACCTTTTTCTCTCTCCCCAACCAGCATGAATGATTCAAAAGAAGCATTTGCGTCATCTGGAACTATTTTTCATTCGCATTATGGATTCGTGTTGCAAATGAAACAATTTTACTACCATCCATAATAAGTTTCACTTCAATAATAATAATTCAAGAAAATAACGCCATAGGCTGTGTACTTCTGAGGACCAGTGTATAAGAAGACGCATACGCCGAAGATGATGTGTAAAGTAAGGACTTTATACATTGTTTCTAAATGGTGCTAAAACTGCCTGCTTTATACATCGTCAAGGTGCCTATAAAAATTAAATGTATCAACAGGTGATGCAAAAAAATTTTCATTATACTCAGTGACTTAGTATTATCCACGTTAGCATTTATTCTTTCAAATTAGTTATTTGTGCAAGTGCTAAAAGTATAGGTGATTTTAATATGAGTGTGAATTTTGCAGCATGATTCGAAGGCGAAGGCTGCAAATCACAAAAGTATCAATCACTTACTTTCCACGTGTTTCACAAACTACTTTTTTCAACAACCCCTCCACTGTCCCCAAAAAAATGGCAAAACATTTTTTTTCATAATATTTTTTTTTTAACCAAAAAATTTTTATTTGAATTTTTTGCAGTTTGCTCGTTTTTAGAATGTTTGTGAAAAATACGGTATTTAGGTCCTAACGAGAAATAATAAAAACTGAGAAAGTAGCCAGCCCATGCGAGAATTTCATCGAGATGTGCGAGAAATTCAAGTTGCAAGTGCGCATGTGCAGAAGATAATTTTTCGAATTCGAATCAAAATTTGCTATGTTTTGTTCCATCAAGGCGCGTAAAAAAACATACTTTTCAAATAGAGTGTTGCAAAAATACACATTCAACACCACTGCCAATTCAAGCTATACCAATCCATTTCAACAACTACGTTTTCACTAGGTTTTTTATGCAAGCAACAATCAAACTTTTTTAGAATCACAGGTTTTTAGCTTTTTGCTTCTTTCACTTACATTGAAGATCGTTTAGACGACTGTTTTTAACAATCTATAATCACAAAAAATCACGAAAACACCATCTTCAGTTGTGCTTTTATGTGTTTTACATACAGCGTCTTCACAGTCAGCTTCGAAAAACGTAATTGTACTATCTAAAAGTTAGATGGTCCCAAACTCTTAGGACAGTACAATCACAATTGTATACAATCAGCTTTTGCTTGTTTACATTCAGCTTTTTTACACGCAACTTCAAAAAAAAGCTGGGTTATAGCTTGTGAAAAAGCCTAGTAAAAATCTTGCTATTAACCATGAACAAAAGAAGAATAAAAATTGGAATAGTAGGTTTTGTTTTGCAAACCTGCAATAAATCAACTACTTTAACCTCGTCCCTATTAAGGTGTATTTTTTTTTCTGCTGAACGTATTTCCTCAAAAATTATATATTTTACGCCCTTCTTTCGCGATAGCAAAATGTAGGCTCCAGCAAATAGAATTCAGAAAAAAATATCTCTCGACAGGAAAATATATAAAATTTAAACACATTCGTATGAAAAAAAAAAATGAACGATAATTTAATATAGCATCCAACGAAACGGAAAACAGTAGTTTTTTCCACATTTTTTTCATTCTTTTTTTTTCTCTTTCTAACTCGTCGAAAGAATTTTGTTGCCTGGAGGCTTCATCAAAGTAAACTACATTACAGAGGGACAGAGACAGAGACCTAAAAGTGAAGAAAAGAAGGGTGAATAATCGAATTTGGAGGGACGCATTGATTACCTTTATAAAAGTCGTGAATTATTGAATTATATATTTTCAGCTTCCACAGTTGTTAACCTATTCCTACAATGTATAGGTTCTATATATGTATAGGTATATATTATATATATTTTTTGTTCTTGTCATTTTTTCCCCCATTTTCCGAAAAAAAAGTTAACAATATTTTCGCGAATACGTTTTTTCCGACAAATTTAATAAAATTTCATTCGAAGATTAAAGAAGCTTCGTCATTTTTCGAAATACCACATTAAAAGGGAAGTACAAAAAGATAATCACTTACCCGATAGGTGGTGACATTGATTATTCACTATTTTTTATTTTTGTCAAACGTGTAATTTGATGAGCATTTTTTGATGAATTGGATAATCTTATTTTGATGAAAGTACAGTACATTAATTCAGAATTATTCAAAAATTATGAGTTTTCGAAATTTATTCATGAATTAGACATCGAATAATTGGTTTTTGTTTTGAAATTACTATTTACAATATTATTTAGCTTCTCTTCCTTTTTATTATCATTTTGTGGAGGAATATTAGACTTTTGTTTAGAAAAAATAATTCTTTAGATGTTGGTTTTGGTGGAAAGTGTTTCTTGATGGGTCAGAAAAATAAAATAAGAAATTCCACCTTGAAGAAACTATTATAGATTTTAGGTATAAAATATTTATTTTTACAACACGTGTACAAAAAACGAGTTTTACATGCATGCATATCGAATGTAAACGAACAGATTTTTGGCCTGCGAAATGGATGATAATTTTACAATCTTATACGCATCCAATTCCTGTGCGACAGGGTGTAAAATATTCGAACATATAAGCATTTTGATAATATTATTTACTTCTTTAAAAATTATCATGTTGCCACTCCAATCAAAACAATATTTCAATTTTCAAAAAAATGTCTCGAATGATTCCTCAGCCTCTAATTAGGTTGGAGAGCTGGGGTTTGTATTGATCGAAAGCAGATAAAATTAAAAAGCTTTCCATATAATTATTTTTTTGACAACAAATAAAGGAAAAAAAGGCAAATTATTGGGAGATTTTCAGTTTTTTGGAATCTAGAAACTTCTCCTCTTTCTCTCAATTATTCCTCAGTCGCTATTTAAGCTAGAGAGCTGGAAATGGTAATTTACCTCAATTTAGTTTTTGTTTAATTTTTTAATCATCTTTAACAATTTAAAAATAAACAAACAAAAAAAATAAGTTGTGGAAAATCTTTTTTTTGAAATTGAGAAAACTATTTTCTTTTACTAAACGATTCCTCAGCCCCTGTGTAGGCTAGAAATCTAAAATTAGTACTGCTAGAAAGTGGAAAAAAATTTACTTGAATCTCTATTCCTTATAATTTATTAATCGTTCCTACCTGTTTGAAAATAAACAAACAAAAAAAAATGCAAAATAATGGAACACTTGCAGTTTTTATGTTTTTTTATATATAACTTCCAAAATTTATTTCCTTTTGGAGTTTTTTTTTTATTTTGAGGGTGAGTTGCTGCTATACTTCTTTTTATGCATTAGTTGCAAAAAGTAGGGTGTGCGAAAAGTGCTTGTAGGCTATTTTAACTTGTGTCAAGTTTGAAGCATTCGCCTTTGGCTCGTCTGCAAATTATTCACACGTCCACATTACGCACTCGTCACGTAATATACTATTATGATACAAGAACGTAAAGTATTTGATTTTGATACTAATGTGATCCTTGCAGCACGAGCCGAAGGTGAGTGAAGAAAATCGCACAACATTAGCAATCGTATACTTTGCATGAGGGTCACATAATATTTTTTTCAAACTCCTCCCCATCAAAAATATTTACTAAGAGAAAATTTTAAAATATATATATAAAAGCCATGCAAAAATGGCAAATTTTTTCTTAATTCGTGTTTTTTCATTCGTTTATTTCGAAGTAGCTAAGGATGAATAAAAACTTTGATAAAATATACAGATTTTTAAGAAAATTTTCTCTTCTTTTCAACAGTGCCAACGCCATCTTTTCAGCTTAAATAGCAGCTGAAGAATTATTGATTGAAAGAGAAGAGGTTTCTAGATTTAAAAAACCAGCCAATTTTGCATTAATTATCGTTTTTTTCGTTTATTCATTTTCAAAGAGTTAAAGATAATTGAAACATTGTATGGAAATTTTGTAAATTTTACCTTTTTTCCAGAAACATTAACTCAGCTCTCTAACTTAAATAGAGGCTGAGGAGTCATTAAGTAAAATAAGAAAGGTTTGCTTCAAAACTGAAATATTGTGTTCAATTGAGGTGGCAATTTGACAATCAATTTTTCACAAAATCCGGATAAGCAGAAATTTCATAATGTTGGTCAAGACTAAAGACGCATGCACAACCAAGACCGTGATTTAATAATCTTCGCAAGTCCCAAGCTGCGCATGTGCGAAATTTTAGTTTACGACATTGGGATAAAATCTCCTACTTCACGTATAATTAATACGCACAAAAACGTCTGTTTTGGGTGGGTGTTGCAAAAAGGACTTTATGCCCAAGTGGATACCAGGATTTTGTTTCAATTTTGCCTGTACCAGACAAATAAAATGATATCTTTAAAACTTCCGGCTAACACATATCCAAATGAGCCATGAAAAGTTTAAAATACCATGGATGAAAAATATGCTCTTTGGGTAGGTATTGCAAAAAAATTTTTAATTAATTTTTATTTTCAAAAACGTAACGCAAAATGAAAAGAGGACCAAAATTATGAATGCTATAATTTGTCACCTAAAATGACAGGTACGGTACTTATACAGAAGGTTCACTTCATAACTATCCCATACTTGCATAAATACTTCTACGTGAATTTTGTTTATGCAACTTGAAAATGTTCGCATTATTTTTGCAAAGTTCTGAATCAAATTTCAACGAGAAAAAGAAAGGAATTTGCTAAATTTTATCACCACTTGAGGTAATATCACTCAAATCAATTTTTTTTTGTTACAGACTTCGATCCGTCATCTACAATGGCAGATTTCTCAAACCATGTTGCTGTACTGTAGGATTTCAAATCCACCGAACCCCATGATTCTCGCAAGAAAGACATCAACAGGTAAACTGAATGCATTTAAACCTGTTTTTTCGTCTCTAAGTTTAGACAAAGACACTTTCTCTGTGTCACCCATAACTGTTTCGTTAAAAACACTGCAGATTTCTAGAGTCAATTTCAAAAAACCAATAGGCACATCGAATTTTATTTGTAAATTTGATCTGGTTTTAATTTTACCCATGATACAGGACTGACATTAGTATCTCCTTCAAAAATGAATGATCACTAGCTATGAAAGTATGATTAATCATGTTCAGCTGCTAATGAATCTGTAATCAGAATTGTTTAATATATATATATTAATTTGTTATAATCATAAGTATTTGAAAGGCAGCCATTTCTAAGAACCTGCTTATTGATTAAATTATTTTGATTCGTGATAAAACTAAGTGCATGAAAAAAGCAGAAAATTTCACTCTGTTAAATTACATCCCTTTGGTTTCTACTACAAATTTACATCTAACAGAGAGCTCATAAATCTTTTTCGACATTCTCGATAGTCTGAGCAAAAAATGAAAAGTAAGTAATCAAGGTTGGAGAAAAAAAAAACCCTGACAAGTATATTTTTCCATTTTTCTTCTTACAAAATTATAAAATAAGAAATCAACTACAATACCAACTGTAAATGTAATTTCGTATACCCAAACGTATTTTGGTTAAACACGAAGAGAGCAAAAAAAAAAAAAACAAAAAAACACTCGACTCTCTTTCTTTATTGACGAAAAAATCTGTTAACTTTCCCAAGAGAAGATCATAAATTTTACTTAGCTTATGCACCTGCATCAATAATGTGGAAAGCGTTCAGTTCACCTTTTCCTCCACCCTTATTTCGTCTGATTTTCGACATTCACCACAATTCCCCTTTAATAGGGAACATATATCCAAAATATATTTTGTAAAATACGAAAAACACCTTACGTATAGTTCCAGCGAGCTACAAGTTGGCATCTCGTGGTGAATAAACGGCAGCTTTAGAGAGACAGATAGACAGACAGACACCCGAGGAAAATGAGAAAACTCGTTTTTCTTCGCTTTCTTTTCGTTCGTCGGAAAGGCCATATAATTGCTGTCGACTTTTATTTGCCAGCCGTAAATCGCGACATTTTTTTCATTTGCGCCTTAATTCCGTTATCGAAAATCCTCTCCCAATGTGGTAGGAAGGAGTTGGCGACAAGCTTGAGCCAAGAAGTAACTTCATAAAATTGGAATTGACGTGGAAAAGAAAAAAGACTGAAAAGTAGTGTGAAAAAAAGAAAAAAAACTCAAATTTATCGTTCAATTACCACAATTTAGAAATTAAGTGAAAAAGAAAAAAAAGTAGAAAAATAAGGAGAAAGGAAGAAAGAAAAATAAAAATAAAAAGTTAGGAACCCCTTCACGTCTCCGTTATTGTAAATCTCGATTACAATGGGATATTCGTAGGTACCCTAAAAACAGCAATTACATATCAAACTTTTTCGTAACACCATACAGAAATCAACGACAAAAACGATCACCAAAAAAAACTCGACGAAGATAGACTACCATTTTCTCTACTCCAACTATCATTGAACATTAAGAGATAAGAAAGAATCTTCGTTGGTAAACACTGAATGAAAAATCCGTTACTTTTTCATTAACTCTGAATAAATTTTTGAAATTTGTCATAACCTAAACTCTCCTTTAGAAAAAACTTATTGAAAAAATTATCCTTTCATCCTTTCAAAAAAAATATCAACATAAAAATGTCGTAAAAAGAAAAACTTTACGGTTTTAAAATTTCTCCAGCAAAATCTATGGAATGGAATTATTGAAGTCGGTTCTCAGTTCCTCCACAATATAAGTCGGTTAGATTTATTCGTCAATTTCATCTTATTTTGTGACAAAACCTCTTAGAAGCGTAAAATTTCCCTTTGTATGTCATTTTCACGTGTTTTTTTTTTTTTTAATTGATAATTTTTTATTAAAACAGACAATTTTTTTTTAAATATAACTTAAAAAGTATCTCATTGATTTAAAAAAACGTAATACGGGTTCACCATTTAAAAAACATCATTAAATTTTTTTCCCTACTTCTTCAGAAATTCGCGAACAAACATGTATTATATCTACCTACTTACATACTACCTACCTATGTACAAAGATTTTTTTAAAGATCACTCAAAAACCATTTCACTGATTCTAAAAACAAACGATATGGAACCTAAATAAGATCACTTTTCATCATTGAAACAAAATTTCATTAAAATCGATACAGGAATCCTCCAGAAATTAGAGGACAAACACACATACATAAAGACATACTACGGGTCATATTAAGAACCTCATTTTTTTTCTTAAATCTATTAAAAATTGTGGTATGCGACCTATGGTGGCGTTATCCAACCCAAAACAAACCAACACAAATTTCCCAAAAAATAACAACACTCAATTATTGAACCGAGAGCTTGGTGAAAATGCGAGTTAAAACCCAAAACCTGCTCAGCTAGCTAGGTGATCGTATGAACCGCTTTATACCATGCAACAAAAAATATATTGGAAAAATATCTACTAGATAGTTGATGTCCAATAAGGCGGCTCTAGAAGAGATCCAGCCTGAGTTGACCCCAATTAATTTCCTCAAGTGGGCCCAATGCCGGCAGGTAAAAATTAAACCATGTTAAAAAATATCATTATGTAATAAAAATTAATTTCACAAAAGAGAGATGAAAAATATTTGACCACTAGTCGTCGACGACAAAATGATGAATGATTATACAGAGAAAAAATAATAAAATATGTCCGACATGATAATTCGTAAGAAAAAGTGGGGAAGAATCAACAACTGGGGTTGTATTACAATTACCACCACTAATAAAAGTTGGTGGTGCGAGAAATAGAGTAAAAAGTTTTAGCAAGTTGAGAGAGAGGGAAAATAGGTTTAGGTTACGTAGCTAGGCTAAGTGTTTAGCCTAGCCGGAGAAGCCCACGGTGTTATGATATTCGAGTATTTATTATTATTATTAAAGGGAAAATTTTTTATTATTTTATTTTTTGGGAATGGTCGCATCCTACAAAATAAACCAAAAAACAAAATGATCCCGCACCAGCGACTAGGTACAAGATATAAAACATTTAATTTAAAAGTAAAAAAAAGAAAGTAAAAATCATTGTGGAATACCTTGTCGTGAGAGATATTCACACCAGAAGGTTTTCAACAGTATTTGCATGTTCTGCCACTTCATATGGTTAAGTATGGGAGAGCCAAATCCTCGGTGAACACTGGCAATTTTTGAGCCGGTTCTGAGAGTTTATATACAGGATTTGGTACACGCACACAGACACACATGCATACGTACATGTATGTAATTATGTCATGCGTTACGTCGTTTCTTGCCTCCGTTGAGGTGATAAGAAACGACGCAGCGCGTTTGGTACCGGGCTGTGACATCACCGAGATCGTTATCAGGTAATTGATCTCGGCCCGTGCAATGTATCTTACCTGTACGTACGTACAGGTACGAACATACAAACGCACCAGTGTAAATTTGTTTAACGTCATAAAGACGATTATTGCCAGCCTTTGGGCGGCGACTGTCGTAGAGGGGTGCGAGCCCCTATTACCTCATACGAGTATTGTCCCCACAATCATCTAATTTATTATAACTCCAACTATAATCGTCTGGACACTTTCCACCAAAAATTACGGAGCAACCAACAACAAAACATGAACATTAAAGTTGTTATATTATGAAAATTAAATCGCTCCCCACTTGAGCTAATAAGTATTTGAAAGAAAATTCGGTAAGAATTTGTAAAACAGGGGCTAACAGTCTCTCACCCAACCCTCTTTTGGATCCTAATTCACGGCCTAAATTTTTGCACAGATTCATGGAGGAGCTTTTGAAAACTTACTGTTATCAATTTATTCTTCGCTACCCAGTTATTGCATTTACTTCAACCACGAATATTCATGTTTTTCGTATCAAACAATAACAAAAATACGTAATAGATTTTTGACATATTTTTTCAAAAATTTCCTGTAATATTCATTAGAAACCTTCGAATGCCGATACAGATGCCAATTTTTTTGTTGTTTTTTTTTTCGGGGAGGGGAAAGAGGTAAGTCTAACCTCAAATAATTCATTTTGGAGTACACTTCCCGTATAATTTTGCGAGTTCAAATAAATAAATACTAGTATGTACACGTACAATGTCATTTTTTTCGTACCCATTGCACATAATTTCAAAATTCGATAACTATAGGATGAATGTGACCCATGAGATTTTTCACATTTCGTCTTCAGCCTCACTCTCTCCCCGCCGACAATTTTACCGAATCGGCGTCACAGAACGCCTATAAACTACGTACGAATTTCGTATAAAATCTTCTAAGTATTCCTTTCTCACTGCGGTATGCCTGATGAAAAACAGTTCGCAGTTGTGCACCCACTTCAATAAAACTTCCTTCACAATTCGTCGATCTTGGCCCAATGAATTGATTCCATTCAGTTGGAATGGTTTGAAGTAAAACCAAAATTGGCCGACCCTTCAAATGTCTTCTGTTTTGTTTCGCAAACGATGCCTAATTAATCAGACAACGAGTCTTGTATTCTCTTCTAACGTAGGTACTACAATAATTCAAATTCGAGTAAAATTAGATGCCAAAGGAATACAAAGTGTACAATCACGTGTAGTGTACATGTGTACGTAAGACTATGCGTGTACATATGGTACATTTATGTTAGTTCTACATGAGATGGTGATCGAAATTCTTCTATTTTAGCGCGATGTGTACGTTGAATCCTATCCAAATTCAGAAAATCATGGCGCTAGAAAACGACTTACGCCAACGCCTAGTTATAATATATCTCCCCTTTCGTCCATTTAACGTGAAAATAAAGAAGAAAAAGCTCTAACGCAGCTACACTCCGCTAGAAAAAGTAGTTTTTCAAATATTATACCTACGTATTGAAATAATCAATTCATGATCAGTTGGGTACTGATTATTCGAAATTCTTTTAAACTCAGCTTCTACCCCAACCTTACGGGGTAGCGGCTACCCAAACTTAAAATTTTTACCTCTGCCCAATCCTTAAAGCTCAGCTTTCTGCATTAACCTTAAAACATAATCGGGTAGAAGATTAGAAAATGAAATCAGTAAAAAGTAGAAGAAGTGATACTAGATACCAAAAATATCCCAATAAGTCACTACCTCAAATGATACTACTGAGTAGCGTTATGAGAGTTGTGGAATGAAAATAAGGACTACTAAGTCGTAAACAAAATTATTCAAAAATAAAAAAATGCCGAAGAAAATAATTTCAAATCACAGTTCAAAAATCAGTAAAAGAATAGTTTCTGTGGTACAAGCATGTAAAGTAGGTGATTTGGCTCGTGCTTCAAGGATCACACTCGTATTGCAATCACCTACTTCGCACGTGTGTCACATACTATTTTTTTCAACAAACCCCCCCAAGAAGAAAAAAAAAACAATGAAGGAAAATAAATATTTTTGTTACTGACATACATATAAGAACAAAGTATCACAACTCCTTCAACCAGAAGTTGTGCTGTAGTGATTTAGGTGCTAGCTTTCGAACACAGAGGTTAGAGGGTCAATGCCCGGGAGCAAAGAGACTTTTATTAATAAAATAAATAAATAAAAAAAATAACGAATCCAAAAAAAAAGGTAATATTAACGTGTATTATAATGTTTGATGAGACTTAGTGCTCATGTGCGTGAAAAAACAAAAGTCACAGCGTATAATAATGTAAAAAAAGATCACAATGCGCTTGTTTGAATAATGATGTTAGAAAACAGTGTTGAAATCTCCTTCTTTGCATATAGTTAAGAGGCATAAAAACTTCTGGTTTTAACGTGAGTGTTGAAAAAAAGAAGACTCGATCCAATCATAAATTACGAATCACTGGCTCTGATCTTTTTGGGCATTTACTGTAAAAAGTTGTGACAAATTTACAACAGTTGTGAAAAGTTATGAAAACAAGATGACTCCTGACCTTTTCTAGGATTTATGTAGCCTAACTGTTGAATGCTTTTTCAGAATAATTATATTTGGTAATATTCCGTGACATGTCTCCCAAATTATACTTTGGTGAGTAGCATAAAAATGTCCCATAGCCTGTATAAAATATAAATTTTTCCTCGAACAGAAAATTAAATTTTCCTCAGCTTTTTTTTATCTTTTTTAAACAGTGTCCTTATTTGTAAAACCAAAATTTTATTTCTGCTTCACCACTGTTACTGTTGGTTATGTGGTCCCTCAGAACTAACAGCAGTTCAAGGATTTGTCAGCATAATTAATCAGAGAATATTTTAGGTTGAAATTATACATTATTGTTTTTTCGACAGTGTATCATTGCATTATGTTGACTATTGTCACATTTCACCGCAAAGAACTAAGTAGTTGTTATATCCTTGAAAAACTTGGAACTTTGTTTTTCGTTGATAAAATTTAAAAAAACGAGAAATAAACTGAGCACGAGCACATCGAATGATAAACACGTTGCTGCGTGAAGGACAGTACTTTCAGATCTTTCGAGGCAAAAATAAAACAAATTCCATAGTGATATCTGTCTGTCTGTCTGTCTGTCTGTTTCTTCCTCTTTCTCTAAAATAGGAAGTTGTTATTGAAACCAAAGTTGACCTTTGAAATCGTTTAAATTAAATGAGAGCTGAAGCCTTAAAAGTGAATTAAAAATGGCTGTTACTGAACTCGAAGCCGCATCGAGTTAATTTAATTGTTAGTCTATCCTAAACAAACTGGAAAATGAGATATACTGTGATTATATGTATGCATTTTGTGAGGGTCTATGAGAGCATCGCATATTTTTGGTATTCAGTTTTTTCCTATTTCCATTTATCGGTTTCTACTTATAGGTTTGCGACCTCTGCAGCTTACCACTCAAAATACAATTTTGCATTAAAACTGAAATTTGAAAAGATGAAAAACAATGTACCTACGCAATTTTCAATCAATTCTGTTTATGAACTTCAAACCATAAACATATTTATCTATTTTCTGTAGTTACTTTATCTGCGTCACTACGTTCAAAAACTTTGGTTCGGAAAATGTGGCTTATTTTTGAAACCAAATTGGCTACGGACAATTTGGATTCAAGTCAACTATGTTACAACAGTTGTATGGTTAAATTGTTATTTTGAATATTTCTCAAAAACTTACTCGAGCAAGGAATATTTCAAATCTCTGTTCGTTTCGTTAGTGACATCACCGTTCTTCATAATGTCTCTTGAAAATTTTCGAAAAAAACAACACTCCAAAATTTTATTACGAATTTTATTTGAAAATTTACTAACCCAGCCATTTAATATTACTATTTTCAACACAAAACATAATCAGTGAACGCAGATCAAAATTTTGTAGGTTTTCATTTCATTGACCCTGCAGGTACTGAGCATGCTATGGTTGAAAACATTTTTTGTTAAATTATTAAAAGGGTCAACTTCATCATGATTGGACCTTTAAATTCAAAGAATTTCTAGTGAAAGGCAACGTTTAATAGGCTTACATCGGTAAATAGTACGAAAGTAAGTCGAATTAAATTAAGTTCATTGACTAAGAATTTCAAGTTCGAAAAAGATTTTAATATTTTTGAAATTTTGACAGAAATTTTCCTCCTCCCTTTCGAACATTTCAGATCAGTAGCAAAATGGGGAAGTAAGAAGGTACCTACTGTGTTAACCCTGTAGAACTTTGGCAATACCTATCTGATTAAAACGATATTTTAGTGACATTAATATGAGACAGTCTAGGTAGGTATTCATAACCGGCCACAAAAAGATTCAAAAAATGTAAATACCGTGATAATAGTATCTAGAAAGATTCTGATGTAAAATAAAATCACTTAAAAAATTGAATTGGTAATTTCCTTCCTAGTTTTTCACAAATTTCTCGAGCTCTGAACAAAGACAAAACACAAACACATACCTAAGTAACTTTCTTATAGAACCTATCCAACACAAAATTAAACGTGTAATGAGAGGAAAATTTCTATATGGTGTTAAAAAGTAAGAATTTGCCCTTAAATTCATTCACAGTTTTCACGCCACTCACGCGCACTTCGGATTTTATCTTCTTTGCACACTAGATACTTTTTACAAATCTTTCAATTGTGTAAAAAATGTAGATGCCTTTTTCCCCTCTCTTCATTAAACTTTTACAAAAGGGAAATATTGCGTGATACCAGTGGCGTAGCCAGAACATTATTTTGAGGGGTTTTTGACAAGGTTTTTTCAAGCAAAAGCATAATTGACGATTATTTTTTGAAGGCATGTGAGAATCGAAACATTTTGGGAAGATTTTGACCCCAAACCCCCACTCCTACACCGCTGGGCCACATCACACATATAGGCTACATGTTATGAACAATTAATTAATATTCGCACACTACGACTAACCCTAGCTATAAGTTCAGTGAAATTGTTCTTGTAATATATTATGAAAAAAATGCTAGAAATAGGGTAAGTTTAAGGCTTAGAAATAAAAAGAATAAGTAGATTTATCAGTTGGAAGTACTTTTATCAAAAATATTAAAGCATACTCTTTGATTCCCATTTATTTTCAATACTTCATTTGTGGCATAGATGAAATCATAAATCAAAGATTCTAACTGTTCTGAAAAATCCAAAAGTCTTTTTCTTCAAAACAATCTGCACAGTAGGTAATGAATAATACTCAGTTAAATGGGAATAACTGCTACGGTATGAATATTTTAAGGTTCCAAAACGGTGAGTACACTTCGATAATGATGAAAATTAGTGTTCTAGATTAATTTAGCTAAAATTATTAGTATTATACACCAGTTGCAAAATGGTTCATTGAATTTCAATATTTCCAGTTTGCAACAGATTATTGCAAACTGGCATAGTGGAGGAAAAATCATAACACCAGTTTGCAACAGGTACTTTTTGCTTCAGTTTGAATGAGAAATTTCAAATTATTTTAATAATTTGGATGTGATAACATGAATTACCATCTCTGAATTCATAGTCTTTTTCAAATATTAAATTTCTCAAAGAATTCTTGTTTTATGACTCTTATAAAAAATACCATTTGCCCCAGTTTGCAACACATATACCCCAGTTGTGCAACACTCATGTTCCAGTACAAAGGAATATTGAAATTTTTGATTGATATTACCTGTTTATGAAATAAAATACACGTTTTTTCTCTTTTTTAGTCCTTATATTATTTGTGTATTGCAAACTGGAACGTAAATGTTGCCTACTAGAGCAGAAGTGTTGCAAACTAGTGTAAATGGTATTTTCAATAAAATTAATAAATAAATAACATTCAGAGCAACATAATAAAAATTTAAAAAGGAAATATTAATCTGGAGATCATAATTTATGTAATGAAGCATTCATATAACAAATACCTTCATTCTATACTGAATTATGCCACTTCAAACTCAAGATTTCCCTTAAACTGTTGCAAACTGGTGCATTTACTCCACTTAGCTGCATTCGCAGTTTCAATGTACTCATTTTAAAGATACAAACATATTCTGAAGTGGAATAATACCTACTCCATTGAACCAGTGAAGTGAAACTGAAAAAAACACTAATTTTTGCAGCTTTAAAAAATCGAGATTTCTTCTCAAAATGAAAATCTAGTTTTTACCATTTCCTCCCAAATAATTTCACAGAAATTAAATGAATTCCACCCACCTTGTAACGCCATTTCAGTTTTTTTTTTTTCAAAAAGAATTTAGCGCAATCTCCTCTCGTCTTACTCATTACGAAAGTAACACCTACATCTTGCCTATATTCTTGTAGGTGAATGAAAAAAAAAAGGGGAAAGAGCTGGAAATCAGTAGATCCGAATCGTTTTTAAAATGTTATCATTTTAAATGTAGCGTTTTCCTTCTGACTGGAAATTCGCTAATTTTCCCGATTTTTGGTTTTGACTGCGACATGTAGGTGTAATTGTATCGTGTACAGAAGAATTTGAGTGACCTATACTATACTCGTGATCGATGACCTAGGATTAGTACTTTTCCACAGGTCCCGCGGTTGCACTGAATGCGATAGTTGTATTTTCTGTGGTAAATACGCGAAAAGATCCGAAGATGGAAAGTTACATGTGCTAAATTTTATGCTATTATAGTTTAAATTTCACAATCAACTGTAGACACCAATCTATACCAAACATTCACAAAAGGAACATAATACACTTACATCAGAAGAAAAAAAAGTGACATATTTCGCTGCGAAGAGAGTTTAAATGAACAAATAGACGATAAAACCACGCGGAAATTACTCAAATCGGAAGACTATATGCTTGCGGTTTGCGTGAATTTGAAATGAACAATTTGAAAGCCACAGGAACAGCACTTTGATGTAGGTAAGAGAAAACATTGAAAGGTTCCTTATGAACAGCTTGTTCGAATGTATGACGAGTACCTCCGTAAGTCGAAGACAGGAAAACAAAACGATAGGTAGACATGTAACTTTTGACGTGAACAGTCTGAAGGCTTTATCATTTATTGAAGAGAAAATCTTGCGGGTATCCACTAATTTAATTTGCGAGGCTATACGTGCAAACACGTTATTGGTACCTATAGGTAGGTATGTCATGTGTCTGATTTGAAAAGGTATTTTCTTTTTTTTAAATTGACAGAGTTAGGTAGGTAGGTAGGTAGGTAGGTAGGTACCTATGTAGGATGAAAATGAAGAACTGCCTATTTAATGAGCAATAATTATTTATGTTTGTGTGGAAACCGCGTAACCTATGTTGAAATTTAACTCAACAATCAACAGTATGTTTCTGTACAGTAAAATATTGTCAGTCAAAATGTGAGGTCTGTTCGTGTTATTTTAGGTTTGTAAGTTTTCACTTTAAGTCGATAAAATTTTTCGCAGTATGAAAAAAAAAACTGAATATTCGACGTGCAAATTCGTACAATGCTTCGTCGTTTAATAGTTATTTCGAAGTTTTATGTTAAAGTTTTAAAAAGTGATTACAAATGCGTCAAGTGTATAGGTACCTATTATACGTACGAGTATATGCACTTGCACGTAAAAGATAATAAAACATTCGAAACTTACAGAAGTTTCACCAAAAATTTGGAATACAATTCATTAAACACAGTAAAAATGGCTAGAAGTTACTTGCGTTCTTGTGACATTTTATGTTCTTCTTTATCAGTGTAGACGTTCAACAATAAGGAAGAGAAGATGCCGCACATTTTTAATACTTGAAATCGATTTTGATAGGAGAGCTGAAAAAAGACCATATTTGGCACATAATTATGTACTTCAAGGCCTTATGCATCATTTGCTAGCATTCAGTTAAATGTTTATTCAAAAATAACCAAGTAATAAAAAAAAAAAATTTGGCCATTTTACTCAATGGGGTGGATAAGATGCCGCATAGTAGGTAGCGTCTAAGATTGCTAATGGAAATTTGCATGTACCTATTTCAAAAAAAAAAAAATATAAAATCCAAATTTGTTGAAAATTTTGGAAAAAATTTATAAAATTAAAGAACAATTACACAAAATTATTTTTCCTGGCACTTAAAAATATAAAAAAATCAGTTCCAATTGTTTTCAAAAGATATTCCTCAGTCCCTTAAATCACAATATGTTTTTCTAATGTATTTCCCTAAAATTTGACTAGAAATAAAAAGTAAATGAAATAAGATGGTACCTATTTCAATTATTCATTAAATTTAATTAATTATATGAGTAATTTAAATATTGGTACAGCATCTTAACCTCTATGAATGTTGGCCATATTAGTCGATTTGAATTTTTTATTGTTTCACATTGTAGGTTGCCGGTGTGGGAAATTAAACCGGCAAACTACAGGTTGAAAATAGAGGTGACTCTACCACATGGGTACAATGCCGCCAATAGCCGATAAAGGTGCGGGAATTTACAATCACACCCCCTCAACCACTCCCCCTAGTGCTGTGGCCATACCTGCATCATGACAGCACATAGAGGGCAGAGTTAGGCTACTGCTAAGTAGGGAAACCACCAAACCTGCAATGCAGGCTTACATCATTACGGCTCAACACCACTCTGTGGAGGGAAGTATGTGAACAAATGACAAGTGTGCTTCACATCACATTGGGGTTATCATTTCTGTACATTGCTGGCATGGCGAGTCAAACTGGCAACCTACCTGCTGAACATAGTGGCAACACTACCGCATGGCTACAATGTCATCAATAGCCGATGAGGAAGGGGGCATTTACGTTCACATCCTCACACACATTTTTTAAATTAAATAATAATAGTCAAATCAAAATAATTAAATACTACCACAATCTACACAAAATTTGCTAATTATTTCATAAATTATTGGAGGAAATAGGACCATTCACTCCCACAATAAGTAGCATCAAAATTTAAATTAATTATATTTAAGCTTATCATCAAACGCAAAATTCACTTTAAAATGAAATGCAAGTAGGGACGAAGGGTTTTTATTAAAAAAAACTTGTACAGAAGGTCTGTTGACTACCCCGCACACATCTGTGATGTCATTTTTTCTTGAACAATGCAGCCAACATTACTTTATGAAAGTACGGCATCTTCGCCACCTTTACCATATGTCTTAATCTGTATTCATTCCTATTTTCTCTACTTTCAAATGGTTCTTAGCAAATGCAAAACCAAGACCATGCAGACAGTTTCCATCTTATTCTTGACCTTACATCAACATTTTTAGTTTTGGTTTTGCACTGTCAAATCTGGACCGTGGTCTAGGTCTCGGTCTGATTATTTCTTACAAGATTTGTAATATATATCCGTTAGGTATTGATGGTAAAATTAATATTCATGTCCTTTCAAAATGTACATAAATCGCAACTTACTCGGTACACATACACATGTAAATTATCAAGGTCAGAGAAAGAAAAAAACAATGATGTAAGCCCCGTATATTGGAGATTATTCAAGTACCTAGGTACCTAACATGATTGTCAACATTTTATATAATATTGTTCTTATTTTTTCTCAAGTTTGGCGTTTGGTTTTGCTTTTATCCAGTTAAATCTTGGTTTTAAAATTTCACTAAATACACGATTAAAATAGGTACCGCGAATGTAAGACGAAAACCAATTTTCCTCATCACTATTTCAAAATTTTCTATTAACGAAATAATTCTTCTTCTATGTTAAAAATATATCTTATATGGTAATTAAAGAGAAAAAAGAGGCTTTGTGACTGTGAGCATGATCAGTATTCACTCTTTATTACTTCCGTTCCACCCAAGGTTAGCCGAAAAGGCGAAGAAAAATGAAAGAATGAAATCCACCTGCGAAGATTGATGAAAACTCAAGTCTTTGGCAAATATTGCCCTAAAATGAAATTAAAATTCAGTGTGAAATTCACGAATGCGACTTCAAAATTTGAATCTTTTCCTCAAGGTTACTAGTTTTTCTTATGAGAGAAAAAACCATTTTCGCTCAAATTTATTCGATTCTATGATCTATAGTTGGTTTTTTTTATATATATATACTTAATATTACCATAAATTTTGTACGTAAAAAACTTGCCTACCAAAAAATTCAATTTTCTTCTAAAAATAATCACAAAGATACGAATTTTCTCCATTTTATATCCACAGGGTGTTTCCTAAAAAATCTTTCAAACTTGAACAGCAGAAACTTAATACCTACTTACTCCTCATTACAAATAAAAAATTATTAATAAATACCCATCGCGTTCTCAATGTTTAAGGAGCAAGATATGCTACAATCTTTTCACCAATAAATTTTTTTTAAAATTGTTATTTGACAATGAAACCCATAATATTTAAGTAACAAAAAAGGTTCTCTTTACTTTCGCCCTATCTTGTATAGCAAAGGTGCTAGGAGTTCTCAAACTTGTACTAAAAAATTCAAGGTAAAGTGGGCCAAATACTTACCTGGACATATGCATTAGTCTAATTCTTCGGATTGTATAATGTTAATCAAGATAAATCAAAACTGAGGAAGACCTTTTTTGTTCTTTGTGATGAATATTACGGGTCTTCATTAACAGATCACAGTTTTAAAGTAAGTCTATTCGTGTGATACTTTCAGCATAGGCCTACCTGAATCCGTAACAGTTTAGACAAGACATTTCTTTATTGAACATTTTTTATTTGTTTTAATGCACTCACACTATCTACTGTTGAAGTTTAGATGATTTTTCGAGAAACAGACAGAATCAGGGATGATAAGTCAGCCATAAACCGTAAGATTTAGGCTAAAAGTCGAAGGTTTTTGACCAATTTAAGTCAGCCATAAGTTTAAGCCAAGCGTACCATAAACAATAAGCCATAAGCATGAGCTATATTTTTTGACTGACTTCAAGAATTTTTAATATTTTTTATTTTATTTTTTTTTTAAATCTTCATTCTGGAAATTTCGTTTTTTCATTTCACAAATCTGAAAATTTTGTAGTGCATAAATGGTTCAAAACAAAAAAATTTGAAGCAAACCAGGGTTGTTTTAAGAAATTTCTCAAATAAAATTTTTTTAAATCATAAGCACAAGCTATAAGTTTCAGCCATAAGTAATAAGCTTAAGCCAATCACCTCATAAGCTATAAGCTATAAGCATAAGCGATAATTTCAAGGTCATAAGCAAAAGCCATAAGTTTAAGCTCTATTGGATAGCTGCCACTATAGGACATAATTTCTCGCAAAATTCGTAAAAGTCAGCCTAACACAGAAAAATCAACAAAATGCATACAAAATCTATTCTGATTTTAGGCTATGCAAGCGAAGTTTTCGCTAATTCTGTTTAATTACCTTTTATTCTTCTCATTTAATACATTTTTCATCCAATGTTTTTAAAATCTGCGAACGTATAAAATCCTATGAACAGCTAATCTACCATTTTACCCTTTAGAAATTTACACGAAACACTGTACTATAATTACTTTTCTAATTTTAATCTTTGCATATTCTTCGTTTAAACTGAAACGAGAAAAAAAAAATTGTATTTTCGTTTTATTTTGTCAAATCGTAAAAACAAAACTAAATTATACCCATAAAAAATTCAACAGTTTAGTAATACCGAAGGAAGTAAGATTACATTTATCCATTATTTATGTAAATGAATTATAAGTACCTATACATTTACCTTCCTTAATTTGTTCCTTCCTTTTTCTATTTATTTTCTTTTCACCCTAAAAGTACAAAATTATCATCAAACGTCAAAAAACGTTAATTTAATTTCATTGGAAACAAAATTTCTAACCTTGTTCAATGTTAATTAACTTGGTAAATGCCAGCCAATAGGCATATATTTTAATAGGAAATTAGGGGTGAAAGGAAAATAGCGAAAGAAAAATAGACTAGCCTACTTAATAGCTTAACTTTTTTTTTCCTTTTTAATTACCTGTACATGGTTTTTAATTATTTTTTCAGCTTCTTCGAACTAATTTACACCATCGACAGCATCTGTTTTTACGTAAATACGTTCCTATTATGCGCGCGCCTGACTCATTGCTCAACCTGTGATTTAAAATAGGTGAGCAAAGTTTCAGGTGTGCTCATAATACGGAAACAAAGTCGTCGAAATACTTACTACAATGTTGGCTCATAAAACAGACGAAGAAAAACAAAAAGAAACAGAAAAAAAGAAATCCGCAATTTACGCATCGCCTGCAACTTGCTGAACCTAAAAAAATTGTAAGGTGAGCAAAGTTTCAGGTGCGTGAGTAAAAATTGCTATCAAAGATGATTTCGAGTCAGATAAATGCGAAGACTATCATCTTAGTTTTCGAATCCAAGCACGGTGGATTAATATTATAGAGTTATTAAAAATATATTGTTATGATTTACTTAATATAATAATTATTTTTTCATAGTAAATATATAGTAGGCTAATAATAACGATGTAAATGTAACGTAAACAAAACTGAAATAAAAATTCCACTCATCTCTTAATATCTGATAATAAAGAGCCTTACTTTAATCCTTTAGTCGAAAGCCTGCTTATAAGATCATAAGGTGTTCGATTTGGAGAACGAATTTAAAAATAGAAAATTCCTTAAAAATCAAATAGGAAATTTGACTAACCTGTAAATCACCTACTGCTCGAAAAAAGAGAAAATCAGAGAAATTATAATTACTACTTTTCAAATTTTTACGAGATTTATTTCGACGTATATTTCATGAAACTTATTTATTTGAAATAGGTACTATGTGAAAAATTTTAATTTTGAAATATCTCAAAATTTACATCACTGGTGGCTAAACTGTATTTCGTTTACCAAACATTAGCGCTTCTGTGTAAAATAAAATTAATTTTGAGGTCTATACAGTAAGTATAGCCAAAAATAAAGTAAATGTTCATAGTTTGGAAGGTTGGAAAATGGCTCCAATGTTACAGTTTAAGTAGGTAAAGAGCTAAAGACTATAGTAGGCAAATAGAAGTCTGCATCAAGAATTATGTTTTCCAATTGTTAAAAAAATTAAAATAGATAATGAAAAAAACTATATTTTCCATTGATCATAAAATCAAACTAGGGAAAGAAATAAAATTGAAGTGGTTCTTTCTTACAATTGTTAAAAAACTCAGAATACTGTATTTAGATATTGTTATTGATTTGTAACTTGACTGATTTGGCAGGAGTGCACTCTGAATAAGAACCCTCGGTCAAATCTTACCTCTTTGAGAATTTACTTAGCTGCATTTAAGTTGTTTGGTTTCTATACTTTTATTTTAAATGGTTTAGTATAACTTGGATGATAACTGTAATTTGATTTGCTCTTGTGATAAAAAATTTAAATTCTCCATCCAACTTGCTCGAAAATGTAAATAACTGTTTGGGTAACAATTAATCATCTCAAGAGTGGGCAGTAAAAGTTGTACCTAAATTAAAGAAAGCTCGAAGCATTGAGGTGAAAATGCTGATGCTGATACAAGGTAACGTGGAATTTTATTGAAACTGGATAAATCAATGTGATTCTCTTTCCTTTCATAGAAGTATTCATATGTTCATTGAATTTTTTTGACATTCATCGTTTCTCTTCAAAAAAATAAGATGAATGAAATTTTTTGGAAAAAGATTATAAATATTATAAAATTTATGATTTTTTAATTTTTATTCTTTTTTTTTTCTGTCAATGGCATAATTATACTAAATTCCAAAAATAGACCTTATATTATGCTCTTTCATTTGTTGAGCGTGAAGGTAAAAAAAAAAAAAAAAAATCAATTCTTTGTAAAACATCGTTTATAGTTGAACAATTTATTTAAATAGTATGTTATTGTAGTAAATTAATGTAATTATCATCATGTCTGTACCAGTATACTTACAAGATTTGAAATTTATAAATTTTATTAATTTAGTGTAGAAAATTGTACATGTGAAAATTATTTGTACGATGTTTGCTTTGTTCATTAATGCCATTGGTGATGTTTTATTCTATTAAATTACACATTTATTTTGTAGAAAAGAAGTAAGACATTAGGAGAATTCCTTTTAACTAAGCTTTGGTCACGGGGCTATTTTATGGAGAAGCTGGAAGATAATATAATTATATTAATTTGATGTCGGATTGGTGGAGGCAATGATCGGGATCTGGTAGCTATATTAATGGTCTACCAGCATAAATTTATAAATTTTCCAATCACATACTGAAGCACCAATTGAACCCAAAAAAATACACCGCCATTTTAGGTCAGGAATGTGATAGCATGTGGGCCAGTCTCAAACTCAAAATCTTCCAGTTGCAAAGCCAAGCACCAAACCACTACGTCACCCTGATCACTCTGTTTCAGAATGTTTATTAAGGATTGAATAGCACTCACGAAGGCTCTCAAAATGAAGGGTTTGAACTTTGAACAAAGTACGATAGAATAGTTTAAGTTATTAGGAATTTTTTTTTCTTTTTTCATAACCTTCATTGATGAAGACCTACTATCAAGTATTACCAATCAACACACATTTTACATAAATTCAATGACATATTTATCATTTCAAAAAGGAAGAGGCTAATGAAGTAGGTACCTAATTGCCAAGATTAGTTCGAAATATATATAAAAAATTTAAAATTTTGTCTTTAAATGAACTGCCAAATGAAAGGATGTTCTTATAATCTTAAGAATTTAGGCAGCATGGGGATTCAAACCCATACCGACTGAATACCTAAACTGCCGTATCACTGCCACCAAAATACGGCACTATTCTCACTCAGTCACGGCACTGGGTGATGGTGAACGAGAGAGATGAGGTTTTATTTACGCCGATGCGTGGTAGCCACCACACCACTCTCCCCAGTATAATGGAGCATAATACAACCAATATGGAGATGCCAGGTTAGTAGGTGTGTGCACTGGAGCTTGGTAGATGCTCTGCTTCATCATCACCCCATGGCGCACAACCTACAGCACCATCACATTTTGACAGCGGTAAGGTGAAAACTACCACCTGACTTGCATGTCTAAAAAAGTGCGTTGTCCCCTTCTCTCATATCATGTTAAGGTCACCACTTTAGGTATTCAGGCGGCATGGGGATTCGAACCCGTTCTGACTAAATACCTAAACTGCCATAGCACCACCACTAAAATACGGTATTATTCTCACTCGGCCATGGTTCTGAGTGATGGTGAATGAGAGAGATGAGGTCTTATTTACACCAACATGTGGTAGCCGCCACAACAATTATAATTAATATTTGCATGTATTAATGTATGTTTGTCCACAAATTTCTGGAAAACCACAGGACAGATGTAGATGAGCTTTGTTTTTAAATGAGAGAGTGTGATTCCATGATAGTCCCTTCTTTTTCTTTTTTTTTTTAAGTGGTAAATACAATTTTTATTGTTTATACAAAACAAAAAATTAAAAATCACGCTGTCAACAAAACATTCATTCTTCAAAATACAAATTTCAGCATAACAAGTTTCACTTCCACCGTGTGTCCCAGTACCCTCTCTTTTTTTTGTCAATGGAAGGGAGCAGAAATTTTCTTAGCTCCCTTTCAAATTCTTCTACATATAGACCCACAATGCTGAAAATAGAGTCTTGACTAATTCTCAAAATCTTCATAGTTATTACTTCAATTTCTAACTGGCCTGCTTGAATTTTTTTTTTTAATCACATTAAAGTACAAAGACCTCTCCGTTATATGTTTATAGCGAACTTTTATCTGAATGAAGTTGATCTAATTAATTTATCTATGCTTAAGTTAACGTGAAATATATTATTTTTCGGCAGACAATTCTGACGATACACAACCAAGAAGTAAACTTCACTTTCACTCTTGACAAAAACTCACGTACCGATTGAATGTTAGATATTTAAATACTTTTCATACCAACGTTATCTGCAGCTATACCCGGTATGTACGAAAATGCTTTCTAGTCTTTTTAATGTCATATACGTGACTTCCTTATTTATTCTTCTTCGCTCACCCTCGTTATAACAACAAACTGTCCAAAGTATTTCGAAGTTGAAGAAATTTTCTCATCATTTCGTTGTGAATTGAGTTAAATGCGCCAGCGAATGGCGAAGATGAAAAAATAATTGCGAGTGTAATTAGGAACTGCTGAATAGCGCGAACAGAAGATGAATTCAAGACGAAGTAATGTAAATTTCGTCTCATGGAAGTAGGAAAAAACTGTGCCAACTAATATTAATCGAAAAAAAATTTCTCATAAAATATCAGCAGAAATTTTGTTGAAACTGGCGAACAGAAATAGTCAGTATTTTTTTATTCGTGGACACGTTATGAATGAAAATTAATATAAAAAATTCCCTGCTAGAACTCGATGCATTTAACTGCGGTATTTTTATGATTGAATAAACAAAATGTTGAGAACCAATGTTATTTTCAAAGTTCATTCTCACCAAAGACAGCGAAAGACTTTTTTGTTAGGATGGAGGGAGAAAAACGAAAATTGCCAAATGAAATTTTTGAAATCGCTATCTCTAAAAAAAAAAAAAAGGTCTTTAACTGACACGATTTATCAACTAGTAAATACAACTTCCAATTTTGCCAACTCCAAAATTGTCAACTATACTAAAAAATTTTGAAATTGCTTAAAAAAAAAAAATTTTCTAACTATAGTTTTAAATAGTTAATTTTTCCAACTCCACCAAGGTTTTTTGTGGAGCCTCCCCGTCCTCCCTCAGATATGTTCTGATATTCTTTCTTTTATTATGAGAAAATAGGCATTTTGTCTACAAAAGAATCTTGAAGTACCATTCATTTTGGCAAATAAAAAACTTCATTGTAGCATGTAACAAAATATGCTATTAATAGAATTTATTGCAGCATGTAACGAATGCTATTGATAGAATTTCTGATTTTAAGTTCTGAGAAGTCTATTGAAGTATACATACTGTATACTACCAATCGTCAAAATGGCTCTATTTTCCTGAAATAATTACAGATAATATGAGTGATGGATTGCTCATTCTAGTATTGACTAGTCAAAATTAGATTTGGCAAAAGGTATTTGCTCAGTCTAGTTCTGATGGTAACATAATATGCTTTGGTACAACAACTAGTGTCACATTTCACCAGTTTTGAGTTAGTAACATCAGGGAGTTCCTGATTATGTCTTCTATATCAACTTCTCAACCACGCTAGTATTTCCCTAATTCAAACCATGAGGGAGTATTTCAGTAACTTAAACATTCAGAATACAATAGAGTAATAAGTCAAAAGTAAAATCGAAGAAAGCAGATTTATCTGGACATACACTTTATTTCTCAACCAAATCAATTAAATTAAGTCGGACTGAGCTCACACATATTTACCTCACATATATACATTTACACTTGGAGAGACTCAGAAAGGAAATTAATACATTCTGTAGAACATAATAAATTATTATATTAAAAAAATGTGCATGAAAAGGAATTGAGCGCTTTCTGAGCATTTTGATTTTAATAATTAGGTAAAAAAAAATATATTAATTGACGCTCAAAAAAAAAATTGTTTTCTAACTGGGCACGAGAATATGTAAAAAATGGAAGTGTCGATATACTTTCGATGCATTAATTACGAACTTGACCACAATTATGAAAAGAAAACTTTCAAAGTGAAAAAAAAAAAAAAAAAAAAAATTTAATAACTTCATTTTGAAGTTAATCAAGAACAGAAAACAAATTAAACAATGTTACCACCTCCGCTTTATTTTTTCATTACCATTTTCTCCTTCAACTTTTTCACTGCTTGACTCAAGAAGCATTTTCAATGCTAAAAGCTTAAGCTATAGCTTAAACTTACAAATTTGAGAAATGAAACTTCAGGTTTGCTTTTTGGCTTTGTGACATTTGACTTCCAGCTTATAAAAGACCTATTAGCCATATGGTCTAGTATACATCCGATCATCTTGTATTTTTTGCATTTTAATCAGTGGAATAGCCAAGGGTGGGCCGGGCTTTACCAAAAAAAATTTGGCCCGACCGATTTCTCCGGAAATTTAAAAAAATTGATTAGCCCTTGTAATGGTTTATTTAAAATAAAAACAAAAAACTCATCAATAATGGAAAACAATTATTACCTGATTTCAAATTAGTGTTTCACCTCGCATAATCATGCATCAGCTGTTGTTTTATCCCCTCTTATAAAATTCATAAATATTATAAAATGGAATTTGATAACCCCAAGAAGAAATTCTGAAACTGAGCTTGCTCCATACTACCTTCTTATGCAGAACAAACACGTGCGAAGTGTTATTCTCACTTTTCTATGCCACAGTCTTATAGCCTACATTTGACTAAGGTATGTCATGTGTTTAAGTCGAAAAGGTCGCACCCACGTGCCAAAATTCAATCACCAGAATCATTTCAAAATATCTAAACAATTGTTGTGGTGCAAATGAAAGGCTTCATTATGAAAATCAAATAGTGAGTATTATCTAGCATGGTATTTCGTTGGACACAAACTTAATTATGTACTGCTGACATTTCCTCACATCTGAAAAAATAGTTCCCACACCCGCTTCCCTGTAAAAACTGGCTTCTCTGCTCGTGAATTTGAAGTGCTCATAATAATTGATCTCACTTAATGACTATCATATTCAACTCAGACCATCCTCCACTGCAGCTGTAATGCTGTAACGTGGTTTCAAAGAAAAATTGTAAAATATATGGATAGTCACTCTCTTCTCAATAACAGTAACAAGATTTTGCATCTATTGAAAATATTCCGTTTGCCTAAGCCAGATTTTTCCTTTTCACCCGCCTCCAAGTGATCGGGATAAAGGGTTGTAGGTATATTGTACCTAAACTTTGATGATAAATTCTCTCCTTTAAAAGCGCTCAAGTGGCAACTTCATCGTGCCAAAAGAGGCCTATCGTCATTTTGAGAAATTACAAAACAAAGTAGAGGCACCGTGCTAAGAAAATAGCGAAAAGGTCATTGTAAATGGATGGATAATTAGCGTCTCGAATCCAGAAAATATGACATGGACTACCATTTACTAGATTTAGTTCAGTCATTTATCAGCATTAAAAACAAATTTGTCAAACCATTCGTTTGAGAAAAACACTTTCTTCATTATACTCCTTTTTTTAGGCTAATACCAGCTATACTCTCAGCCAATTTTTAACGCTCTGTTTCGAAGTCAATTTTAATTTCTAGGTATTCTGACGATGTGACCAGCTTGCTAGTAATTTTGAATGTCAACGACATTCAATTCCGTCAATGTATAATTGTAATTTATGGCGAATGTTTAAAAAAAAAAAAAAAAAAAAAAGTATTTCTCATTGACTGTGCTATGTTGCATATAATTGCTACGATAAAACATGGGAAAAAAATTAGCCAACGAACGCTTTTTTTGGCAACATTAAAACAGGATAACTCGTTTTAACTAATAAACTTTTTTTCTTTTCTTTATTATTATACTTTGTACCATTGATGTAAAAGTATGAAAATCTGCAGACGGCTGATTTGGATGATATCCAGCATTATCTGGTAAGTAATTCACGAATAAAAAACTTAACGAGGAAATGCTTGATTGTTTCGCAGAGGCGACCTCTTTTTTATTTTTATGTAGGTTTCGAAGAAAATCTACATATTAAAACTGATCCAGTAAGTATAAAGACCCAAGTGTGGGTTTAGGTAAGTTTTTTGTTTCATGACCCAAAGAAATTTCTGACACTATTAGCTGAAATTCATATGTATGTCACCTCATAAATAGGATTCGGTCAATTTTAGTATTGACTAGGTTATCAAAACTAGACTGAGAAAATGCCGTGTGCATGTGCAGAAGTTGAACAGCCATATAAAAATTCACAGATTTCACACTATGTAACAATGAGAGGAAGGCATTGAAAGTGAATAAAAATTTAAACAAATTAAGAGTTGTTCATTTATCATTTTCTTTCATTTTCGTATTTGTTCCGTAAACAACAAAACAATGTTGCCACTTCCACTTTATTTTTCATTATCATTTTCTCCTTCAACTTTTTCACAGCTTGACTTAAGAAGAATTTTCAATGCTAAAAGCTTAAGCTATAGCTTAAACTTACAAATTTGAGAAATGAAACTTCAACTTCGCTTTTTGGCTTTGTGACATTTGACTTCCAGCTTATAAGAGACCTATTGTTTTTCATGCGAATTGGCCATACATCCGATTATGTTGTATTTTTTGCATTTTAATCAGTGGTGCAGCCAAGGGTTGCCAGACCTTATCAAAAAAAATTTGGCCCGATCGATTTCTCCAGAAATTTAAAAAAATTTATTAGCCATTATAATGGTTTATTTAAAATAAAAACAAAAACTCATCAATAGTGGAAAACAATTATTACCTGGTTTCAAATTAGTGTTTACACCTCGCATAATCATGCATCAGCTGTTGTTACTGTCACTTCTACTTTTCTAATTCTGACCTTGAATAATGCTATACACATTACCAAGAAACAAATCATACAATTGTCTTATTGTTATACAGGGTGCTCTCTGAGTGGTCCACCTTACTGCACCAGTGGATAGTACATGAGAAAAATAAACATGTTATGACAACGGATGGTCTATACTCAAAATTGAAGGAGTTACACAGCAATAAAATTATTAAAAAATTATTCTGAATGACCCAGAATCTGCAATCAACCGAACGAGAGAAGCAAATAATTTCCTTTCTACATATGGCCTATTCTAAAAATTAAAGTAGTTAGGAAAGTTTGAAAATTCAGAAAATCAAAAAAACAAACCTCAAAAACTGCATTTTTGGCAACCACTTATACATGTGTATATGAGTTATTGCATATCCACAAGTTTCCAGGCAAAATTTAACACAAGACTTTTTCTTCTTTTTTCAATTTACTATCCATTGATGCAGTATGCCAATCCATTCAAAAGAACACCCTCTATATCAACGGGTGGGCAGTGATATTTGAATACCAAACCAGTTTTCGGTAAGACCTAAGAATTATAAAATTGTTTTATATTAATTTTCAATAAATTTTGTCTTTTTTTTAATATTGTGAATTACAGGTACTCCGCTACTATTCATTTCTTACTAATCGCGTGCAAGGGCTTTGACTCTAGTTTTTGGTTCCCTTTCTCTTTGTCTTCAATCAGATACTAAATATTTTGCAGGTAATTTGTTACCTGGCCCCTCCCTGGCCCGACAAAAAAATTCTGGCTACCCCACTGAGTAACAGCTCCAAAATGGTAATTTTTTAACAATAATAACGAAATTTTGTATAAATATAAATTAGGTTTTATTTTTCAATTCTGACAAATTTGGTTTCAATAGACTTTACGGTTCATGTCTACAGGTGATTTCAGTAAATCTGAAATTATCGCTAGGAAGAGATAATTCCAGTAAAACCAAAAAAATTGAATGGAAAGCAGCCCTGCTGTCATTTTATTGTCTCACCAATCGCTTATGAACCTGCAGTATAGCACTCAAGTCTTCTGGTAATTTATAACTTGACAAAACAATCATTATCAATCTCCCTTAACATTTAAATGGTAATTTTTACTTAAATATATAAATTTTTCAACTTTTAATAATTTTATTGTAGTTTTACTCTTTTCTGATTGGTTTTTGAGCTAAAACCTACTTTTTCTAGCGTAGCTTGCTGCGCTCGTTTTTTTTTTATTATTATTTCATGAAAAGGTGAGTCAACACGAACGAATGACAATAACAATTTTTTATTTTTTACTTGAACACAGGTAAGCAACCAGTATGAAGGACCTGTCAGTGGTGCATCTGACATAACATTATTACCCTGAGAAACAAATTCAGTATGCATAGTCGTTATTATTTTTATGAGCATGGAATCATAATTAAGAAACAGTAGTAGCTATTTCCTCAAAAATATAACATAAATCTAGCAGTCGTTATTACAGTTGTGATAATAATAACTAAGTATACCTAGATTTTCTTTTCATATCATAAACAATAATAATTTCTAGTCTAATAATCGTTTCTTGTTGTAACAGCTGGAAGACGTTTGTTCACTGCTACCAACTTGAAGCCATCCGAAGCCCTAAGACGATCCGATGAAAACATAAAATCAGATTCCAAAATTTTAGCTAGTGGAATAGGTAGCTTTTAATTTTCAGCAGTGTAACTACAGCGTATCTGAAAATAAATTTTCAAAATGTTAATAAGTAATTTCGAATGTTAAAAATCGAAAATACAGCTAATACTTCATTCTGAAAGCCCACTGTTCTACCAAAAAACAAATCTTATCGCACATAATAACCTATAGCCCTGCAGAATTACCCATCCAAAAAATGAATTAATTTCTATAAAAAGTTTTATTGCTGGAATGTGTTGTGGTTGTTGCCCTAAGTATGTGCTAAACTTTCCCTAACATAACCCTGCTTAATCCGGCCCAAAGCTGAGTTTAAATGTATGACTGATTTTAGTTTTTTTCATTTTTCTTAAAACTGAGCAGAGTTACGAGGTAAATAGTTCGTAAAAACATATTCGTTACCGAATTTTCTACAAAAAACACTCTTCAGGATCATCCCTTGTAAGGTGCTACAGTCGCTGAAAAAGTTAGGTCCGCACTGTTACAAAGTACTCAGTGTTCTCAAAATTTCATATTTTTTTAAAATAATTTATAAAATATACACAATTTTTAAGGGTCCGTACTTCCTTAATTATGACATTGAAGGAGATTTTCGTTGAACTTTTTCTGCTATTTTGAAAATTAGTATATATTACATACCAAGGTTTAAAAGTTAGGGTTTACATACGAGGGAAAGCGTAGCTAGTGAGTAATTTCTGAGTCATGTAAACTTACTTTCAGCCATTGTTGAAGAAGATATTTCTTATAATTAATAATCAAAATGCAACGAAATCATAGGAACTAGGAACGAAACCATTAATAACTACCAGTTGTAATTGTTAGCCGTTTCAAAGGGAAAAAATAATCAACATAAAAAAATATACCTACCTATAGTGACCATCATCTCTAAACTAGCTTGCGTAACATAATTGGTCTGATGATGGCTTTGAAAGGCTGGGGTTGCAGGTTCAAATCTCAATCAGATCGGAAAGTTTTTTATAAAAATAAAAATTCTAAGTTAATGGAAAGTCATGTTACATTGAAGTTACATCTTTCATCAATGATAAACACTACTTTTTGCTCGCAAAATACGATTGTAAACATTACCTTTTTGATTACGTAGGTAATATGAAAAATATGTTTTAGCTTCACCACCTTTTTGGTAACTCCACCCAATTTTGATAAAATTGAAAAAACTAATAATAGGTATATTAAAAATTAATTTAAAAAAATATGCTTCTATAGGTGTAAAATGAGTGAAGTGATACCTAGCAAACTCTTTTGCACTCTGTCAGAAACCCATAACCTAACTGCAATTGTGATTCTTTTTGATAATGCTCTGGCCGCAAACACGGTAACTAATTATTCACAGGTCTATCCCTATGCCAACCAAAAACAAAGTCTAAATTCTGTTCTCAAACAGATAGTCACTCATTTTGTCCCCCTGTTAGAGAAACAAGCGGAGTTGAACTCAGGAAATTTTACTTCATACTTGGAAAAACTTCCCCAACACATTCCAGCAATAAAACCTTTCATAGAAATCACTTCCTGTTTACCCTCATTATTCCTCCTAATTCTCTTGGGCTACTATAACGTCGCAATGACATCTTCCGACCACGAAAAATGCTCACGTTAACATACTTCAAAGGTATAATATTTACGTACTTCTCTAAACAACTTTTCATATTTTCCTTCATAAATTCCACCCTGTATACAACAATTTCGATCCACAGCGGAACAGTTTCGCATACTGGGTTGCCTATTCTATAGCCTTTTTAAAGTGCGTAGCCAAATTTACCCACTTTTCATATTTCATATTATTACTGTTGAAATCAACTATTTATTTGCGAATAACAAGAGCGTGTATAACTCGATCAAAAGGGAACATCCACATTTTCACGACATTTTCTTTCAACCCCCGCAACAATAAAATTTTCACCAGGAAACATTCTATTTTTTGATGGCAAGATTTTTTTCGGAACTAAGGAGGGCTTCAGACCCCCAAGACCCCCTCATATACGCCCTTGGTGCATAATATTCTTGGCTTCTTTTCATTTCTTTCACATCAAATGTTTAACTTATCGGAAGGTAAAGGCCCCTGTTGGCCACTTTAATTATTTCCGATCTCTGTTCTTTTTGAACAGTCTTACCGATGAGAACATAGTATCAACTTTTTATTTCTAAGAAGGATGAAGTTGACAATTTTGTTTGTGCTTTCATACCTAATTGATATTTTAAGAAATGTTCTGAACTCTTAAATCTCATTCTTTTTCACTGTAGCGCAAAATTTGAGTTTGAAGCTTGTGATTTTCCATTGATTTTGGTTATCCTGTCCCAGAGCTCTCGAGTCTGAACCTCTCCAATCTTTTGGTCGTGCGCGGCTACTTACCTAGTTGTCGAACTTCAGTTTCCTTCGTTAAATATCTTCATTCTCACTTAATTTACTTACGTTAATTTTATTACCTACACAATTTTATCGAATAATTGCGTTCATTTATCTCATTTACAATAATTATACACATTTGTACATAATGAGTTAATATATTATGCTTTTGATTTAATCTGGAATCAGAGATGGCATCGATCATCAGTTTGAAAAAATATTAGGTTTGATTGCTCTTTATCAGCGATTTGTGCAATAACTGAACTATTCTGAAATTCTGAAATTAATATTTTCGAACGTAGGTACCCTTTTCCTCTCTTTGTGATAGTACACTTTTGATTTGATTTGGCCTCACCACACGACCACAACCTTAAATTGAGGCCTTATATGCGTCATTATTTTTCACAACAAGCATTTTCACGTTACTTTACTCCAATCTAAAATTTTCCGCATGCTAACAAATTCAAATTAAATTAATCCGGAATATTAAAATTAAAATAGTCAATTAATTGATCACAAATCGAAATTATGTTATGTATATTATAACGAACATACTTAGTATATTACTTATTTATTATTATTCATTTTATTCCCCCCCCCCCAGTAGCTGGTCACAACAGTAACATAGAAGGGTAGGTTCGTGTTACAATATTAATTTTATTTGCCTACAAACACATGTAACGGGAGAGGGAAAAAAAAGCTAAACTGTATTTTAAAAACAAGGGTAGGACAGAGAAAAAAAAATGGCGAAGAGGCAACATGGGGTTGTATCCACGTGGGAATGATTAATTATTACAAGAGGACAGGTGGCATTGTTCCTCTGTGAGTACCTACCTTTGCTATCTTTTGTCTGCACAGTTGGTAAAGAAAGATATATATATATATATATTTTTAAGTGGCTTCTTTGAAACAAATATCATTTATAGGTTGTCACCCACGACGAATTTTCTGAAAGAAAAAGTGATTTTTTTTTTTTTCAGCCCAAATTTATTTTTTAAATTGATATACGAAAGCGCAAAAGCGCAAATCCGTCGTATAAAATATAAAAATTAATTTTCTCTCACTCATATACGTAGGTATGTATGGAATACTTACTTTTAGTTGACTGTCATTAGTTGGTGGAAAATTCTGGGTCGTCGCCATTCTTAATGACGTTATAAATTGATTGCATGTAGCTTTTCCTGTTCAACTTTTTGGGTAGTTGCTATCTATATATTATTATGTATGAGAAGAAATTTTAACGTAATTTAAACGACTGAAAACTTAACGGTTCATTTTGTAAAATATGCTTACGACGCTACAATTTTTTATCGTCCAATGTTTTACTTAAACATAAATAAATTTCATGCTTGGAAGCGTTAATATTGCAACACGAACGAATCTTTCGTAAAATTTCGAGGCGAAAATCTTTAGTTTAACAACGAAGGAAGTAATCAACGACTGTAATTACACAAAATTAAGCGAATATAGTTTCCTGCGACGACGATGTAGACTAATTGTTTTATTAAAATAAATGGTATCAGCTTGAGAGAAAAAAAAAACTTAATCATTTTTTTGCCTTGCTCGAAGATAAAATGAATATTGCTTAACAATTTTCACTGATGATACGATTATAGTTACTTGAAGCATCGAAATTTGAAGAAAAAAAAAAATTATTATTCCTATCTTAAGAAGATTAAAATCATTCAAATTCGTTCGTCGTCATGATCCGCATCCCCTAATTGGTTCATCCATTGTAAGTGCTGCTCTGTCATCTTAACAACAAAATTTTGTTAAGCAGCACTTCTCATTTTTGAACGACTTCAAAAAAAGGAGGAGGTTATCAATTCGATCCTTATATATGTTTTTTTTGTTTTTTTTTATGTTTGTTTCAGCATAATTTCGCAACCTGAACACCGATTTTGATGAACTTCTTTTTACATGATAGAAGAAAATCCCATGGTGGTCCCATTAAATTTTTTATAGAAGGAATGAGATAGTTTTTGAGTTATCTTTGAATAAAAAATTGCTAGTTTTAGAGTACTATTGCCACTAATACTAGAAACGAAAAATTAATCAAAATTTTCACTATGAAAAAAAAAAAAAGAAAAAGAATGAAAATGGTCTAAAAATATGAAAATAATTTTTTTAATTTCTCCACTATAATCTAATGGAATTAAACTGAAACGAAAAAGCATTATAGTAAATGAATAAAATAGAACCGAAAACAATATAAAATGTACTAAAAAGTGAAAAATAATTCTTTTTAAGTTCCTCCAGCGAGATTAAAGTCTAGGTACTGGAATTATTGAAGTCGAGTCGACACTAATTAAAAAATTCTGTCATAAAATCGAAAGATATTATGACATATAATGCCTACATGGTAGAAAAAAGAGCGCCGACTTCAATAATTTCATTCCCTAGACCCAAATCTTACTGGAGAAATTTTAAAAGAATTATTTTTCTCTTTTTAGTGCATTTTTTTTTTGAAGTTGGTTAAATTTTTTTGAAAAAATGCTTTTCGTTTCATTTTAATTCCATTAGCTTTTACTGGAGAAATTTTAAATAATTATGTTTCTCTTATTAGAGAATTTTTATTCCATATTTTTTTTTTTTTTTTGTAATCTATAGAGTTATTTCTCTGCTCACAACCTCAATAATCTCCTGTCAAGCCTAATATTTTCTTTCATTATCAACTTTTCTACACAGAAACTAAAAAATATCTCATACTGACCTACAAATAATATGTCATGTTTGTTAGTGCTAATCTGAGTAACACTGGATGTAACTATATGCTTTTGATATTAAAACTATTAATTCGGTATTAAAATGCTTACTTGCAATATTGAAGAGATTAGTTTTTCTTCTTGTTAGGTATGGCCCTTGGGGCAACACTGAACACCTCTCTTTGAGGTGTTCTGATGCACCTGGCAACCGTGCATCCACCGATATAACGGAGTTCTTCCCTCTCATGACAGTGTCTTTTGTTCATTCATGTAAACAATTTCATCTGACATATACCACTTGTGGTGTACGCATATATAATAATGATATTCTGAGTATCAAACTATTTGTAGTTTGGTTGTATTCCTCGTAATAAACGTGTTTCCAAGTCACAGTGCATTTGTCATTTGGAGTGTGTGTGTCTGTGAACCTGTTCTCGGGTAAATCTTGTAACACACAATGTGGCAGAAGATCGTGGTATATGGCCAAAAACCTCCAAAACAAAAACGTTCTGTTATATCTATTTATAGGCTGGCGAACATATTTCTTCAACTGTATCTCATTCAGTCTTGCAATATCAGTTTTAACGATGGAAAATGATTAAAATCAATGACGAAGGAAATAATCTTAAAAATCCCATTGTAAGTAATGTTGAGAATTTATTTACCTTAGCCCTACTCTCGTGAAACACAAATCATCCTACTCAGACTGATCTCATTGATTTCAATCATAAACATAAACAAAATAATTCTACATCTTCTTCTTTGTTGTTCGAAGTGGAATCACTAGTATTACACAGTGTTAAAAGAGTGGCTTTTAGAAACCTCAGTCCTAAAAGTGAGAGTATCTTGGTAGAAAATAAATCGAATCTGAATAATACGGAAGTTTATTTCAGCAAACACAAATCTGAATCATCAAATAATATGTTACAGCCCAAATCAAATTATTGGCGAAATGATCCAAGATATGGTATTGAAGGATATCAAAATTTTTCTGACCAAAAGAATGATGAAATCCTAGAAATTGAACAATTAACTGATCAACAAAAGGAAGACATCCTGAGTGAATCTTGTCGAGTAATAAATGTATTATTAAAAATAATGAAGAAATCTTAAGAATGTTTGATCCTCTAAATGTGCTGAAACCCTAGAATAATAAAATTAATTATTTTACAGCAGTTAAAAATGGTAAAACAGTTCTTAACTTCCCTAAAATTACGTTTGTCTAACAGTACTGAGACACAATTTGCACAAACAACGAGGCACTAACACGTGAATTTAACAAAATTTTTAACCAAATTAGTGAAGAAAACACTCGCAAATCCCCTATTGGCCCTATCCCTTACAATAAAGAAATGGAAGACCAATCCGTTATCAAACTCCAGCTAAAGGTAGGTATTGATAAATTAATTCATGAAACCCTAAAAAGTAAACTAAATAAAAATGAACACTCATTCCAACAGATGCAAGGCTTCGTTCAATAAAATATTCAACAGATCAGAGAGAATATTAATCAAAAAGGCCCAATTTACAGAACTGAACAAAACCACCCTTCCGTAAGTAAAACAGTGAATAACCAAAGATATTGTAACAAAGGTAATTGAGGATACTTTCAAACAAATTGCCTTCAAATTCAAAACCTTGAATGACTGAAAAACTTTACATGATAGAGAAGTTAGCAAATTCTTGAAAAGACTACCGAAAACTAGATTCCAGCCAAAAAGGTATGAACTATACGAATAATTGAGCACATGCTTTGACTTCGGTAGGTGGAATCTTAGAATCAAAACCAATCTAGACTTGGTAAATCTTTTTCCATGGATTCCATCTGAATTTGTGTGTGATGCAGGCATTCCCCAATATGTTGCGAGATAATTTTATGCCATTACTCAAACCATTCTTTGCAACTCTATAAGTCAGTCTGTCCACATATACGTAGACTGATGTACATCAGTCTTTCAAATGTACTCGATCCTTCAGAAATGTTTTAGTCAAGTAACCCCATACGATTATTTTTATCTGCACCAGTCATTGGAGGGTCTCGAATATAACCTGTCAAAACCTGTATCTGAATTCATCGCAATCTATGACAGAAAACACCACAATTTAAAGGAACAAACTATAGGTTTGGAGGGAATGTTTAGTGACTTTTTCTATATCTGTAGATTAATTCAAAAACTACGACAGTTGTTCCTGGTGGAATGTGCCGTACTTTTGTTTATGGTGGGAGTAACGTATATGACCATGTTTGAGAAATGATCTGCAAAGCAGAACAATTGCAAAACAGATACAACTCAAACCACAACATAATTTGATGAGTAGACGAAATGCGACAGAATCAATATAGATCAAACAACAACCCCCTCATACTAATAATTAGGGCTTCCAGAAACCCAATAATACCACCCACAGATTCATCTCAAGAACACGCACCTGCGATTAATAATCTCACAAACTCGACTGCAAATCAAAATGAAAACACAGAAAACAAGAACATACGAAACAGACCCGTAAGAATAGACATGCGCTTTAAATGAGGAGTAACATCTCACAGGACAAAAGACTGCCCCCTACCACAAGGGCAAAAATACTGCTACGGATGCACCCTAATCGAACATATTGAGCGAAACTGTTCATACCACAGAGATGATACGGGAAATCCAAAAGGAAAGGATGAGAAGCCTAGCATAACAAATCAAGACATCGAATTATCAATGAAATAGTATACAAAACCACCGAAAAGTGATATCAATAAAAAGTAGTTGTTTTTATGTTATAAGTTCGTTAATTCTTTTAAATAATAGTTTACCTAACCTAAGATAGGTAATCCCTTATTTCCTTTTCTATCATGTTTATTTTACACAGTTTTTTTTTACTTTTATATTTTTTCATATTTTTTTTGTTTTGTTGTTTCAATACATAATGTCTAGTGATGTATAAGAAGGTTGCACGTTTAGGGGGCCATTGGCTGTTGCCCTTTGTGGCAACACTGAAAACCTCTCTTTGAGGTGTTCTAATGCATCTGGTAATCGTGCATCCACCGTTGCAACGGAGGAGTTCTTCCCACTTGTGACAGCACTGACAGCGTCTTTCACTCATTTGTGTTAAAGATCTTATCCAACATATACTACCACTGTGGTGTAGCTACACGTAGGTATATAATAACGTTATTCTGAGTATCTGACTATTTGTAGTTTGGTTGCATTCATCGTAATAAACCTATTTCCGAGTCACAGTGCCTTTGTCATTCGGCGCGTGTGTGTCTGAACCTGTTCTCAGGTAAATCTTGTGACACAACGCTTCTCCTAACAACTAAGTATTTCTAGGAGCTGTACTTAATCAAATTAGAAAGTTTTCGATGAAAGTTGTAGTTCTAGATTAGTTCTGTGGAATGATAATATTTTAAAGGTAATGCAGCTCGTATAATCGGTACCTATAAATAAATTTTTTAAATAAGTGTGATTGTTCCATTTGAGACTTTAATTTTCTAAGTTTTCACTTCACTTTTATGTGCGTACTCGAAAATTTTTTTAGAGGGAGATAAACTTTTTTCGTATTTTAAAAGGCAAATTTCCGATTTTTTCATTGCAGATGTAAGTTAAGATGACCTTTTTTTTTTTTTTTTTCAAATTTAAGAGGCTTCCTTACCCCCTAGATTACGTACATCCATGTTCTCCGATGCCTTTGTTGTTTAAAAAAAACAAATCATTTAAAAACAAAGAAACTATCAGATGGTATTCGAACCGGCGACTCTCTCCTACCACTGAACCAGTTACCCCTACCGTAAACGCCCATCTTTTCCAGTGTTATCATCAAAACTTTGAAGCTAGATTTTGGCTCGTCAATGAAACTTTCAATAATTTGTTTTTCCCAAATCATCTATGTTCTATCAGGCATTTACCACCAAAATATGAAATAAATTGACCCAGCAGTTGTGGCATACTCTTCAGACATAAATTAGAGTTTACTCATTCATAATATAGATTTAAACTGCCATTAAATGTAATTTCATTTTTTCCATCGTAAAAAATTCCAGTTCTAACTGAATACTATTATCATTTTTGAAGTGGACACTACTTTATTAGTAGTAACTGTAAAATATTAGATACAGGGTGTTTCACCAAGTTTAAAACTTTCCAATACATGATAATCTTGAACAGCTTGCTGAAATAAGTGGCCTGATATTAGGTACATCTAAAAAGTGAGGAACCTGCCAAAAATTGATACACATTGTTTTTTCGAATTAAAACAAATTTTTTAAGTGAATTATCAATAGGAACTAAAACACAAACGTACCCCCAAAAAATCAAACCAATCTGATGAAATTGGAAATCTTGATAGAACGGAATTTTTTTAAGTGCTCATTTTTGTTATTGCTTTCCAACGAATTTCCCTCAAAAATTTTGTTTGTATCGTTAAAAAAACATGTTCGTGAATTTTTTGCCTGTCAACCCGTATTTTTTTGAATACTGTAGGTCAGTATTAAACCACTTTGGGACCATACTGCGCACACAATTTTTCGTATCTTGGTGACTTCTAAAATTTAGCCAGATAGTATTGATGAAACATCCTGTGTAGGGAAGTATAATATACCTAGTTAACGAAATACCTTCGTTATGACGAAGAAAGGAGACATCAAATCAGAGAGGGAGAAAGAGAGAGAAAGACGAACAAGTTTCAGTTCTGTTGTGTCATTAGATCAAAAGACAAATTATTTTCCTTAATTGCTATCATTAGGTTACATTCTTTAATAACTTGTGTTCGTTTATCAGAAGCAGACATAATGCAAACGGCCTTGGAGACTCAAACCTCCATCTCTCTTCACAAGTTTTAGAAAAATAAGATATAAACGACAAAAAACAGTAAATTTTCACCATATTTTTCTCGTTGATTGAGCAACACCCTTTGATTATAATTATTGAATATTCTTGAGGGAAAGTTTCATACATCAAAAACAGACATTTTTTTGTATGAGAGAGAATGCAAAAGCATCGTAAAATTGTTTTTACACGGATAATTTCTTAGGGGCTGAGTAATTGACTGAGGCGCTAAACATTCCCAGTCCCTTTAGTTTCGTCTCTAATCACCCTTCAATAAAGAGAAAGAGAGCACATTGAGCTGAAAGTTTTTAACGATTTTATTAAATTAAGTTTCTGTTTTTAAACTCTCTTAGGTATTCATTTTTATCCATAAACAGCACGAAAAAAAAATACGAAAAATGTTCCGCATATTTTGTCACATTTAAATGATTTCAGCTGCTGTTGACCTAAAACTATTGACGCAAACTTTTGAACTTGACTAAAGCTCTGAGTTGTTCGACTTTTTACTTGACAGAAGTTACACTGATACAAAAACCGAAATCTATTAAGTGGCAGAGGCTTGATACTGTAACAAAAAAAAAAGCAACTTCAATTTATAAAATAGATATTGACATATTAGAAAAAACTTTCGGAGCAATATATGTCATCAAGGCCGGTTTTAAGGGGAAAATTTGGGTATAATACCCTCCGGCACCCAAAAAAAAATCAATTCAAACCACAATGTTGTTCGCTATTTCGAACTGTACGTCTATGAAATATGTCAAATATTATTACCCCCTATAAAAATTCATGAATTGTCAAATGTGATTCTATCCCTCCTCTAAAAAAAATCCTAAAACCGAGCCTGTACGTCACTTCAGGTTGATAGTGCACGAAAAATTTAATCGTTGCCCAAGTTCAAGAACGTTCTATTTTAAACTAGAAAAACTCGTTATATTAAAGAAGTAGTCGTAAGCAGAAAAAACATTATTAAATTTGAACACGCTTTAAATATCGAGTGTTCCACATTGTTCATTCATTGTTGTGAACTCGTTCGGAAAGTCAAGAGTTGAGTTGGTGCAATAATATAATCTATAGGAACATTTTGGTTTTTTTTTGTATTTTTTTGTCCTATTTATTAAACTGTATTTAAAAGATGGGAAGTGAAAGTAAAAATTTAAATTTAAAAGTAATTAGTCCGAATGTCAAATATACAGACGAATTTATCGTCTCAAAATATAAGTATACCATATCTGAAGTGAATATTGAAAATAATGAATATAAAGTAAGTAAATGAAACAAAAAAAATTTAAAAATTTGAAATATTAAAAAGTAGGTCATAATTAATATTTGAAATAACGAAGCTAAGAAAGAAAAAAATTGATAATTTTTTATGCCAAAACTACATTGGTATTATGACAAGGGCCGTAGAGAAAAAATTCGGGCCCTGGAGAGAAAAAATTTATGGGTCCCTAAAAATTAAAAATAGCACCTATGTTCTGGTGCAGTATCTAGGATTTATCTGAGGTAAAAATTTTATAATCCATTGTGAAAGCCTACTTCGCTCGTTATGCTCGCGAAAAATTTTTTTAAATAATTTATGAGTAGATTTTCTTAAATTTTCTCTTTTTTTTTTTAAATTCGGGGCTCTATCCCGGACCTGAGGGAATCCCCCTTTCCTCACTCTCGTCAAGCCTGATTGTGACAGCTGTTAATATTAGGCTAGGAAAAAATTATTCAGTCTGTTTTAATTGACTGCAAGCTCTTCGAATGGGCTGGAGAATGATCATTTTTCGCCTATGGCATAATTGAAAAAAATTTCATCAACTTCTAAACTTTTTATTTCTGTACCCGATAGCTGAACGTGCACACTTGGAACTTTGTATTTGTGAAACTGTATATACCTAATTAATAAATATTTACCTACATAAGTACCATTCACGGTCTTTCAATGTTTAGTTATTTGTTATTTTTTCAGCATTTTAGAAATTTTTCGCGAATTTTCGAAATTTTGTTCAATAAGGAAGACTGAATGAATGATCCTGACTTTTACGTAGGTAATTAATTCGGCTTTCATTTGAGTATAGAATAACCTTGGTTTAATTAAACCCTTTTATGTGAAAAAAAAAATTATAAAATTAAAAATAATCACGAATTTTTGGCAACGGCATTCAGTGGCATTTTTTCAGGCATGTACTATGCCGCTGTTAATTTTGGCATACGTATTGGCATCATTACAAGAATGAAGTTGAAAGACCAAGTTTAAAATAATATGCTGATATCCTTAAAGGTGCTGCTGGAGAAAAGTCAAGATGTGATACAGACGAAAAAATTGACGAAGGTTAACCCTATTATAATCTGGAATAAACAAAGAAAAAAATTTTGTCAAAAAATAGAATAAACTTAAAAAAAAAAGATAAAAAGTTAGGAACAATCCTTTTGAAATTTCTCCAGCAAGATCAAGGGACTGGAATTATTGAGGTCGGCTTTCTTTTCGTTTATCATGTAAGTATAAGACTTATACGTTAACTTCGTCTAATTTTATGACAAAACTTTTTAATTACCATCGATCGACTTCAATAATTATAGTACCTAGATCTTGCTGGAGAAATTTTAAAATTGTTATAATTATATTGTTTTTTTCTCTCTCGAAAACAATTTTTAATTTAGCCTAATGATTTTCCGTTTCATTATAATTCCAATAGATTTTATTGTAAAAATTTTAAAAGAAGTCTTTTTCATTTTTCCACTCATTTTTATTGATTTTTTTTTTTTTTTAAGTTCAATTTTTTTATGTTTTTTTATTTCTTTGATACTCGTGCATTAACGTTAGCGGCAAGTTTTATTTACAACAAACAGCTTTTTAAACATGAATCAAAAACTATCTTATTCGTTCTAAATCAAATAATACCAATGGGACCACCATGGGATCACTATTTATCATTTGAAGAAAAGTTTATCAAAATCGATCCGGTAGTTCTTCAGAAATTCACAGACAAACATACCTACTTACATACTGTATACTATATACTTACACAAGTCAAATAATTACGAATCTCTTTTTTTTTTAATTGCCCCCATTTTGTTCAACTTTACAAGATTTTTTCAATTTCTTCTAGTCGAATAAATTGATGCTTTCCTAAATTTTTCAATTTGATTTTAGACAATTAAATGGTCTGGGCTACCTACCTATAGAATAAACAATAAATAAATCAACCTAAATCGGCTAATAGGCCAAAAAATGGCCTTATTTACCAACCTTCTTCAACGAATTATTGAATTTAGTAAAAATTTCACGATTATTTGGTTTAACATTTCAACGTTCAGGTTACATAAAAAAACGTTGTTCTTTTGTTTGTGCCATGTAATAGCATTTAGGAATTTTACCTCTTTTAAATTTTTACCTATATATTTCGAAAGGCATCCCACCAGATTTGTAGGCTTGAAAATGTTTTCAAGTTTCGCGCTTCTCCACCGTCGACAAATTAATCAATTTAGACTACGTGTAGACCAACACTAATCTGTGAAAATTATGGCTCGAATTGTTGAAACATGTAACGATAAAATATGTAACTATAGTGTATATATATATATATATATAACGTTTTAAAATACTCGGTTTCAAAACGAGTCATTGCATGCTTAACATTTGAAAACGTTAATTTTCATACTTTTCATGTTTAGAACTACGTTCCCTAATCTTTTGTTGTAACAATGGATTAGTAGATGAGCTTTTGTTATTTTCCTCAGCTTTTACTCTGGAGGAATAATTAATCGTAATTAAGCGAATATTTCCCCATGACTGTGTAGTCATTTGTTTCGTGCATATTTCAGTGCGGTACGAGTAAATTTTCGAATGGGTGGTACTATACTTATAGTTTGAAACTTCTCTTTTCAGTTATGATAATTTCGTTCGCGTTCGTCATTTCTGATTATGAAATCAAAACTGAAATTTATAATGTTGTAAAAATGTTGCAGAACCTACAAAAGCCCAGTGAAAAACTATTTAACAGAGAAAATAGAGTCCACATCCACCAGGGAACTGTCATAGTTATAAACTAGGCAATAGAACAACAATGTGAACGTTTGTTAGATAAAATTTTTGTGGAATTCTTTTTGTAAAAATGGGGGACTAACCTCTGAAATCCAAACCACACATCTTTTCCATTTTCACCCATACTTATGGAAAATTTACCCCTCGAATTAATTTTTCGGCTACGTAACTTGGTCAGTTTACAGTATAACAACGACTGACCTACAATTATCCAACTCCTCAGATTAATCAACCATGCTGTTTTTTATAGGATACTAAAAAGGCTAAATCAGAAATCTTTGATGATTCAACCCAAATTTGATTTTATAAAGAGAGAAAAAAATAAAAAATTTTGGGGCATATAGTCACAGTAAAAGCATCAATTATGAATAAAAAATTTGTGGGAAAGGATATTATGATGTTACAGTTCAACTGCCTAAAGTAAAGGGTAGTTAGGTATTTACATGACAGAAAAAAGGATTGAATTATGGTACTAGTTGGTACATAATCGGGATCAAAAACTAAAAAACTTAGGACAGGAAACTTTGAAGCGTAAAATTCAAAAAGTTTAATAAAATATTTTTTTCAATTTCACTATTTTCCAAAACAGATTGAAAGGAACCATTTAAAAAATTAAATAATTTTTAATTTGAATGACATTTTTAGCTGTGAGGACGTAATCCTGATTCCCTTCTTTTTGGGACTCGGCTCCATATCGACAGACGTGGTCACAGACCATCTCTGTTACACACATAACCATACTCTACAGACTGAACACACTTAATGCAATGGGAATCATCTGCAAACATCCATAAGCAGTTGCAGACACATTATAAAACGGTGAGTATGTAGGTATATAGTCCGCCCAGCGAAAAAATGCAGTCAAAAAACCATCTTGAATGTAATTTTTACTCATTTTCAGTGATCCCTAAACATTTTTTCATGTTTCTTTTGTTTCAATAACATAAAATAAAAAACTTGAAAAGATCGATATTACGACCAAAAATTTTCAGTCTGTTTTCTCTTTGAAAAGTTTTAAAAAGAGGACATCCAATTAAAATTAACGTAAGAGGATGGGACAAAAACCAATATTCTCAACACGCTAACATATTTAATAGTAATGCGTGAATAAATAATGTGGAACACATTTTAGATCTATAGGATAGTGAAGTTCGAGAGAATGAAGTTTGACAGCGGTTGTTCTGAGTGATAAATCATATACCGATAGCTAAAAAAAATAATAACCGCTATTCATCAACAAATATTGATATATGAATATCGATAGCGATTCCTACCATATTCCTCACTTCTTCACGCTCAAATCGATTTATCATGTATATCGATACATTTTATATCAACAAATTCGTTTTTAAACGAACCGCCAAACAGGAGCTTTGTTTTTATTGGACAACGCAGGCACCTTCTGGATTGCTATTGGTTAAAGCAACCTTTTCTATTTTTTTTTTTCGAATACACCACCATATAGTGAAAATAGAAATGTGTACCACATTAATAAAAAAATTTCCTATTCACCTGTTTACATGAGCCAGAAATGCTCAAGTGTGAAATATGCATGAAAAATTTTGAGCAACTCCAGCACTTTGCAAACAAATAGGTGATTGCATTCTTTCACTGAGCAAACTATACTGGATGAGTCAGATTATGACGCAACATAAAAAAATCCCATATGTTGCGTGATATATGACTCAGTATGAAAAAAACGTCGTATATGGTGAGTCTTAATAATGCAACAAAATTGACTAAGACTTTGGAAAGAAACTAAAAATGTTGGAAAACCTTTAATTTGTAACAAATCATCGTTTATACGGAAAAAAAAAACAAAAAAAACAAACTATAATTAAATATCTTCTTACAATTAACAAAACAACTGGTTCTATTAGGCTAGAACTGCTCAAATAGGTTCCTATTGGCTGCTACACAGTATCCCAATTGGTCATAACATCGTGAGTGTTGCGCCAAGACTCACCATATGTAGAGATTGTCCCATAGCATGTCGAATTATAAAGCAATATAATTATGAGATTTTCGTATAAACTTATTGCCTGATAATCTGATTCACCCAGTATGTATTTACATACTCACCGATACTTTGCGTGTACTGGCAGATATAATCCCGCCATTTGCCTGTGTATGGTCAGCCGTGCTTCTATATTATGTGATGTAGACACCAAGTCAGCTGACTACCGGCACCTAGTAATAATTAGGTTGCCAAACACGCAGAAAACTATTTGGTTCATAGAACTAGGCGTAAGTAGAGACACCTACACCAAACAGCCACATTAGCTTTAAAATACATTTTTATTTTATAACTAAATCTATGAAGTGCTATAAATTTCAGAAGAAAAACTCAGTTGATGGAGCTACTCCTTCAATTATCGAATCTTTTGAATAATCTGACAATAGCTCTAGTTCTAAAGAGGTCGTATAATCGAGGTCTTACTATAAAAATTCTATCACAAAAACTGTTCAATAAAAAAATATTTAGCACTCAATTTTCAATTAACAAGTAAAAAGATTTTTTTCTGAATCAAAACAACCCGGTGTCAATAACATTGCATCGCTACCTTCTTGCATTAAATTGTGTTGGTGGGTGTAATAAAGTAGGTATTTATGTAGCTGAGGTAGCAACTCCGAAGAGTTGTTTTGGTAGCGCGTATTTGTGGAGACACAATCCATTGAAGATGGATACAACATATCGAATGCATTAATTCGCTTTCAATTTATGCGCGCATGAGATACAACTGCAACAGGGAAGTGATTTTCAGTGTTGCCCTGCAACGCTGAAAATTCATTCTCCCAACCCTAAAATTAGTTTTTCCATTCCGATTAGTAGTTTCCACTCATTTACAAATTACAAAATTTGGCAACACTGAAAAAAAAAACCTAAGTCATCGCTTATGTCGCTTTCCATGGTTGTTAAAAAAATTATGCCCATAATAGAAGTTGAATGCGAGATACCCCTTTCATCAGTTTTTGTATACCAATAAATTCGGGGCACCAAAGTGAAACTACGGATATTCGCCAGCAGATGTTGGTGATTTAATATGCGTTCTGGCATATTCGAGCATTTCAGGGGTGAAAACATTGTTAGCTCAAGTAGGAAGAAACAAGTTTTGTAATTTGTACGTACTACTGCAAGTATGGTAATTATCTTGCTAATGCCTCATATTGTACTTCGGCAGTTCCATAGAAAATTTCACATTTTCTTGTTGCTATTATGAATTAACATTATCTTTGAAATTATGCTGAATGTATTGTTTGCAGAAGTTAGGTACTTAGGTACCCCGGCCATAATTAGCGCCTATTACATATTTTTCGTAGCTTGTGGAGTCCGTATGAACGACCTGTTTCAGAGAAGTCATAATATATTTTATACCGATATATTGTGCGTCAGATCATTATTTATTAATATCACTATGATTTTTCTAATACGCAGGTGACGCCAAAAGATGTCGAATTGTCCATTAAAACGGTTCGTAAAGTACCGAAATTGGGTCTGATGATGGTTGGCTGGGGCGGAAATAACGGCACGACTGTAACCGCCGGACTTCTGGCGAACAAGCATAATATCACGTGGGAAACCAAAAACGGCACCAAAACCGCAAATTGGTGAGCAAGTTAATGGAAAATCTTATAGCTGCGTTGAAAACGTTGTTTTATCGAAATATTCGTTGTAAAACTGTGAAAACAAAAAATCCACTGCAGGTTCGGATCCATAACTCAAGCATCAACCATAAAACTAGGTTCGGACGCCGATGATAAAGATGTTTATTGTCCTTTGTCGACTTTGCTACCTCTGGTACATCCGAACGATATCGTCGTAGATGGTTGGGATATTTCTTCAGCCGATCTAGCCACAGCCATGCAACGAGCCAAAGTGTTGGATTTTAATTTGCAGCAAAAACTGATACCTCTGATGAAAGACATGAAACCAAGACCGTCCATTTATTGGCATGATTTCATTGCTGCTAATCAGGTACACTATGTATTTGAGTGAATTAAGAAAATTTTATACGTCTCATCGAGTATCCCTCTTATTTTGTAAATTTTTCTAACCAAAAATCTCGAAAAAATCGAATAAAGCAATTTCAACGTCGACTTTCTTGAACAGGAATATAATAACGTACTAATGAAATGATTTTTTAAAATTGATTTTTCAATTTTTTGAATAGAACTTAGCTCAGTAAAATTGGAGTTTGAAATGGAATTAATACGTAGTTACTAAAGATTTTTCGACTGAAACATGTCTGAGATGTGCTCCACAACAGGTGATTAAAGTTCTTCACTCCATACCTTGTGTTCTCGCAAGAAGAGGCTACAACGTGTAACTAATTTTGGTTTTAGCCAGTTTTTATTTCTATTTTACTCGATAGATAAGCAATCCACTGTAAATTTACTCTCCTATCAGTATGTACGTAGTCTACACATCATGTTTCATACATGTACAAACACGGTGTCCCTAATAACGAAAATGAGCCTTCATAAAATAATGAAAAAAAATCGGTAATGATAAAAATTATAATCTTCGCATCATTTTTCTGATGGTTCACTTTCGTTATTGAGGACACCATGTATACGTACGGACCTGACATGTGATATAATACCGATAAAATGTATCAGTATGCCAATTTCTTTGGGAATCTTTGTATCTATAGTCGTTTCAACTTAGTTCAATAAAAAAATAATACGGATTGTTATGATTCAAAAGGAAAGAAATATCCTTTTCTACCATTCTATATCTCAGGCCCTGTAACAGTTATGGGGAAAATGTCAAAAATGTTTGTAAACTTATTTGTTTCAAATTTTACATACATTGACGTTATATGTACTGAAGTATTTTTATTATATAACCAGGGGGCTTCGCGGCCCAACTCCCTCTGGTGTTGCTTTCTCTCGGCACTTCGCGCCTCGAGATTCAATGAATCAAAAGTAAATTATGAATTTTAAAAATGTTTATTTATTGAACAAAAAAAAATATTAAAAACTAAATTATAATATCAACTTAATTATAATTTGAAATTAAAATGAAAAACAACTAAATTATACCAATTTGTCTAATTTTCCAGATTTTATTCACCGAAGTACTTCTTTATATAATGTAAAAAGAAGTAAAAAAACATTTCATACGATTTTATCCCCTTAAGGGTTGAATTTCCAAAAATCCAGAAATTGATTTTTAAGGAATGAATACAACAATATTTTAGTGCAAAAATTTTTTCGATATCTGATCCCATTGAAGAGATATTGACCTAAATGTGAGAAAAGGTCAAAACATATTTCACCCCATTTCACCCCCTTAAGGGATGAATTTCAAAAAATCCAGAAATTGATTTTTCTCATATTTGATCAACCGAATTCTATAGATTTATCTAACGAATAAAAAAAAAAAACTTTAAAATAATTTTTTTTTTATGTCATGAAAATGATCCCCAAAACTTTATCAATGATTTATTCTCTGATTGCAAAGAAAATTGATGTTTCGTCTAATTCATTTTTACAGACAATTCTCATCGTCTATATAAACGTGACGAAATAATAATTATTATAGAGGGTCAGTATTCCAAATTCTAGAAATACTAGCGGCCTATTCAACGTCTTTCTGATAAACGCACAGCTCTGAATATGATGACTATTGTAATGTCATCATATTCAGCGGACATAGTGTTGTCACGCCTCCTGATTTATAGTGACCATTTTATATCTTTAAAATTACGTTAAAAACGCGTTTTTAAAAGATAAGTTTTTATTTTCTTTTTTTTTTTGGCTTTAGCTTCATGCCAAATAAATATTTTTTCGTTGCGGAAGGTTGGCAGCAGTATTGGTATGTTTTAAAATCGCAGTAGTTAATAAAATAAAAGCTTATAATTATAATTACAGGCCAATTCGTCCTCTATATGGTGAGGCGAATTGACTAGAAGTCTTGAGTCTCATACTGAGAACGTTTGAGAGGTAGGTAGGACATGTCAAAGTTTATGCTTGAAGATGATAAAGTGACAATTTATAGTTTTCATTGAATTATGAGGAGCAGATTAATTATAAATGACTTAATCTAGTTGCGAGGTTTAATGATTAGTTGTAAATGTGATGTGTTATGAATAGGTATACACATTATAAACATGGACGTGTGGAATATATTTTTCAGCTATCTGTACTCCACAAAACTACAGATTTTGAAATTTCAGCAATTATAGCATCGAAAAATACCTGGTTTCAGCTAAAAAAAAAAAAAAAGAAAAAGAAGAAAAAGAAAAACAGAGTTTTCAGCCACAGAAAAAAGGCTCAAGCAGTCGGACCTCTATCTGATATATAAACCGGACCTGAATTAATTCAAAGTGTAATAAACTAAGTAAACCAAAATTATATTTTGTTTTGACCCGAAAACAGGCTGAAAGAGCTGACAATGTAATTAAAAGCACTAGTAAAAAGGAATGCCTAGAAACGTTGCGGAATGATATTCGAGACTTCAAGAGCAAATCAGGCGTAGATAAAATTATAATCATGTGGACAGCTAACACAGAAAGATTTTGTGATTTATGTCCGGGAAAGAATGACACAGCCGACAATCTGCTGAAAGCTATTGACGAAGATTACTCGGAAATTTCACCATCCACTATTTTTGCAGTTGCTTCCATTCTTGAAGAGGTAGGTATAATATTATTAAATGAAGAAAAGAAAGTGCAACGATTAATTTAAAAAAATATTTTGTACCAAGTTAAGAACCTATACCCTAATAATAACTGTGGCGACTTCCTACCAGTGGTGACGAGTGTGCGTACGCACTTGCTGGTAGGTTGTGTGGCCTGTCCCTACATTATGTAGGGCAAACGCACTTTTGGTTCATGGGTTGGTAGCTCACCAATTTTAACCCTGAGCATGGCTCACACACACACACACGATATGCGCATGCGCCTGCCACTGTGTCCCACAGTAACCAAGATTAGAATCTTGTAATTCTTGATGAAAAACTAGATTCTCACAAAACTGCCGTAATACCATTCTAGTAGATTAGGTAATCCTTGAAATAAGTAGGCTAATCAAAATTGGGGCAATTTACATCGAACTTAACTCCAAATGCAACCCCTGACCAATCCTTGAGAGTCGTACCACCCATCTTTACACATTTTGGAAGAGTCATAGAATTTCTTTTTAAGAAAATTACCTACTCTAAAACTTTGGCATTTATTTAACTAGTAGCCTGGCCAAAATCGACTCATGGAGGGGATGTTGTAGTTCAAAAATACAGTCGTAACCCAAAAATTTGACATTTTTATTTTCTCCAATTTTCTAGAAACATTTAGAGAAAGTTATAGAGACGATGCTCAGAGATGTGGCGTCAAAGTCCCCCAAAACACAGCGAAGCCCTCTTAGAAAAAATTGGAAAATGTGTACCTGACAAAAGAAACTAATGAAGTAATTCTACCTATTTTCATTTAAGGAAAAAATCACAGGATCTTAATGGGTCCCCTAAACATTTTATTCTGTCATCACCTTTGAAGGTTTCTAAAAATTCCATTGAGAATTTAACACCTAGTAACGGCTTCCTTGGCTTACCCACTATATTTAATTAAAGATAACTGTTCAATTTAGAAAAACATAAAATTCAATTTTCCTTCGTAAAGGATTTTCTCTTTTTTTGCTTCACTTTTCTCATCCACAGTTTTTCAATTTGACAATTTGTTTTTTATCTCCTCATATTTCAGTCAGTACTCTTGTAGTGTGCTCCCTCCCCACCAATACAGAAAAATGAAGAACAAATTTGACAACCTGGTACCATAATATATTCCCTTTCGAAAAACTCAACTGAGTATGAAATAAATTTTCACAAAATTATAATTTTTTATTTCATGTTAATTTTCACTTTATTTCAGTGTGTCTACCTCAACGGTTCGCCACAAAACACATTCGTTCCTGGATGTATCGAATTGGCAGAAAGACACAACTCGTTTATCGCCGGAGATGACTTTAAATCTGGTCAAACCAAACTAAAATCCGTTTTAGTCGACTTTTTGGTATCTGCCGGTATCAAACCTGTGTCCATCGTCAGCTACAACCATTTGGGTAACAATGATGGTCGAAATCTGTCTGCTCCTCAACAATTTAGGTCAAAAGAGGTAGTGTCACAATTTTTTTATTAAGTAGGTCTTCGAAAAAAATCTACATATTAAAATTTATCCCGTATTAAGACTCAGGTGTGAAAGTAAGTTCATTTTACGATTCATGACCCCAGGAAACTTGGTTGCAATCAGCTGAAATTCATATGTATGTTATAGAATACCATTATATAATGTATATGTACTTATTTCTGTGTAACACGGTATAAGTCGCAGTTTTCATCCAACAGTCGTGAAATTTGGTACACTTATTCGTATTTCAACAAGGATAAAATTTATCGTACTTTTTCTGTCTCTAATAAGCGGTGTCCCAATTAAAGGATATTCAGAGTTCAAATAAAAAATTAATAAAAAAATTAATGGTGATGGACTTGTGGTAGTCAAATTAAAAACAATTAAATTATTGAATAATTATATTATACATACCTAAATATATTTATGACAAAAAAAAAAGATAACTAAGAGTTTCTTGGTCGGAAGAAAATGGTAGGAGGGACTTTTTCACAATCTAAACTGAAACTAATAGGCTCAAGACAACATGAAATAATTATAAAAGATAGGAAGAATAATTATCACTTTTGTAAATGAATTGAAATAAGATTATCATCATCACTTTCAATAACAGTTTAAGGGCAAGTTTTCCTTGTCTATGGACTTATTTTGTTCCAATAAACCAATGCATTATCCTCAATAAGCGATCTGATTTCCTATAGATTTACGTCATTTATTTTGGAACTTTTCAGATTTGTCTCAATTAAGCAGTAGTCCTCATTATCCGGTATCCCCAATATGTGGTTTCCCCTGTATTATGTTCTAAAATTCTGTAAAATTTAGTTTCTAAAAGTAATTTGGAAAAACCTTGTAATTTTGCTAAAAAAAGAAAATAAATTCCAGATGAACCACAGAAGGTGATCAGAAAGCAACCTTACTGCTATTTTATTAGCTAGACAACTTGGATACGTTTTTTCATAAATTCGCAATAGGCTATAATTCATAACGAATTTCCTTGTCACTTCCTTTTAAACATAGGTAGGTACTAAATTTTTAGCAAGCATTCTACCAAATATGTACTTTCGACAGTTTAATTTTTATTTTTTTATTTATTTACTTACTTACCTACTTTTTTTTAAACAAAACCTACATTTCTCTAACATGGCTTGCTGCGCTAGAGATTTAAAATTTTTTTTTCTCATTCCCTTTCATTTATTCTCAAAATAACGGTGATTAATAGTCACTACATTCATGATCAAAAATCTATGGAGATGAAGCCAGAGCACGGTATTTATTTTTAATCCATGAAAGAAATCTCTAGGCTCAGTTTGGTCTATTTGAGGCACATTACTTAAACAGAAGTATAAATTTTAGGTCATCGTTTCCAACCAAAAATGACCAATTTTTTGCCTTCATTCACCTTCAGTCAGTTTCTAGGCTATGAACAAATGCCCTCGTCATCAAAAACAGTTTTAAAAAATTCTAGGGTAGCAACAGCTTCTCTAACAAAATCAGATTTCGCTAATCACAACCAAAATCGCTAACAAGTAAGCATAGATCACAAATAATAATATTATACCTACACAATTTCACAGCTAGGTATTGATTGAAAATTACGCATTTTTGAGCCCGAAATCGAAATAAAATCAAACATACCACAAGTACCATCTTTTCAATACAAACTCAATTCAATACCACTTATGAGAATAAATCATAAATATCATTTCCAAATTTCGTAGCTATATAGGTCAAAAATTAAGCTATAAAACCTTCAAAATAGTAACCAAAATGAACTAATTGAAGTACTTCGGGCTAATCCGCTCCATATCGACTGCTCTAGTCCTTGCCTGAGTATTTTAATTTTCGTACCAAATTTCGTGACTATCAAACAAAACTAACCACCTATACCGTGGGGTTATTGGAATGTTGGTATGGTCCATTGTTAAAAATCAGAATGAAGGACTGATTGCATGTAGTCAATACTCAATGGGTACTTCCATTCATTAAGAATACAAAAGTTCATACTGTTTGGTTCATCTGGAAGAGTCCTATGATGAGTGCTCGTCTCATGGCTTGTCTAATTCTAGAACTGGCTATTTGTCCTATGAAGATTTTTCAGTTAGCCCACTGCATCAATGACAATACGTCAATACGTTACCTGTACATAAAGAATGAGCGTGTGATGGTACACACGATTAAAGTGAAACTTCTATTGATTTTTGTTCAAAGAATCAACTGAAGCTGAACGGCCCAAGCTCTCGTAATCACGCTGATACATTTCATGACTGTTTTTTAGTTTACTACCATACGCAAGGAAGTTTCATTTCAAAAATTTTATTTCAAAAATTTTTCTCTTTCTCCTCTTTTTTTTTATTACATAGCAAAGTAGTGGAAATTGACCCACAGGCTAGTTCTTTTATAGAATTGGTGTTCCACAAGTAAAAAAGTTTGTCTAGCACTGGTTTGATGTTTCAAAGACTATCCGTGTTCTTGCAAATCTCTTAATTATATTTATGGGCAACCCTGAGAATTGTTTAATTTAGATTTTCTCATTCAGTAACAACAATTGTTGCTTTATTTCATCTTTTGCTACGAGAACTGTAACATTGGTGACACCTGCTCATTGCTCATTCATTATTCTGATGAACTGACTAATAATATTTGTGTATTGCTCAACACATTGTTCATTGAAATATTTTTTGAGCTTTTGAATGTTGTGTATTTTCATCGAATAGATGTCTCTATAAATAAAATTGGTGCACAAGTAACCCACATGTACAAACAGATTCCTTTTACTGGAAGGCACAACCATCATTTTACACTAAAACCCATATTCAGAAAGATCACTTCAACGAACCTTTACTTAAATCTCACTTTAAAATAACTTTTTGCACAATTTGGTATTAAAAAATATGGTAATATTGTACTCTCTTATGGAATTTCTCCTTTGACTATAAAATACTGAACCAGTAAAGCTTCATAAGACCAATGTACCTTTTAATGTCAAGACATGCCAGTGAAAAAGTAAGCAATCCTAGCATACCTTCTGTATATTTTTGACATTTTGCTTGGGTTCACCAATTTAGAATACATCTGATAGAGACATTCCTTAAATTCACAAGGATAGCATACATAAACACTAAGTAAAATATGTCAAAAAATACGCTCTAGTTGCCTATTTAGCACCAGCATGTCTAACCAGAAATCATCTTTCTTTACTAGTCTAATACTATATAGTCGAAGGATTTTTCACATAAAAATACGATGTTACCACTTTCTTCATATGAAATTGTGTGGTGAGTCGTTTTAAATTGAGGTTTAAAAATAAAGAGAGATTAAAAGTGATGTATGTGAATATGGATGTAAATTACAGGTTATTAACAATGAACTTTATCCATACAAAAAAATATTGATATTTGACAAATACTACTGTTCAACGTTACTGATATTATGGGTTGAAATAAATTGTGATTTTTTAATTCTACAAAAACAATATAGAGCTTTCAATTTATTGATATGAAACTTTTTGCGTAAGTATAGAATTTAGTCTTATTTTATCGAGTTCTGTCCACATCTATCAGTAGGGCCAGCATGCTACTAGCCGCGAACCTATATTTATATAGTTAATGTTTAACATCCGGATGCATGAAAATATACTATTGACATACACCTCTCACTCTCACTGTGTGACAACAGATTCTGGCAACCGCCTCAGCTCAGTCACTAGTGTGTCCACATTTCTTCGACAAACAAATGTCCTTTGTGCACACCAGGCGCGCAAGACTCATAGGGGTATCCCCATGATACTATTAGCTTCCCAAACAGCGTTTGCACTCCCTGAATATAATATTATATACAATTAAATTCAAGCTTTTGGTGCCAGAAGTTATTCCATTGGATCATGAAACAAAATGTACTCAACCCCTAGTTTGTTTCAAAGGGTGAATTTTTATTAAAAACCTGCCTAAAAATCATGATAAATAATATATTTATCATTAGGTATAATTAAATTAATTTCCAGATTTCAAAAAGCAACGTAGTTGATGACATGGTTATGTCGAATTCAATCTTATACAAACCCAATGAAAAACCAGATCACTGTGTTGTAATTAAATACGTTCCTTATGTAGGTAAGTGACCGAGTGTCGTAATAATAATTATCATAAACAAAAATTATTCATATTATTTTCAAAACATTGTACAGTAGAAATGTATCTAATAGATTAACATTTTTTGCAGGTGATTCGAAAAGAGCTCTTGACGAATATATATCAGAAATCTGTTTAGGAGGAAATAACACAATTTCAATTCACAACACATGTGAAGATTCGTTATTAGCTTCGCCAATTATTCTTGATCTCGTAATTCTGGCCGAATTATGTACAAGAATCCAATTCCTAAACGAAGATTCCAAACAGCCAACGAATTTCAACGTCGTTCTCTCATTCTTGTCGTATTTATTGAAAGCTCCATTAGTACCAAAAGGTATCGCATACTATTATTCCTCTGTACAGAGTGTCCTACCAACTTTAATGATAACTAGACAGTTCACATTAAGACGAACAAAAACTGCTGTTTAATAAACATATTGTATCATATTCTCAACGATGAAAGGGCTAAGTATACTAAAAGAATAACACTAAGAAATTTACTCGAAAATGATAATTTGATCGTGCGAAACATAGAAATCATCACTAAAAAAAGTCCTTTTCACTTGTATCTTATCTTGTGCAGAAATGTTGCTAAAAGTACCTAAAATTGTGTACAAAATAAATCCAAGATATAAGTAGGTAAGTACCTATTTATTCGCCTACAATGTCTTAGCCTAATTCTTCAAATTGGCTGGTGAAGGTGAAGAGGACCTTTTCTGTTGCTTGTGATGATTCCTACGGGTCTACATGAACAAATCATAAATTTTGAGATAAATTTGTTCGCATCATACGTTTTGTATACCTACTCAGGCCTGCCTACCTTACTCCGTAACTGTTGAAAATAAAACACAATTTGTTTATTGAAAATTTTTTATTTGTTTTGAGGTGGCTATAAACTGTCGTAGTTTGTAAATATTTTCAAGAAACACCTGTATTGTACAATTACCTACACATTCATCAAAATGAAATTTTTAATTTTTTTTTCTCCCTACAGGTACCCCGGTAATCAATTCGTTATTTAAACAACGAGCATGCATTGAAAACATAATGAGAGCTTGTGTTGGATTACCTCCCGACCATAATATGACATTAGAACATAAGCTGCCGAAGAATCTGTTTGAGAAAGTGGAGCACAATCCAGTTTAGATGGAACTTATTTCACTAATCAGCACGCTCACTGACTGAAAATTATTTTGGAACCATCGATTTATTATTATATATATATATTTCTTTTATTGAGTAACAATTTTTTTTCACTGCATTTCATTATTTTTATGCAACTAACAATTTTTTTTTTCGCAGCATTTCATTATTTTCATGTAACTAACAATTTTTTTCTCTTTACGAATCATTTACAGTAGATTCTTCGATTTCTTAGGTGTTGTTTGTTTCTATTTTATTATATTGAAAATTTTTTCTATGCGTTGTGATACGCGCAAGTTCAATAAAGCACTTTTCAACTTTGTAGTTATTGGTTCCAAATCAAGCATTTGATAGTCAAAATAATATCCAAAATATTTGTATCGTAAGTACCATACGGCCGATTAACGCCAAAATTAGTAGCATATTAGAATATTAAGTCATGACAAATATTTGTTTTGAATTTGGTAGTTATTGGTCTCAGATTATAAGCATTTGAGAGCCAAAATAAAACAAAAATAGCGCTACCAGCAGTACCATCAGGTCGATCAGCACCAAAATCAATAGGTCAGATCTTTGACTTAAGTACTATTGTTCCTTCCTAATTTCGTAATTATCAGATAAAAGTTGCTATCTGTACCGTGATAAAGAGAAATTGGGTTCTTATACGAATTTGAGTTATAGTTATGAAACGAAAAACAAAACTACCCCCACATCCAGGTCGTTTCGTAATACCAAAATTGATAAGTAGATTTTCAAAGAAAACCTACTCAAAAATCTTGCGCAACAATCATCGCAAGTAAAAGTAGGTTTTCAAATAGGTACGTCGCTGAAATCGTTAAATAGTATATTTTCTAACAAGTGCATAAAGTGGGTTATTTTTTTACCCAGCGTGAAAAATATGTAGACGAGCCGAAGGCGAGTGTTGCAAACTTTACACCAGGTAAAATACCCACTAGCACTTGTTACACACCATACTTTTTGTAACTAATGCAAAAAAAGAAAAACATTGCAACAAATCCCCCTAAAAATAAATCACAAACGAAAATCTATAAAATTATATAGTATGTAAAAACACACAAAAACCGCAAGTTTTCCATTATTTCGCTTTTATTTTCAAACAACTAATGATGGTTAAAAATTTATAAGAAAAGCGGTTTCAAGTAAATTTTTCTCTTTCCAACGATGCTAATCCCAGCTTTCTAGCTTAAATTGCGGCTGAGGAATCATTGTATGAAAGAAGAGATATTTCTGGATTTCAAAAAACAGACAATTTTCCATTAATTAACATTTTTTTCGTTCATTTATTTTCAAATAGTTGAGGATGGATAAAAAATTGTATGAAAAGTAAATTCAATTACATTTTCTTCTCTTTCCAGAAATACAATCTCCAGCTCTCGAGCTTGAATAGCAACTGGGAAATTAGTGAATGTAAAAAGAGAGGTTTCCAGATTCCATAAAACTGAAAATTTTCCATTAGTTTGCATCGTTTTTGTTTGTTGTGGTCAAATAATGAGAAATAATTTTAAAATTGCATGGAAATGTTGTAAATTTTATCCTCTTTTGAACATTACAAACCCCAGCTCTCTAGCTCTATTAGAAGCTGGAAATAACTTGAGAGGTTTTTTTTAAATTGAAATGTTATGTAGAATTGAAATGGCAACTTGACAAACAATTTTTCAGGAATGAAAGTGAATAAAAATATCAAAATGTCTATGTATTCAATAACTGTTGAATTATGGCTGTCTGTCGTGGCACCTGTAATAGTATATTTCACATCAAGGTTCAAAAGTGAGCATTCACATGTGAGGGAAGTTTGCAAAACGAGTGTAGCAAATGAGCAATTCCTAAGACATGTAAACTCACTTTTGAACCTTGTTGAGGAAGGTATTCTATATAATGATCAGAAAGCTATGAAACGTTAAAATTCTATCATAATGATGATTTGTTCACAAAAACAATAAAAAATGAAACAAAATATCAACCTCCTCCATTGTGCCAGACTGAACATTTCTGAACATTTCTTTCAAAAAGTGTAACTTCTACCTCAATGAAAAGTGAACGTGTTTCCATGTAAAAAGATGCTTCACATTTTTACATGGAGGCGCGTTCATTTACATCTAGATTACATTCATCAATGATATAAGTTACTTTTCACTTGAAAAATGCCAGGGTAAAACATAGCCTTTCTGATCATGTATTATATAAAATATTTTACACACTTTTGCGCATCTTAATCTTGCGCTACAGTGTGTAAAATTAACATCCAAAAATTTGTTAATTTACAATATTGCTATACATACCAGTTGTGGATTTACCAGGAGACCATTCAGGCCGCGGTCTACAGGCGCAAAAGCAAAAGGGCGGAAAATTAAATTTTTTGTATGTTTAAAATCGGCAACGTTGTGTTTTTTAATGATCTTTTACATTCTTTTCGCTGACAACCCTGAATTAGGGCCCAAAATTTACTTGGTCTATAGGCGCCAAATTTATAAATCCACCTATGATTCATACATGTAGTTATTGTTTTTGTGCATGTGTTGCAAAAATATAAAGATTATACAAGTCTTACTACCGTATTCTCAAACATCACTTTTCATAAAGAAGAACTTTACAAACTCTTTGCCTATTGACATCCTACCGATAAAGTGTAGAAAAATTCGCACTTTATGAAGAGTGAAGTGACGTTTGAGAATTCGGTGGTTAGACTTAATTCACGACCCATTTCAGGGCTATAAATTCGTTGTAGCATGCTATAATAATTCTGAATCGACGCTTGCTCAAAATTTTATGACTAAGTATTTACAAAGAAAAAATTAAGAATTTCAGATTTGTCAAACCGTCACGTAATCGGATCTACCCTGCAGACCATATTAGGCCGATCCGAACCATAATCATAGGTCTTGTCCTTGTCTGTAGTAATAAGGTTCGTACCATATTTCATGACTATGGCGAACGAAAATTGCGACCTTTACTGCATTCGGTGATAAATCATCGATTGTATAAATTTATATGACCTACTGACCTTTCCAATCGTCCCAAAGCATGAACTGTGCAGCCAATTGGCACGAAATTTGATACTGTGTTCAAATAGTCGAGAATTAATGTCTTCTTCAAATTTCGTGACAATTGTTAAAAAATTACTGGTACACATTTTACAGTTGTTAAACTAGGTACCACAAATTCAATATAATCAGATTGATGGAGTAGCCTAAGGAAAGTGTGAAGGTAGAGAGAAAAAAGTTGCCTAATAAATTAAAACTTCTTGCAGCACGAATACTTATATGTAGATTTTTTTGATACAAAATTAAAACGGTACGATATTTTAATTTTTATAAATTATACTAAACCGCACGTTTGAAGAAAGAGGAGGGAGAACTCTTCAATATCAAAGTACGATTAAATAATAATTATAAACTTCAGTGGCTAATTCTTCCTTTATTTTGGCATCTATTTTCAAGTCATAAAATTTATTTTCGTAATTATTCGACAATACAATCGATGGGTATAGCAAAAACAAAAGATAACAATAACATGATATTTTCATTGCACTTCAGGTAATTAAAATGATAAAACGTGAAACCAAGTGGTCGTGACAATAATTTGCATTGTTTAATGTGTATATGTCGTTAATGTTCGTTCAATTGTTTGTTTTGGAAGAAGAAAAAAAAAAACAGCGGAAACGCAAAATAGTGGGTAAATAATGATAATCATTCGCCGGTACCTATGACATCCTCCACAAAAAAAATTTAAAATCCTAAACTTTTTATTAATGTATCCCCGTAGTTGAACAGGCACACTCTACACCTGAATAACTTCTATTTAATAAACGTTTACATAGTATGATTTATGATCTTTTAAACATAGGTCGTTTGAAATTATTTTATACACTTTTGGAATTTTTCGAGAATATTATTGTAATTTTTTCAATCATAGAAAGATCCAAATGAACTAGTATGACTTTTACATGTGTAGTTAAGCAACCATTAGGCTTTCATATGAGTAAGAAATTACTTTGGTTAAATAGGTCTTTTAATGTGGGAAAAGAAAATTATAAAATGGAATTCTGTGACTCTTGTTCCAAGGCATGTAGTTCGGGTTTTTGGCACAGTCTTATAGGCTTCAGGCTCGAATGAAGTTAGAAGACAAAGTTTAGAATATGCTGAAATTCTTAGAGATGCTAATAGAGGTACGGTTTTGATTTAATAGCGATACAGAAGACGACAGTGAATAAGGTTAATCTCAAATAAACAAAGAAAGGAAGTGGCTAACGCCACTATTTGGTTCAATTTTGTAAGATTTATTTTTAATTTTTTGTAATCAAATAAATTTATTTTTACCCAGTTTGCTCACAAACTTGGTATTAATATTAATCACACGGAGAGATTAAAGGTGGGGATGATGAAGACTATTCGTTTCATGACAAAAAAAAATTATATACACCATTTTCCCATTTTTATCTAATTTTCACCTAGTATTGTAGCAAAAGGGATATTAAAATTGACCTCATGAAAAGGTTAGGGGAGGATGATGAAAATTTTCCATTTCACGACCAAAGAAAACTATTAATACCATTTTTCCATTTTTATCTAATTTTTCTTTACTGTATATCTTTAATATGTATATACCTACTTATATAATTTTTTTATGTATGCATCGCCTAAATGTTGGGTCCACAGTTTTGAAAAAACTGCAGAAGGGATATGACATAAGTTTTCACGAAATGTAATTCTTATGTAGGACCAGATTTGATAGGAGTTTGGTTCCTATTTGAAAGTGGGGAACAAAAAATTAACTGAAAACTGGTTTTTCAAAGATTCTGAAAAAACTACAGAAGGGATCTGGCGGAAAATTTCACGAAATGTATTCCTCATTAATAGCAAGTCGGATAGGAATTTTATGCCAATTAATGAAATAGTTTCTGAGAAAAATTTAAAACAAATAACTGATGGAAAAATGTTTTTTCTAGGATTCTGAAAAAACTACTAAAAGTATGGAGCTAAAATGTTTATAAGAGAAAATCGTTATTAACAAGTACCACGTTTATACAAGTTTGGAGCCTGTTGATTTAGTAGTTTTCGAGAAAAATGTAAAACATAAAATTGCTGGAGAAAAGCAAGTCGCCTGTGTTGCTTGAGGTATCTTTTTTCGTATTTACGGCGCCAAGGGTAACTGTAGCGTCTTTTCTGCATTACATTTAGCGGCAATTTTTTATTTAAAGCGCAATGGGCTGCGATGTTAGGGGGCGCTACTTATTAATTATATTCCAGGTGACAAGGAAAGAGACCATTCTGGAACTGGTTAAAATTTTACCCAGGATTTATTAGTTAACCCGCGGGTGTTGATTTTGTTTTTGATAATATTTTTGAATGAGCTATTATTTTTTGAAGAACTTTTGTTAAGCCTGCGTTGTAGTTTTTATGATTTTAAAATTCTGATTGATGGATAAATTGGCAAACTAGGTATTCTAGCATAATGATGCTGCGCCAGATTTTTTTTACGTTCGAGCAATTTTATTATTGTATATTATATTAGGTGCAAGTATTTCCAAAGTTTTTTTCACACCCAGTTAAAATTATAAATTAGCCAACATATAATTTAGATATGAGTATGAAACTCGGGTAACGTGCGAAAAAGTTTTGTAAGACGATGAAAAATGATTAAATCCTCTAAATACTATAGGTTTTCGTATCTGATTTTGAAAAATCATCAACGTTTTCGATATTGACCCTGTTTGGTCGTACCACATGATATTGTAGAGCGTATGGGAAAGTCGATCTTTCTGAAAAATTTTACAGAATAATATTGTTAATCAATAAGAAAATAAAAATCATCCCTATGAATAGGTATAATGATAAATATAAGAAGTAATTCTCACCATTTCTTGGAAATATTCGCCAATATAGCATCCAAAAAGTAGGAATATTACAACGTAACAAGTGGTGGCTATTAAGTTTACCATTACACTCACGTCGCGAACCTGTATATTTCAAGAAAAAAAAATTTTTTCTTTAGGTAGGCTATATACTGCATAAAATTTTATTATTATTTCTCTGTAAACTTAGTTTTTTGCTGTGTCACTGAATGCAGTTGTTTAAATTATTTGGTTTTGAAAAATCAAATATCTAAACCGATGTTACGGTACTGTTCATCTACGGAAATTATTAGGGAAAAACATAATGTTGAGGTAGAGTTAGAATTTATTTTATTTGTACTAAAACACCAAAGTAGATACCTATCTAAGTTAAAATATGTAGGAAGATCTCGTTTGTTTTAGAATTTTTAATGCGAGAGTAAATAATAAATATTATAATTATAGGCTACATACTTACATGTATTATGGAGAAAACTAGCAAACAAATTGTTGTTACTGCCTCCGTTAATTCAAACGTGAAGAATTTATTATACCAGTGGCTGAAGAGTCGAATATTCCTGTTGGAAAAAAAAAAATCATTTTAATGAAAACTATTTTCAACTAAGTCAAAAACTAAGTAAGTTAAAGTTCGCAGAATTCAATCCAAAAAGACACACATTTATATAAGAAACTAGACCTAATAATGTTTGTATAATGTTAGGAGAAAACCTTGTTTTGAGTAATTTTTCACGCACAGCTGTTGATGAGCAGATTTCCTGGGAATCGACTGCTAAACTTCGGTGGTTTGTGCTTGATAGTAGTTGGTTAAAGAAATTCACAAAATACTTCGGTGAAAGGAATACTCTACATGTTGTGTACGTACGTACGTATGTGCACGAAGTTGCATCGAATTTTTTCGATAGGAGTAATTTCAAGGAGCTAAGAATCGACTGTCCAACTTCAATGTTGAGTAGGTATTACCTTGATGAGACGATTGAACAAAATGTTATGTAAATATGTGGCCTATATTCCACATTCGAGGTGCTATATAACTTTTAAGTTTTAATAATTTTTTCACAAACAACGTGATAGGTCATGTTGTAATAATGTATTTTCATTATTTTATCGAGTAGCCCAATTAGACTGCTACCAAATGCTAAAGAAAATGTTTTCACCAATTTTTTTCATAAATATGAATAATTTACTCGTTTGAGTTTACTTGCCGCCAATGGCTTGTATAAGGCTCCAGTAAAATATCAAACGAGTTCGATATTTTTGTTCAGTTCTATTCATATCCAAGTCTATTTGCACTAACATTGATTTTGCGTAAGTTTACTTGAGCGTGTAAACGCACCTTAACTGTCATAGCTGCTAAGATACCTAAAGGATGGTAAAGAAAGGAAGCTTTTTCTTTTAAATCAAAATGATTTTCATTATTTTCTTAATGAGTAGCTGAAAATGAATACGGACGTAAAGGTGAACAAAAAAATTAGTATACCAGTAGTCTGTGTATCATATGTCATGTTTACACACGCATGTTGTTCTCAATAACGAAACTTAACCATCAGAAAAATATTACAAAAATTATCTTCTTTTTTTTTTTTCATTACTTTTCTAGTGGTTCATTTCCATTATTAGGGACACGATGCGTAAACAAGCATTAAATAATATATATTTAGACTGCATATTGATGGAAGATATCAATATCTATATAATTTCTTTAGCCATCTTTATATCTATACCTATTCATTTTCAAATTCCCAATAAAAAATTTATGTAGATTATTATAATTTTTGAAGAAAAAGTTTTTTCACCCCCCTGCGTCAAAGCCCATATGGAAGTTATGAAAAAAATTCAAAGATAATTTTAATCTGCGAATATCGATTTTAAAAAAGGTCAAGAGGTAAAAATTTGTAAAAATGTTACCAAAAAGCGTCATGAAGTATGCAAGGCATACTATTTATCTACTTATCTATACATTTAATGTCGATTTTTAAAAAAATAAAGAAGGGAAAATTTAGAAAAGCGTTACAAAAGAGCACAGCCCGGCGAATATCGACGTTAAAAAGGGTAGAGAGGGTAAAATTTGTAAAAATGTTACAAAAAAGCATTCTGAGGCATGCAACGAAGGCTATTTATAATATTTATTTATTTATTCAAAGTATTTATTATCTATTTATCTACGTCGATTTCTGGTGTGGTACATTGAACTAGTGACCTATAGATTGAAAAACGACCACCTTTTACACACATCTACGCTGTTTTCCGTAGCAAACTAAGGTGTGCGCATATATTAGGTTCACATCCCCACAACCACTCACCCAAATGCTATGATCTCCGTTTCAAGATGACAACGCAACAGAGGGCAGACTTGGGCTGATGCCATGTAGAAAATCCTCGAACTCGCAGGGGTTGTGTGAACCAGCAGGGAAATGCTGTTTTTGCAGGTTCACTCACGTTGATATCACTAGTTCTGTACGTTAACCAGTGACCTATAAGTTGGAAAATGACGACGCTATACATGCAGCTGTGCCCTTGCCAATAGCAAGTATTAGGGTCACATCTCCAATTATATGTGTTTTGTAACGCTTTTGCAAATTATATTTTAATACAGAAATGTTTCATTCGTCAACTTGTACAGTTCAGAGTCATGATACTCACCAAACACTGCAGTGTTGCAACTGGTTGCAAGGGCTGTTAATTTTTTGTTCCAAATTTTATGAACATTATTTCCGTATGGAACACGTTCCATTTATGTCATTTGACTATCGAAGAAAATTGAGAAAACTAATAATAGTCACGTGTTACAGCCTTCTTGACGGTAGTACAAGATACAAAATGAAGCATTTTTTATACGCTTTTATTCTACTCCCTCAGTTTGTTGAAGTACACCGGATGACCAACTTCAGAGCTGCTTTCACGTATTGCGAAACACTCACACATACACTTATATCCGTTTTTATCAGTTGTATTTTCAATTTTTGTTTGTCTCTGCCTCAGAAAAAAAGTGAGAAATTTATTTTCTCCTTCGCCGTTATTTTCTTCTTCAAATTATAAAGGAGTATTTTTTAAAAACTAATTTTTAACCTAACTTATTATAATTTTATTGAGGGGCGTCCCCCAACATATCCCTACCTATTATAAAATACTATGGGCTAAAAAACCGGTTGGAAACACTATCACTCCAGAATCACAGGATGGATTTGCATGAGATTTTCCCGAAAAAACTGTGTTATTTCAAGGACAGTTTATTGCCATTGAAGAAGTCCGTAGCCTCCTAGGGAAAAAGTTAACCAATGTTTACCATAATTTGTGAAAACAAAAGACGGACAAAATATTTCTCGAACCCAATGAAAAGGAGTTGAAAAGAGAATTAAAAAAGAACTTCTCTCCCTCTCTTCTTTCATCGTCTGTTAACTACTGGTTGGTGGGATGGATATAGTTCTCTCCGTCTTAAGCAACTCCTACATAACAAACAACAAGCAGCAACAGCAACCTCAAACCAGTGTAAATTTGTTGTCAACATCAAGCTGCTTTCTATTGGCTATATACACATAGCCTTACTCTGTTACGTTTTTTTTTTTTCATTGGGTTTCATTTGAGTCAACAAAAAAGGAGTTAAAACAATCTTTAGACACTATGCAAGTGAAACTGCTGGAAACAGCTTGTTTTAGCTATGAAACCTTTTATAACTATTAATTCCATTCCATACACTGAATTTATTGAACTATGATAGAAAAGGGAGCTATTGTAGAGCCATAAGTCTGCAAAATACAGGTAAAAAGTGAGGAAACTGCCATCAAAAGTTTATTTTTTTCTTTAAAATCTCAAAAATAATCTAATTTCCCTGTAGCCATGTTAAATGTTATTACAAATGTGGGTAGTCTACACGATACTCACATTGTTATTTCTTGATAGTGTTGTATACATTCCTTCAAATGTTGCTTGTAAATATTCGCGTAATATCTGGCTCGTTTAATATCGTCTTTTTTCTCGAAACCTTTAAAATTTGTTTTCAAAACTCCGAAAGTTTTTAACTCGATATTTCTCAAAGTCTCCTCTATTTTATCGAATTCAACGTTAAACTGGACCGTCGAAAATACGATGAAAACAACTGTCGAATAGATGGTCGTAAGTGAGGACGTAAGTAGCGTGGCCATAATGAGATATGTGATTACGTAGACAAATAATGAGTCCACATTCCATGGCACGTACATGGGATACAGTTTGATGGACAAATCGACCGAACCTGCGAAAACGAGTTTGATAAACGGCGAAATGGTACCGCTTCCGAACAGCACCATCATTCCAATATTCATGAAACGAAGTAAACGCATTTTCACCTTCTCAGACGGTCGCGAATTTGAGAAAAATTTTTCATCAGTGTCATCAGTGTCATCAGTGTATTTGTACGTGTAGTTAATGGCGACGAGAAATTTTCCTATTTCTTGTCGATTTTTAAACAGTGTCATTCTCTTGACGATGGCATGAACGATTAAGAAGGTGTAGGCGAGGCTGTTGAGTAACGTCTCTTGCTCCTGATGCACCAGCCAAGTTTCCGTAATCATGCCAAAAAGCATTACGAACATGAAAAACGTCAACGTATTTCGGTGCAGTTTGTGCAAAAATTTTTCATCCTTCGTCGGATAAAATCCGGTTGCTGATAATGCGGTTTCGATTATTTCGATTTCCAGTCGTTTCGGCGGAAAATGAGCTGAAAAATACGGTAAGTTTGTGTAGAATATTAGGTATTGTTTACGTAACACTGAAAACATTTCATGAAAAAACAAAGTAAACAAAAACAACGCGAGTAGATATCCCGTACGTTATACGAGTAAATTTTTTTTTTTTTTTTTTTTCTAGAAGTCAGCCAAAATACTTTTTCATATCAATGTTTCCTCATTCAATCAAGCAGGCTAAATCTTACTTTTCATTGCCTCACATAAAAACAACAACAACAAAAACCTACCTGCATGGTGACAAAAATTTTTTATAATCACCTATCTGCTTCTAAGTAGGCGAGTAAAATAAAGTCAAAAATAAATTTGAAATGGAAATAAAAGTTTCAGATGAGATACGGGAGAGTGTGACCTTTGATAAATGATAAACATGCTCCATCTTCATGCCATGTGCTTCTATCATGGGTGGGGGGAGTTCCAGAATGTGACTTTTTGGTTTTTTTCAATTTTTCTCGGAACAGTATCAGAGCAATACATTAAGTAAGTATATTATTATACTATACAATAAAAATAGGTACTTCTGCACAAATTTAGTATAGATGACTACGTAAAATTTAAAACAATGTTACTGTATTTTTTATTTTTTATTTTTCAAAACTATCATGGGGGCTAAACGATGATATTTGTTTCAATATCATAATAATCTGCATTAGACCTACTTTACAATTGGAAAGCTGAAAATGAATATAAACGAAAAGATATCCAAAGAAATTAGCAAACTAGAATTTTCCAAAAGTATATAGTCCATACGTCGTCTTATTTCATTTCTATATACATGATGTCTCTAATAACGGAATTAAACCATCACAAAATGATGCGAAAATTAAAACGAAAATTTGTTTTTAATGATTCATTTTTATTGTTAGGGATATTATGTATGTCCAGACCAGTAACGGATATGGTGGGTGTTCTACGTCCGAAAAAAGACTTGAAATAGTGGATGTTTGTTGGTGAGACTGGTATTTTAGTGGGAGTTGGGGGTCGAAAGGGACGTCGGAGAAGATACGAACTCTCCCCCGTTACAATCGAGCTATCTATCTATAATCGTGGTACAGACATGAAATACCGAATGATATTGTTGAAGTGAATTTTTCTTGAAAAGTTATCCATATAGGTAGCCTACCCAATACGTTTACCTAAATATCAAATAAAAAAAAATTTTTGTTTCTCCGAGTTTTTGTAATTTTTGTCATAGAACTTTGTTTAAATGTCCAGAAGAAAAAAATAATCCCAGATTTTATATGAATTCCATACAACTCAATTGTACGAATTTTCGTGTTCTTAAATGTATAGGAACTAGCGTGGTGCATTATACACGAAGATTTAATTTCTTTCTCTCAGTTGGTTCATGTAAGAGGGGAAAGTGTTCGAATGATTTAATAGATATATTATGATATCACTATAGTGTCTCGCAAACCGACGATTACTCATCAAATCGCTGATAAACAGATAACAGCCCGACAATGAATTGTAAAAAAGAAATGTGTTATGCATTGTGACAATACAGACATAAGCTGAGACTAGACTTTAGTTTCCCCAGCTAATACATTTTTCTGAAACCTATTTTTGGTTAATACCTATCTGTTATCTTATCCAACACTATTGGAAGTGCCGTCCCATCCAAAAATTCCAGCCTTTTAAATAATTTCATAGCATACTAAAAATATATTTTTATAAAAATAAATTTCTATATCTGTAACGTATATTTTCGTCTATTTTTAAATATGACGAACATATTCAGTGACACTGTCTGAATACCAGTAATTCAGTACCCGGCCATACAATCAAAACATCCAATAATTCTTATGAGAATATGAAAATATTGTCATAATATTCAGCACCAAATATGCTGGTCCCTCAATTATATAGCAAGTCAACATATCCCTATAATAAGAAGTCCTTATTTCACTCAGTCTATTCACCAAGTACATTTAGGTACCCTGAATGGGTATATAAACTCTGTTTACAAAGTACACAGTACACAATGCTACCAGTTAGCTTCAAAATAGCAGTCTTTGTCTAAGTGTCTTATCCCAATGTTCAAACTAGTTATTAGTGTTGAAATATTATTTAATGTACTAGTGTCATACAAATTATTCTTTTATTAAAAGTGTTTAAATTATTTTTTGTGTTTGAAATATTTTTGTAAAGTTGTGGTATGCCAGAGGGGGCCTCTACAGCGATCCTCCTTCAGTCCCTACAAAATTCTTTAGACCAGCTTTCTTTTTTAAAACACACAACCACAACCATGGACTTTGGAATATTCATACACAAAGGACAGTGACCACAAAATTACCACTGCCCGACCAGATAGCCTGCCAGGTGTCCTTGGACCCGAATTTATACCATGCATAGACGAAATCCTTGATCAAAAATGCAAAGAAATACCACTAAAGTCAACCCATTTGCCCAAGGAGAAAATTTCAACACATGATTAATTCACTTTTCATGTTTAATAAAATAAAATTTTGTCTGTTTAGACATCATTTAAAATACATATTACCTCTTCAAAGAGAGAAAATGAACTGTGCAGTGAAGCACTTACAAATGGATTATTTTTAGCAAGAGAAAAAATATAAATTAAGTAGAGGTATGGAAAAAACCAGTACAGAGATAAATATGTATTACATTGAGATACTGTTCCACGGACAGACGAATTTGGTAGGAGAAATGAAATATAATATAATATAAGGAAAGATAAGATTTGAGGAAAAACCAAGGAAAGAAAGAAGAAACCAAGAGAATTGTACAGAAACGTGAATATTCATGTTTCTGTACATAATGGTTTGTAAAGAAATAGGAAAAAGATTGAAAAAATATGGACAGTCCGTGGAAAGTAGTAAAGGTGGTATTGTAATTAAAAAAAAGGAAAAATATAAAAATGTACGTGTGGCGACGGGTGGTTGATGACAAACGAGTGTGTATTACACACTTGTCGACCACCTAGAGGGCCAGTGGGGTAAAACCCACAAACTACCTTTTTGTGCTCACGGCTGTACATTTTGTCTGTGCAGCTAAAATTGTTTACTGGGCTCGGCCCGCACACGTACATCATCGTATACACGCAACCGACCTGTATTGGTATTTGTGTGGTGTCGTGTACACTAATACACACACCCACAAGTGGTGACCTCCGACGTAAGTACTTATTTTTGTTGTTGACGTTTCACCGTCAACAGGGAAGGAACCGTCACCTCCTTCCCCACCGCTTCCAACTAGCTTGGAAACAATAACCAATCGGCTTCCAACAGGTGATTTCCCAAACCACGCCCCTTCTTCAAACGTTGGCATACCCACCAACAACCGAAGAAGTAATTCAGTCGGCTCTTATCAGCCAACGGAGAAGGTTCTCCTTCTCCTTCCCCTTTCCCACACTGCTCGTCGGTACTCAAGTACCAACCAACGTCCACAAAAATCAGTCGGCATTCGACTGCCGACGGAGAAGGTTCTTCCCTTTCCATCTCCCTATTTTTTCATTTTTCCCTCTCCTCTTCCCAGGCTCGAAGTCGGTACGCAAGTACCAACCAGCCATCCCAAAGAGAAACAAACAGTCGGCAATCAGCTGCCGACGAGGAAAGTGAAAACTTAGCCTGTCTTTTCAATTACCACCATGGCCTCCAAACTAACCCCGTTGTCCCTCGACAACCTGGTTCTCCCGCTGACACCTGCAAAGGCCACAGTCAGCAATCCTTCCAAGAGGATAGAGAACCAGCCCAAACCCACAACTGCCATCCACTCAACGTCGCATGCCAGCATGCGTACGTCGAATGTACTGACAAACCCGCCGCAATTGGATATACCACCTCGCCTCCTTTACAAGCTCATCTGCCTCGGTTACTAACAGGCCTTCCACCGTTCAACGCCGATAATGTGCGTCTCTGGCTGCAGCAGATTGAGAATCTTGCTTGCGCCAGTGGTAATACCAGTGAGTCTCAGCTCTACCTGGCAATCTCTGGCCACTTGCCAACCCAGGTAGCCAACGCTGTGTCAGAATTACTTTACAGTTCCGACGACTCGCTGCACACTTGGTTGAACCTCCGCAACCAAATCCAGCAGGAATTTTCCCCTTCCTCCTACACCCGAATAAGAACTCTGCTGGAGAATACCCATTGTCAACCTTCCGAGAGGCCTTCAGCGTACCATTGCCGCCTCGTCACCCTAAACGAAGAAAGAGTCAATGACGATGTCCTCCACAACCTTCTCTTCCAATCCCTCCCAGTCAATATCCGCCAGAGATTGGCCATGACCAAGCCCGCAACCTCTCGACAAGCAGCGCTCGAAGCTGATGAGGCAACAGCTCTCGAGCAAACCTTTCCATCGACATCCCCTGCAACTAGCACTATCTCCGGTATCGCAACTCCTGCGACATCCCCATCGACAGCACCAATGGCTAATTCCTCGGAGTTAGCCACCATTACCCAGCTGCTTCAACAGCTCTTGGCTGGAAAACAGGTGAGTTCTGTCGACCCCCCTAAAGATCCCGCCCCATTCCCCGAACATAGGCGTTTGCGTTCACGCGACTCCAGGTCCAGAGACAGATCGCGCTCTCGTGACTAAACCTCCGGTCGTTTGAAACCACGGACGACGCTACGAGTCATTGATGGTAAGAGACTGGTGAATACCCGCTCTCACTCCCGCTCTCGGCGCATCCCGACGAGTCCAAACAACTCGTCTTGGCAAACCAACGCGTCTAACCCCGCGATAGGGGCTACCCTCTATCAACATGGTGCCGGATCGCTAGAGCCTTTGGCATTTTTCTCCCGCAAATTATCTGACACCAAACGCCGATATCCAACATACGACCGCAAATTACTCGCTGTTTTTGCAGCGGTGAAGCACTACCGTAACCTGGTCAAAGGGCGTGTTTTCTCCGTCTATACGGACCACAAGCCCCTCACAACTGCCCTGTTTCAGGCGTGCGAGAAAGCTTCACCACGCCAGCAAAATCAACTTGAGTATATCTCACAGTTCACGACGGCCAACCCAGATGACTCAACTTCCGTTGATGATCCTTCGGGACTGACAGTTGACTTGTCATCTGAGGTCGTTTTACCTAAAAACGACGACTCACCCCCGAATGCCTCACCACAACCTTCGACATCGTCTACACACACAGACGACACGCTCGATTCTTCCCCGATTGTAATTACACACGATCAAAATAAAGAATTGCCTCCCGAAGCGTTATCAAAGGAAAATACACAATCACACCCCATCGGCCAGTCTTCTAGTCAAACAGCTGATGCTACGCTCGACGACGAACCGATTGCGATTTCCCTTCCCCTACCGCACTTGTACGAGTCGGCTCACAAAACTGACGACAAGTCAAGCGTTGTAGACGACGACGTATTACGAAAATTGTTTCGTGGCACCACCCAGTCGCATAAGTACGACGCGTCTTCATCATCGGAAGACAAACAGGCCCCGCCTACAAAACAAACTCGTAATACTAACGTGCAACAACAGCTGACGCAACAGCACCTTCGCTCGTGTTTACCAGACGAAAACAAACAACGGTTACAGTCAAGAAAACGAGTAAAATTTGTGTTTTAGAAGCTCACTTTTCTCTTGACGCATCCGGTTGTTAAATACTCTTCATCGAATGCTATTCATCAGGCGCTTTTAATCATATTTCATGTAGCGTAATAGACTGGTGAAATGTCCCAAGAGCGTCTTTCTCCCAGCATTCCCGACATCTTGGAAGATGAAGAAACAGCCCTTTTAAGGGCTACACCTCCACCAACTGAGGGTGGTAACGGCAATGCACCGTCGTCTCCTCGTGCAGACAACCATTGCTCCTCCTCTCCCACCTTCTCTCCCCCGACGCCACCAGCTGACGTTGCCCTGTCTCCTTCCTCCACGGCTACTGTCACCTCTCCACCGGTGAAGCAGACATCGCCTGTATCCTCTACGTCCGATCAAGTATCGGCGTCATCCGTGACGCCTACCTCTGTCGGACCTGCATGAGAAGGTACAAGCCGTACTCCTTCTCGAGTACCACAATGGCGATTGACGCTGAGGCAGAGGGTGGAGTCTGCTGCCAGGGGTCAAGGTGTGCCCCTTCGACAGTACCAGCCTGCTCCTGGAGTGGCAGCTCGGGGCTCTGAGTTTGTACAGCGCGGCCTTGTCCGTAGCTCTCGTTCTCAGGTTTTTGTTCCGCTCCCCAGGAAGACCGCATACTTGTTGGAGACGCCACCTCACGCTCGGACCGCTGTACAACTAAGCAATGCGCGGATTAACACCCGCACATTCGCCGAAGTTGTACAACGCGTTCAATCTAAGGGACCTTTGCCCAGTCCTCAACCGTCTTTCTCAGTGGGCCTCCCCTCTGGGGAATTCCCGCCGCTCAAGACAATCAAACAGATTGAACCACTTCCCTTTTGGAAGTGCCAATCAAAAGAGACTGCCACGTTGCGTACCAGCGGTTTCAAACGTCCGTCTGCAGCAACAAAGTGGTCCCCCCAACCGTCGACTTCCAAAGTCGCAGAGGCACAAGTAGTGCGCCCCATTCCACAGCCTCGAGCACCCCGTACACATCCATCCCGTCCCACCCTCCCAGCCAACTTCGGTAAGCCCAAACCAAAGAGACCTGGCGATCCTACTATGTGAACGACATCCGTGAGCATAGTAGTGAATGCCGCGCCACACTTGACTGGCGTCACAGGTCACCGTAAGTTTCCTCGGAAACTTACTAGGAGGAGAGTGGTGTGGCAACGGGTGGTCGATGACGAACGAGTGTGTATTACACACTCGTCGACCACCTAGCGGGCCAGTGGGGTAAAACCCACAAACTACCTTTTTGTGCTCACGGCTGTACATTTTGTCTGTGCAGCTAAAATTGTTTACTGGGCTCGGCCCGCACATGTACATCTTTGTATACACGCAACCGACCTGTATTGGTATTTGTGTGGTGTCGTGTACACTAATATACACACCTACAGTATGTAAAACGAACAGGGCTATTGTAGGACGGATGCGTCAAAGTCTCTCAACAGTTAAGGTCCACAATAGTTAGTGGATAATAAATTAATTATTTTAAAATATTACAGAGATATTGATACCTTTTTGATGTTAATATTTCGTGTATGGTTTTACCCTGAAAGTGATCTAAAACTATCAAAAAAGACCCCTTTTATGCGTTACAATATCGTTGTTGGTAGATGATCTTTATTCATTAAAAAAATATAGTTTTTTATGTTTTTCTTATTTTTCGCTGCGTGGACTTCAAGTTTCCATTACCCCCTCTTTGGCTATAGTCTCGAAGAACATGTTATGTACAACTGTCTATATTACGTGACATTATCTTGTTTGTTGGTTGAATTTGAAACGTTGGACAGAAATTCAAAATTTAAAATCGAATAATATTTTTTAAACGAATAGGTACGTACGTATATTATTTTGATATCTCTCGAGTGATTACAGTTACCTATTCTTTAAGAATGGGCAGTAATCGACTAATAGGTTATCTACCCATAAGTGAGTCGGGATTGAATTTAAACTGATATGGACGAATAAACTTTTCTACCATGTCAATGAACGATACGTACACTTGAGGATAAATGTATACGAATTCGCGATTCAAAAAAAAAAAATACCTATCTAAGTAAAAATATAACAACATAGGTATACTCATACCTATATATAGATATTTCATAACTATAGTGTCGATCTATGTTGTGAAAAAATTTAATTTAGGTAATCAAAATTTTCGAGGATACTCACACATCACTTTATTTTTCATCAGGCTTGGCTTCCATTGATTATTCGAGAATTACTTACTTTGCATTATAGGTACGAAAATTAATAACGATATCAACCTTTTTCATTTTTTACTAATGCATTACGTATAGTTGCCAATTCCCATATTCATAAAAAATTTTTGTTGAACATATCAAATTTTACAGGTTTACTGGATATACTTCTTTTAGAACGCCACGATGTATCCAAGTCAATTTTATACGTAAATACCATTTCCAACTTTTAGTACACGACAATTTGAAAAGAATGAAAACAAAAAAATTGAGTGTTTCAAATAACCAGAGAAAGTTCAGTACCTATCTAAACTGACGTATGTAATACTTGACATTGATCAAAAAAAGAACTTTTAAAAAATGAAGTAAACATATAGGTATACTTCACTATGAGACAATAATTTTATATTGTGTGCTACTCGTTTCAAAGTATGAATGTCTATAATTAAGAGAATTTTTTTGTCATTTTATAGGAAGGTCGATTTTTGTTTTTGTTTTTTTTTTTTTTTTTTTTTTTGTGTTTTAAGACAGTAAAAAATAATAAATATTCTATTAGCCGTCGGGAAAAAAAAGTATTTCGTTGAAAATGAAGAATGTCCACCGGCGTATCTCCGGTTAAATATTTATTACATGCTGAAAAACTCGACTTTTCTTCTTCTTTTCTTTATAGAAAGCTCAATAGTTACTCGAAAAAACCAAGAATGAGCTTGAAGTCGAGATTAGTTTTATTTAATCCGGTATGATATTCAAATCGATTGAATAGTATGGCACTCATAATTTTACTTTTTTTTAAATTGTTAGCCCCTTCACTCAAAGACAAGGTTCCATGCATATAGGAAACAAATTAGTTTTACTGGAATGAGTAAATTAATAATACTAGGTAGGTATCGTTTTGTTTTTTTATTTTTTTCAAAAAAGATAAAAATGGCTGAATATTTTTAACAAACAAGAGGGCTGTGCAAAAAAGTAATCGAGCACTGCAAAAAAGCAAACTTGCAAGTAGCATGCGCTCAATGATACTTTTTCATGTCTTATTCAAATTCCCAACTTTTTGTTCAGTAAAAGCCAGTGTGGGGCACAGAACTTTTAAAATTAGATTGACGTATCAATAGATCAAAAAATCACGATCTTAGATCATCAGATCACTTCAAAAAAATGGTCTAATTTTGAGATCTGGATCACCATTTTCAGATATTTCAGATCATTTGTAATAACTTAAGTAGACTACTCAAATCAGATAATCAAATCATATAATAATAAAAATAAGTCAATAGTAAATGACTCAAACCTCAAACTTAATGTTCTACTTTTAATTTTGTCCTTTTTTCTAATATTTCATTCTTGCATGGTGGAAAAAGCTGATAGAGAGGAAATTGGGAAGCATTCTGCAAAATCATTAAACAATCTAATTAATTAGATCGCAATCTAGATCGTCTTGTTAGATTGATCTAGAGATCGTGATCTAGATCGCCTTGATTGATCTATCCCCCCACACTAGTAAAGGCACACAAAAAACCTTCTTAGCAACACATTCACAAAATAAGAGTTTTACGTCCATGCATATCGAATGTATACGAAATAATTTTTGGACTGTGGAGTAGACGACAATTCTACAATCTCTCGCACATCCCAATCCTACTACACACCCTTGCGCATCCTAATCCTGCGCGACAGGATGTTTAATATTTGAAAATATAAGCATTTTGATATTAGTATTTACATTGTTTCATGAATAACTATTCGTCAAGTTGCCACTCAAATAGAACACAGCATTCCAATTTTGAAGAAAAGGTCATCAATGATTCTTCAGCCTCTAACTGAACTAGAGAACAGGGGTTTGTTAATTTCAAAAGTGGATAAAATTTAAAACATTTCCATATAATTTTCTAATTATTTTTAGATATTTGACAAAAAACTAACAAAAAAAAACACAAATTAATAGATTTGCCATTTTTTAGAATCTAGAAACTTTTCCTTTTTCCCTCAATGATTCCATATTCGCAATTTAAGCTAGAAAGCTGGAAATATTAAAAGAGAAAATTTACCTGAATTTACTTTTTGTTTAATTTTTTAATCATCTTTAACTATGTGGGGACTCATCGGTATGAGGTGTAGGGGCTCGGACCCCCGACGACAGTCGCCGCCCCATAGGGCAGGCAACTTATCGTCCTTGCGACGTTAAACCAACACACAATATTACGTTCGATCGTAATTATCGACGTATACGTACAAGATAATATACGAGTACGAATCGTGACGTCATCCATCAATCACTGTCACGATTCGTACACGAACCGGCCAGCCGCCACCTACGATAGTAGGGGATGATGCGACCTGGCCGTACTTAAACAACGTACGTATTTTATTACGTACGTGTGTTTGTGTGCACCAGCCAAAACGGGTATAAAAACTCACAGAACCGGCTCTAAAATCGCCAGTGTTCGGTTTGGTTTTGGCTTGCCCATACTTTCGTATGAAGTGGCTGAACACGCTTAAATTCTGTAGAATTTCCTTCTGGTGAGAATATCTCTCACGACAAGGTATTCCACAGTGGTGACCTCGACGTGATTTCGGCCACGTCGTGAGGAGTCTTAGGCGCTTCGGCGCTATTTCAACTTGGCGCAGTAGCGCTGGCGAGATTCTCGCTTGCTCGGCAAATTAAAAATATTTTTTTACCCAGACTAAGACACCTTTAGGTCGTCGAAGTAAGAGTCTACTGAAGTGGGAATTTATACCCCTCTCCTTAAAATATACAAACAAGGAGAAACCAGACAGTAGACCTGGAGGAAGAAGGTTGGACTCATCCCCCAACTCCCCCGACTTCGACTCGACACTCATTGAATTTAGCAAACATAGAAGAAGGCCCTCAACACCCAGAATTAGCACGACTGGGAACTGCAATAAATAAAGAAGATCTTGCAGTTAAAACGTTGAGAAGTGGTCGAACTTTAAGCCAAAGTTCCGACCCGAAAACACCTGTCCTACAAACACAGGAGCCAGTGTTTTCGACCAGTAAGGAAGACAGAAGTACTGTGGAATACGCTTGTCAACAAAAAGACACAGCAATGGTTCCACCACCAACTGAAAACCCGCAACCATCACAGGGAGGCAGTAGTCAGCCGCAGCTGACACCCGAAGTCCTGGCCCAAATCTTGCAACTTTTACAAATGCAACCAGGACAGAACCCTAATCTCTATAGACGAAGGATAGATATCCCGGAATTTCTGCCGAATGAGGTAGAATTATGGTTGACTCTATTAGAAGGCAGGTTCAGAACAGAGAACATAACTCTGAACCAGCGGTATACACATATCTGTGGAGGCATGCCCCCACAGATAATCCGCCACATTCCGGACGTTATGGAATGCCCTTCGACAGAAGAGGACAAGTATGCCTGGTTCGTCAAGAAAATTAAAAAAGTATTCGGGAAAACGAAAAATGAAATAATAGACGATGTGATGGGTGGTATGAAGATGGGGGACGACAAACCCTCAATCTTCATGGCGAAGTTACGACAGAAGGCGGACAATATCGTAGCCCCTTCTGTCATAGGCAATCAGTTCTGTAAGCAACTACCACAAAGTGTTGTGCAGTGCCTAGCCGCCGTTGGTTCCACGGTAATCAATACATCCGCGGATCTGGACTTCCTTGCGAAATCCGCAGACAACGCGCTCGAATACACAAGGTCAAAGCCGGTGGTCAGCGCAGTATCTGCAGAGACTGGGGAACTCGCTCAACTTCGAGCACAAATAGCTCAGTTGACTGAGGAAGTAAAGAGGAACAAAAGCCAAAGCTCGACGAAGCCCAATAGTAGCTGGCGACAAAGATCGAAAAGTAGAAGCAACAACAATAATAATAGCAGCAGAGGACGTCAGTCCCGGTCAAGAGACCGCAGATCTAGTTCCGGAAGCAGGGGTCAGAGTTCAACTCCCCCTAGAACAACATCTCCCAAAACCCAGTCTCGAAATTGGGATGATAAGAGTTGCTTTTTCCATAATAGATTTGGCGCTGAGGCCACCAAATGTAACAACAGGTGCAGATGGTGGGGTAAAACCTTTAACAAGGAAGCGTCAAACTAGAACGAGGGGCCATCTGTGCGGCCGAAGACCCCTTGGAAAAATACTCACGCCGCCTGTTCATCAAGGACAGGACAAACAGGAGACGTTACTTAATTGACTCGGGAGCAGACCTGAGCATATTGCCAGTAAATAAAACCCAAAAAGTACTTCCTCCGAAATACTATCTCCGTACTGTGAACGGTCAAAACCTTCCAGCATACGGACTTGAGACAAGCAAAGTAGACATCGGACTCAGCAAAAATATGACGTGGTCCTTCACGGTTGCAGACGTTCCAAACCCGATCCTGGGTGCAGATTTTCTTGCACACTATGGCCTGATCATCGACCTCAAACACGGTAAACTGATCAATAGTGAAAATAAAAGAGTGGAAGGCAAAACGCTAGCATACAGACTGGACACAAACATATCCAGCTGTACTAAAGTCGACGGACAACTCTTACGGATCCTGTCAGACTATCCTGGAGTCACTCAACCCTCAATTCGCAGGCATCCTACGTACAAACACGACACGGTTCACTACATAGAAACCAAAGGACAGCCTTGCCATGCTAGAGCACGACGGTTATTACCCGACAAACTCAAAGCGGCACGAGAGTACTTCAATCGCATCGTTGAGGAGGGCGTATGTCGCCCCTCAAAAAGCTCATATAGCTCTCCTATCCACATGACAAAGAAAGCAAGTGGAGAGTGGCGAATTGTCGGCGACTACAGGGCCTTAAACGCCATAACAGTTCCTGATCGCTACCCAGTCCCCAATATAATGGACTTCAATGCGAATATGAAGGGTAAAACGATGTTCACAAAAATAGACATCAACTGGGCATTCCACCAAATTCCTATGGCCGACCAGGACGTTCCAAAGACAGCGGTTATAACCCCCTTTGGATTATTCGAATACCTTCGAATGCCGTTTGGACTACGCAACTCAGCACAAACTTTCCAACGATTTATCAATGGACTGTTTAGGGAATTGCCGTTTGCATATGCATACCTGGATGATATCTGCATTTGCTCAGAAGGCGGTGAGCATCAGCACGAGGAGAATGTGAGAGCCGTGGTACAGCGTATACACGCAGCCGGACTCACTATCAACGTAGGCAAAAGCTTATATGCACAGACCGAAATTGACTTCCTCGGCTACAAAGTCTCGACCGAAGGCATTTCCCCCTTGAAGACCAAGGTAGAGCCAATATTGAACTTCCCGAAGCCCTCAAATGTCGCAGAACTTAGGCGTTTCTTGGGGATGGTGAATTTCTACAGACGTTGCATGAAGAATGCAGCAGCCGAACAAAGTAAGCTGTTTGCACTAATAAAGACAAGTAAAAAGAAAGATAGAACTCCACTCGAATGGAATGAAGAAGCCGAACAGGCCTTTGAAAATATCAAAGAAACACTGGCAAATGCAACTCTGTTGGCTCATCCAGACGAAAGTCTGCCGTTATGCGTAAGTACCGATGCATCAGACTTTGCTATTGGTGCAACATTGTACCAACTGGACACTAACAACATCAAATTACCGCTAGCTTTCTTCTCGAGGAAGCTCTCAAAAACAGAAAAGAATTACAGCACATACGATAGGGAATTGCTCGGAATTTTTGCTGCGTTGAAGCATTTCAGGCACCAGTTAGAGGGTAGATGTTTTTCTGTGTATACTGACCATAAACCCCTAACATATGCCTTCACACAAAAAGCAGAACCGGCATCTCCGAGAAGAGCACGACAGTTGGACTATATTGGCCAACTGACTACAGACATTCAGTATATAAGTGGAGAACTTAACACTCCAGCTGATGCCTTGAGTAGAATCGAAGCTATCTCGGTTCCTGTCCAATTGCCTTATGCTGAAATAGCTAAAGCACAGCTTAAGGATGCAGAATTGCAGGGGCTGTTATCGAACGATGATACTACCCTCAAATTGAGACAGCGAAAAATTCCCGGTACTGATGTTTTATTAACATGTGACATCAGTACAGGTAAGAATAGGCCATTTCTACCGGTAAAATATCGCAGGTTGGCTTTCAACAGTGTACATAATCTGTCACATGCTGGGCCAAAATGTAGTGCTAAACTAATTTCAGAAAGATTTGTATGGCCACGAATGAAGTCTGACTGCAACAAATGGGCTCGCAGTTGCCTGAACTGTCAAAAATCCAAAGTAGGAAGACACACTCGCTCGCCCCTCAAATCATTCAAGCAAACACAGCGGTTTAAAACGGTTCACATGGATCTGGTAGGCCCATTGCCACCATCCCAAGGACACAGATACCTGTTGACGATAATAGACAGGGCAACACGATGGCCGGAAGCAATCCCTCTTCACGAGATGTCAGCTCCAACAGTAGCTGCAAGGTTATACGATACCTGGATTGCGAGGTATGGCGTACCAGAAGTCATAGTCACAGACCAAGGTCGCCAATTCGAGAGCTCGCTCTTTAAAGAGCTGGCAAATAAGCTAGGTGTTCAACACAGTCATACCACAGCTTACCATCCTCAAGCCAATGGCAAAATAGAGAGATGGCATAGAGCTCTCAAAGCCTCCATCATGTCACATGATACAAAGAGATGGGTAGAAGTACTCCCTACCATCCTCTTAGGCCTCCGATCCGCCCTACAAACTGATACAGGTCACTCTGCAGCGCAATTAGCGTTCGGCGAAGAGCTACGCCTTCCAGGGGACTTCTTCACAAAATCGAAAGAAGTTAGCCCCGAGATAATGGTACAAAATATAAGAAATGATGCCAACAACTTCCTAAATCAGGCAGCTCGTCATGGCCAGCCCAAGATTTACGTCTCGAAACACTTGGCCAATACATCACACGTATTTGTTAGAGACGAAAAAATGAGATCTGCGCTGGAGAAACCATACGCCGGTCCTTATAAAGTAGTATCACGAGATGAGAAAAACTTTGTGATACTCATCGCAGGCGAACCAAGAACAATTTCAATCGACAGATTGAAGCCTGCGTACTTGGTAAGTGACGATAAAAGAATTAGAAGGGTACAAAAGGAGAACCCCGAAAATACACAGACGAATTCCGAAACAAAAACGGAAGAATTCGTCGAAAAAAGTGAGAAAAACACCTCACATAAAGAAAAACTCAAGAAAACAGTGAGATTTTCGGACGATGTGATCACCAAAACATTTGATCCTGAGGCCCCCTTACAACCACGTAAAAGAGGTAGACCTCCAGGCACGAAAAAACGCAAAAATTCACATCCTTCCCGCACGTCCGAGAGGTTAATGCGACGAAAATAAAAATTTACTCCCGAAAAGTAATATCCGTAGAAAAATCGAAACCCGCTAAAAAACATACGGGGAATATCGGAACTCCGTGAGACAAAGAACCTCCGGAGATAAGCAAACGAGGAATGCCAACAAAAAGAAGAAGACAGGAATAAACAAATCCACGTGCAATACGGAAACAAAACATTGCAACGTGCGAGTACCGTTAACCGCAAAGATAATCTCTACGACGTGACGTCACAAACGGAGATTCCTTTGTACTTAGAATTCGAAAAATAATATTCACTGAGTTTATTTCAGGCATAACTCTGCTTAAACCGATCAGATCTTAACCGGAAAACTTATATACGGCCGAGAATTTTAAGCGCTATCCCCTCTACGTGTAGATAAGAAGATCCGAAAATAAAGAAAAATAACTGTAAAGGTAAATCGAAAAATGAGGTAAAAACAGCAGTTCTCGAACTTCTGATTTACTTGGTCGTCTCTTGAGCTTTATTTTTGGTGCCTTTTCCTAACTACAACCCATTCTGTTCTAATGTCACGTATACCTATCCCAATGTCCGCCAGCTTCCACTTCGCTAAGACATCCGCTGAGAAGTCAAAAACTCAGCAGATGACGAAAACGAAAACGGAGCTGGATAGGATAGAGGAGGAGCTGTTGATGGACACAGCTCCTCCGGTTGCCGATGTACTGGCGGAGATGACCACTCCGTTGCCGCCAGTCATCTCTCCACCCCGATCTCCGGAGGAGACGACTCCGACTCCGGAACCCCCGAAGCCGGAGCCGAAACCCGAAGAGAAGAAGGAAGCGATGGGCTTCCTGTTCACGGCCGAGAGGGCCGCGAACGAGCGGGCAAGGATGGCTGCATGGACATCGGGGAATACAAACTCCCCGATGCACAGAAAGCCAGAGTTCAAGCGTCCGCTGCCCCCTCACTCCCGTCATCACCCTTACGCCCACGCTAAACACGCGAAGTCGAGGCACAGGGGTGAGACTAGCCGGAGCAACTACCTGGCCCGAGCAAACGCCCGTAGAGAGTCATACAAGTGCGTTGGAGCCGCGGTGGGAAGTGCCCTGGCCAAATGGGAGGCCGACCAAAAACGGAAGTAGACCCGCACGTCCCCCAGGCCTTGCGCATTTTAGGTCGTTTTTGTGGCGCAAAAACTGGGGGGGAGTAGCTGTGGGGACTCATCGGTATGAGGTGTAGGGGCTCGGACCCCCGACGACAGTCGCCGCCCCATAGGGCATGCAACTTATCGTCCTTGCGACGTTAAACCAACACACAATATTACGTTCGATCGTAATTATCGACGTATACGTACAAGATAATATACGAGTACGAATCGTGACGTCATCCATCAATCACTGTCACGATTCGTACACGAACCGGCCAGCCGCCACCTACGATAGTAGGGGATGATGCGACCTGGCCGTACTTAAACAACGTACGTATTTTATTACGTACGTGTGTTTGTGTGCACCAGCCAAAACGGGTATAAAAACTCACAGAACCGGCTCTAAAATCGCCAGTGTTCGGTTTGGTTTTGGCTTGCCCATACTTTCGTATGAAGTGGCTGAACACGCTTAAATTCTGTAGAATTTCCTTCTGGTGAGAATATCTCTCACGACAAGGTATTCCACAAACTATTTAAAAATAAAGAAAAAAAAAAGCACATTAATGGAAAAAAAATTTTTTTTAAATCCTGAAACCTCTCTTTTTTCACTCAATGATTCCAGAAAGCTGGGATTTGTACTGCTGGAAAGAGGAAAAAATTTACTGGAAACTACTTTCTTCATAATTCATTAATCATTCTTAGCTGTTTGAAAATAAACAAACAAAAAAATGCAAAATAATGAAAAACTTGCCTTTTTTGTGTTTTTTCAAATATAATTTCCAAAATTTATTTCTTTTGTAATTTTTTGGGGGGTATAGAAGGGGGAGTTGTTGCTCTACTTTTTGTGGTATGCCAAGAAGCCACAAACGGACCCTACTACCCAACAGTCCCAACAATATCTTTGACCTATGACACGTCCAGATTGCCTTGGTATTAATCATTTACATTGGATGGTGCCCACAGAATCAGTACCATCCAACCCACATAGCCTGCCAGGAATTCATAGAGCTCGAATTTAGACCATGCTGATTGTATTTTAAAAAGATCGATAACCTGGGCTATGTACTTTGGAACATGCATTACTTACGAGATCATTAATAACCAGCCGTACCTAAGAGTTGACACTACCAGTGGCCATTGCCACTAAAAAGTTCACCAAAACATTTTCAAAAAATAACACAATGTATTTAATGGTAAAAATGAACACATACTTCAATGAACATATAAAAAAGAAGGAACCATATGAATAAAAGTGTTCCTGCCTACTTAAACAGATAAATGTGAAGAGTAGAGCAACAAAGGACAGAGAGTTACAAAATATGAATTTTCATGGTTGCTTGACTTATCGAAAAAAAAAGAGAGGAAAAAGAACCAGATTAGAAATATGGGGAATATAATTTTATTATTATACACGTACCTAGGGAAATACCAAAAGATAAGGTACAAAAAGATGAGAGAAAAGACAAAAAGGTGAATAACCTAGGTATTACTGGTATATACCTGTAGACATATTTGCATAGAGATTTTTCAATTTCGAATTTTTATTTTATATAATTTGTAATAACCAGATGCGTCATTTTTTTGTACATTAGTTGCAAAGAGTATGGAGCGCGAAAAGTGCTTGTGGGCTATTTTCCACACTCTGTAAAAAAATAGTCCACATTACTCACTTATCACACAATATACAATTTTTTAGGTTGTATGTTGCAGTCAATATGTTATATTCAATCAAAAAAAGAAACCCTGGCTGAAAGGTTTCTACCCAATTCTCTTACAGAGTAATATTTTGATTTACTTTTCACGTCTTCTTCTTAGCAATATTTTCTATATTCAAGTGCTTTTCATCTCCAAGTTCCAGAATTCTAGCTTATCCAGTGGCTCAAAACTTTTCATTTTTTCTAATTTGAAGTTTTGATTTTTAGAAAATTAAGTGTTGTGAAAATATGGAAGTGTTAAGATAGTTTTCTTTTTATATACAGCAAGCCTCCCTTAGAGACGGTAGATAAATTTTTGGGCCCCTCCCCCAAATACGATGGAGCTATCTACGCCTTTTCCCAAAACACAATGATATATAATTTATTATTCAACAACTAACAGTAAAAACTTTCTCACTTTTATTCTACTCTCGAATCGTCAGACTAGGCCGATACACTTATTTTTACCTTCATCGTTCTTATCCGGAAATAAATATTTAGAGATTGAGAATGCAAAAGCTCAGACGGTGGAATGAATAAAAAAAATAAAATATCGCCGCTGGAAGACACCAGATTTTATCGAGTCTACACGTGTAATATTTTCTACATCGGATATCAATACTTGGATGAATGAATTCCATCCTCGACGTTTAGGCTTTCTTCGCGTTCGCGACTCACCACTGGAGACCTTGGAGGTCGTTCGTAATCATGAATAGGTCTCAAAGAAAAGTAAGAATGATTTGAATATAATGCTCGACACAGTGCTCAAAATTAGGATTGTCATCGTTCACGTTATTATAGAAAACTTGAATCACAAAATATAGTGATACGATGATGGTTAGTCTAAATAGGTAGCCTATCATATAGGCTAATTCCTTTGCTGGTTTCTCAATTGAATATTCGGTGTCAGTGTTTCGTCTGTTTTCCACCATCGAGCAAGTGTTGGTCCATTTAGCTAACGATTTTCAACTCGAATATAATAAGAATAAATTATGGTAAGTGAATGAGTAGACATGTTAATACCTATATACGTTTATAAACTTTTCAGTAACTAATTTTAACCCTACACTTATATAATGAATTATGTTAAGCTGCCATAGACCATAGCTACTTACTGATAACTTAAATGTTAACTTCAAGTACAAAAGTTAATTTTAAAAATATCATTTTAAGTCTTTAACAAGTTGCACAAGTTGTAGGAAAACCTGATCGATAAAAAAAAAAGGCTGATAATTGCCTAGGTAGGTATTTACGTACGTTCCACGTCAAATATCCCTCAAGTATTTCAAGAGGACTATTTTTGTAATTTAATTTAGTCTGTTGACTGATATTTTTCCCCACATTTAAATAATTTCTCAGTCATTTATTTGCTAAATAAAAGATTAAATATCATGTGATTTTAAAGCGACAAAATGCTAAAGGTATTAAGTACACAGATTAAGTGCCATTACGGCATAATATATACTCTTTCAAGTTTTTTCAGGAAATTATCGGCTGTGGATTACGAATAATATGCCAGTTCGAGAGCACTTTTGAATAAAAACAAACATGAATTACTCAACAAAAAATCAATAAAATTTTCATAATTTTAAGCGAGGATGAAGCTCGAACATACTAAAAATTTGGCTACTCCAATTAGTTTTTCACATAAATCTCGGTCAATATTAATTTTACTACAAAAATTGATCGGTAAAACATGTTAGGCACTCAATTTTCTTTGAATCACTAGGTATAATGCATCCAATACTAAGAAAATATCGATTACCATACTTATGTAAAACGTGGGTAACCCATTTTAGTAAGTAATTTTTTGCCATACCTACTCTTGAAATTTTCATAAATAACTTCCGAAATAATATGCAGGCTGCAACTAATGGTAAGTAACTTAATACAAAAAAAAAAAAGTATTTTTTCATTTTAGCAAGTTTTTTGAAAACATACTGTTATATTTTTTGTTTTATAGCTGCTCGATGCAATATTGGTAATAAACTAATAACTTTTTTAATCGAATATTGAGTTTTATAACTTTTTTTACGAAGCTATATTTGCCATAAAATCGATATATTGACCGAAATGAATTGGAAAATTTACTTTTGATACATATTTTTGCTGGTGATAAGCTTAAAGAGGTTGAAACTTGTTATATCAGTGGTCCAAGAAAGAAAAGTATAGGCACCATAGAAATTTTGTCGAACAAATAATCCGACTATATTATTTAGAATGTCCCGTGGACCCGATCACATCAAAAATTTTAGTGTCATCGATCATACAGACGTTAAACTAAATATTGAATTAAAATCTTTAGCCTATAACCGAAGGAGAATAAGGACTTAAATTTTTAGTTTATTTCAGCAGCCCAAGTTATACCTAAGCAGTAATGTTATTTTGAGAACATGGGATACGTTAGAATCTGCATAATTTGCTTCGTTACCTAGATAGGTACTTCTTTATTTCCCATGCCTAGATGTTGCATTGTAGCCAAGAAGGAGACAGACTAATTCTTCAATTAGGTGGTCTCTCTGAATTTGCTTTTATTTTTTCAAATTACCAAATATAAAGACTGAATACGTAATAAAATTTTTGCGAGTTAATTCAAAAAACGATTACATATGTCAATCAAAATTAATTTTCAAAGATAGTGAAAAACTTACCATAGGTATAATTTCCAACAATCAGATTTGTAACGAGGTACTAATTTCCTCTTTTTTTGACCCGAAGATTCCGTTCTTAGGCAAAACCAAAAAAAGCATTGAATATTTTTCAATGAATTAAATACTTTAAGAAATTGTCTTAAAATCACCTTCAAAAATTTTTTGATACGATTTTACCTATAATAAGTAAACGGTAAGTATTTAAGCATTTAGAAGAGTACCTACCTAACAAATGAAGTATTATACTATATTGTTATTATTAGAAAACAATTGCAAGTTATTCTAACTACTTTTCTGATTAATTTCAAGTTCGAAAAATAATTTTCAAATGACTCGATAATTTTTGGGAAGAATTTATGGAAAACATAGGATACCTTTGTCCGTTATTGTCAATTCTGTCATTTTCAAATTCTCCTGAGGTATCCGTTTACCTGGTATCAACCTACATGTCGTAGTTTTTCTAAAGACTTAAACAAAGAGTTTAAAATTTTGAACTTGAAATTTATTAATTGATTTTATAGTATACTTGAAGTTATTTGCAATTCACCTATATTATGTGCTTGAGGTTAGTTTCTGACTGATCATATAAAACTCTTTTATTCTAGTCAAACGTTATCTATCTGGATTTATGTTTCATCGTATTATTCTTCCAAAGCATATAGGTCTGCATATTATTCGTAGATAAGAAAATTTGTCATGGATTGGAAAACTCCATTCTACCTGACTGCGTAAAAAAAAAAAAATAAAATAAAAAACAAAAAACAAACAAACAAATTTAATTTAATGCCGTACTCAGGTCACTACAGTGAAGGTTGGTGAGGTCACTTTTAAGACGTCTGAAATTTATCCGGAAAATTGACAAGAAAGACGAAGGTTTAATGCGAAAAAGGAAACCTATCCATCTAAGACAGAAAAAATTTAAAAAGAAAGAAAAACAAAAAAACGTGATAAGTAATTTCATTGTTATGGTCTTCAAGTCAGTTAATCAGATTATGTATGGGAAAAAAGAAAAATAGTTTTCCAACGTAAACCTAATATAGGTAACTCACATACAGTTAGAAATTACGAAAATTGGTTTAAAATTATTACGACTCATAACAATAATGACGGCGGCATCGTAAAGTTTCTCGTACCTACCACTAGTTGGAGGTTTTTAGATTTGAACCTCTTTAGAGCAAAAAAAATTTCAAAACTGCGACTGAACCATAAAGTCAATAGCTGAGTAAAAATGAGAAAAACAAGTTTTGAAGAAAATTTTTTTCCCTCAAAAGTCAAAAACTTTTTTATTAGCAAAAAACGAATACATTGAAACTGATATTTGACAAAATTGAATTTTACTGAGAAAGTACCTAACCTTCCCGAAAAAAATCAGTCGTATATATTCTAAATTCAATTTCCCATTCTTACCCAGCGATAGCCTTGCACGAAAAGCATTTTGAAGGACGAGAAAGTTAATGAAGTTGAAAGAATTTTCAAACTAAAATCTCCGTCGCACTATGCTCTGTTCACGATAAGAAGTGCCTGACGTCATAAACTACATCCATACTTATCTGCTTAAAATACGGATCGCATCGATAACCACATTTTTTTTTTTCAAAGTTGGTTAGAAAGAAAATATCCCAGCCCCCATTGAAATTTTGAATCAGTCACACAAATCCCTCATAGCCTGCAAATCCCTCACAATCTTACACCGCCAATAACAAAAAACATATTTTAAGATTTTTTAGTAATAGAAAAGGTTAATTTGCAGGCCCCATTGCCAAAGAGGCATGGCCACTGGCTTGCTTTCAAGCCTCTCTGTTTTGGCTTATCACTCATCAGTAACTACATGTATTGTTGGCCCCTTCAAGAGTTTAAGATGCTCTTCTAACAAAACAGTCTAGCTATTAGCACTAAAGATGGAATTTCTGTATGAGAGTACCTAGACTGAATAGAATGTAAAAACAAAAAATTCAAGTGGAAATTATAAAAATTACATCCAAACCCCTCCCACCTTAAGAAAATCCTACCAGCAGCCAAGTTTTAAAAGGTTTGAAAAAGTGCTTCTCAGACTACTAACAAATCCAGACACAATACTCAAGGTAAATAAATAATGTATACACAGAGACATATAGCTAAAGAAATGTCCAACGCCAGATCAGAAACACATCAAAGATAGAATGTGTTTGATATTCCAAAACCATTTAAGGCCCTTAAAATTCTGTCTCAAAATTGATTTGTTTTACAGTAGAGGCCAACTTTGACAGCAGCTAAAAAATATTATAACCAGACTTATTTATTTCGTTATTAATGTTCTGCTAAATGGTCTTTAAATAAATGACGCTTTTGAAGAACATGTTAGGAATGAAATTTATGGTATTTTAATGCTTCATTATCTTCACTTAAGCTTTATCAAATATTTTTTACAGAAATACGAATTTAAAAAAAAAAGTGAACAGTTGAAAATGTCAGTAGGTAGTTATCATACGAAATATTTGAAAACGTACCACAAAACATTATCTTGTACATGTCGAAAGAAACCTAGGTATAATATTTAAAAAATTCTTGATTTATGTTTTATCATATAAATCATTCTCTCTATTTTTGCCTTTTCAAATGCTCCAATATTTCAAAAAAAATAAAAATAAAAATACTCTGGCACTGCATAACTTGGCTAGAGTGCATGCATTCAACTACAGGGAATAACAACAAATAGAAGTTTTTGTAAAATACGCAATTAGGTTTCTGCTTTCAAGGCCTAAAACGTAGAATTTCTGATAAGAAATTTTTTAGGAGGAGCAAAAGTCAATAGCCTATTTACTCCCGCAACAAAGATGTCTGGCTTCTCTTTCTAACCAATCAGAAGCCTTCCCTAATGGCGCATGTGTATGTTTCGCAAAAAACTCGCGTAATGTGCGTGACCTTGACTCAACTCACACAATATAAGTGACCCCTCGACTATATAGTACTGGACCAATAAAGCTTCAAAAGACCAATGTAATTTTTAATGTGAAGACATGACCGTGTAAAAGTAAGCAACCTTAGTTTACCTTGTGCGTACTTTCGACATTTCGCTTGAGTTTACATTTTATAAAGTCATCCCTTACATTCACAAGGATAGCGAATATGAACGTTGCGAAAACTTTCACTACGAAGTATACGGACTGCTCCAACACTATATATATAGCGTAAAAAAGTGTTCGTAACACTACAAGTACGGTGTACGAAAAAAGAAGCCAGAGAATGTCGCATTTTGTTATAATTCAACAATATCTTAGCACAAATTGTGAATTTAACTTACAACATCCTCTAACTTCTTTTTCCTTAGCCCATACCTGCAGTGCTACGGATATTTTTTCGGCTTTTAGCTCAGTCCATATTCTTTATAGTCAAAAAGTACAAAGTACGTCAAAACTCAAAAGGTACACAATGGTTGTTTATTTAGCCGTGGCATGTCTAATCAGAAATCATCATTATTTACTGTTCGAGTACTATATATATATATAGTCGAAGGAGTAACCTTGACTCGTGCGATTCACATGGTTCGTGTTACAAATCGCAACTTGTCGAGGATTGCTCACTTTGCACTCTCGTAGCAAAATGTACTAATAGGATGCGACAGTTTTTTTTTCTCAAATATTTCTCTCATCCACTCCCCTCTTTCAGTGTCAAGTGCATTTATCCTCAGTTGAAATATGCCCTTATTTTTGCCTTCTAAAGACAATCATTTAAATGAGTCTTCATTTCTGAAAAAATACCTACCTATTTTCTAAGAAGAGTAAGTAGCTCACTTTTCTTTTAATTTGTGGCAGTCTTTTTCTAACAGACTTAATGCCTTAAGCTTTTCCTACCGATACTGGATATTGAATAATATACCATACCGTGTGAGTTTATTACGTAATTTACATTGACAATCACCCAAAGACAATATAGTTCGGCAAGTACCTCTGCCTATATGTGCAAAACATACGTCTAGAAATCACGTTATTTCACTGTTATTAAATATGATCCGTGACAAGTCTTTTTATTTCCGACCCCCACGGCCTCTGCGTCATAAGACATCTCACGATCATCCATAAACACTTTTCGGAGTGACAACTGTTGTAGCGAATACAGTATTCATTATTAATTATTATTCACGAAGATTACAGCGTTAATTTATAATTTTTTTTTTTTTTAAATGAAATAGCGTTGTCGTGCATTTTAATTTTCTAATTACTCTGTATTGTTTTGCCAATACGTACCTATCTTAAGAATCGACGATGGGGCGGTAAGGGGAGAGGTTATTGTTTTTTTTCTTCTTTTTTTTTTTTTTCCCCAAATAAATTTATGTCACCTAAACGAAGTGATAAAAAAAGTAGACAAGAAAACGTACAAGATTGTAAAGTACAAGTAGGTATACCAAAAATATCAGAACAGTCAATTTGTTATCTACTTTTTCGCTACTACGCTTAGACTACTGTAAATTTAAATTATAAATCGAAGCTTAATGTCGTAAAAAATACGGCTTCTTTTTTTTTTTTTTTTTTTTTTTTCCCAAGCGCATGCGTATTATAATCGTGTCTTTCCGTAATTAACGCTGCTAGTAAATTTCAAGTGGGAAAAAATGGGGAAAAAGAAGAGAACTCGTCGAACAATACAGAGTACATATGGATGGGTCATCGTAGTGAGTGTTCGTGTACGCGATGATTAAAACCGCTTTCTGATACTCGACTGTTTACTTGTAAGTTTAATACCTCTTCACGGTGCAGTAATTACGTAAATGATTATTTGCTGTTTGAATTTTTCGTATTTTCTTCGTATCCCGAACCGGTTGTAGTGTATATGGTGCAAGGCATTTTCGAATGAACTTTTAAAATGAATTATACTTCGCGAGATGAATCTTCGGACCAAAAAGAGGTACCTGTGTTATTATTTTTTTTAAACAACGACAATAATATTTTTAACAATAATTTCATTTTACCCGTTTATTAATCAAAATTAAGGAGACCCCTTTGGGATCAAGTAGGTATAAGTATGAGAATTCATTTACCAGGGTTTTTATTAATGTTCAACCGAATGCTGTCAGAAGTTACTTCAGAACAATGTTTTTGGATAGTATGACTCCTAATACGCAAATTAGGTAGAAACTTATAGCCCAAATAAGCATGTACCTTTTTCATATCAAAAATTAAATTAAAATTCTGCATTTCATGTTGTCGTAACCAATCCTTTTTTTTTTTTATTGTTACTTAGCTGGGCGTAATGTCAGTTTTACTTGACTCACCCTTGATTTAACAGTCAGTTTACATCGACATAATATGATATTAGGAAACACGACTATAAAATATACAAACACGAATTAAAATTGGTGCGGCTTTTGAATGAGTACCCAACATAAAATAGAAGAGGAATTTCTTCGTTTTCCATTTCCACAGGCTAACCCACTCAGCACCCAGTTTATCCTCCTTCTATATTCTTGAACAATAAAAAACTGAAAAACAGAATTACATCGTTTTGATTTCACAAATTTCTCATTCAAAATTTTGATATCATAAAGATAGTCAAAAATTAATGAAAGTTCTCTAAAACCTAATCCTAAAATAGCTTTTAACATAATTTACGAAAAATTGATCAATAACCCTTTTTAGGTGCCATAGGCAGCCCCGTGAGTGATTCAGTCTGAAAATGGACTCTAAATTTGGATCCAGCCTATGAAGAAAGCATCTACCAAAACTAGGTAGGTAGAAAAAGAAATGACTCTGACCCCTTTTACCCCTTTTAGAAGTCAAAATTGACTAAAAAATTAGTTCAATCGAAAATTTGAACAGAATTTTGAAAAGTTGAGACGGAGGAAGTTTCAGTCAATTCTTTTTTCTTCGTTTTCATCCTCGTTTTTGTTCATTGGCAGAGAAATGTCGATTTTAAACTTATTTGCTAATATTTTTTGTCATTATATGGTCCATTTTTGTCCCAGAATGACGTTCAGTAGTCATAAACATTGCTCAGGAAATTACCTACAAATTGACCCAAACTATATTAAAATCTGTTGAGTGGTTCGTAAGATTATTAGATTCTCAAGTAATTAGGACTTTCTTTTCTGGGTAGGATCCATTGCTTGTAAGAGGACTCTAGAACCATATTTGAACGTTACCGATGAAGATCGCAATACATTAAAAATAATTATGTTTTTGTAGGTGATTTTTGTGAGTATAACTTGTACCATCGTAGTGTTTCAGTGATAATGATAAGAAATGAGATACGCCTTTCCCCTATCTTATCCTTTTCCGTTTCATAAATAAAATTAAAATATTATTATTACCTATGGCTCATATTTAATTTATCGCATTTGATTATAATGAATCATCATCGATTATAATAAATACGGTACCCACATAATTATGTATCGATTAGATACCATTATAATGATTATCAAACCCTAACACAACACCTCAGAAAATATAACAATTATGTATAACACAATAAATACAAACAATCAAAATTTGATTCTCTTTTGAAGCTCTTGTGGTCGAAGAATGAGTCGAATGAAAAAATGAATGTTAAATTTGAAATCAGAGTCCCAAAAAATATGTCCAGAGATGTATCGCACAATAAAATATGAAATGCAAAACCACTAAAGAGCATTTAAGTTGCTCAATGTTTCAAAAATTGTCCACTGTAAACATTATACATTAGAGTAGGCACCTCAAAGATACAAAAAAATATGCAACTCCAACACTTTATAATCACATTTCATTTCACTTTAAGAGAAATTTACATAGGTCAACCGAAAAGTTTTGAAAGCAATAGTTTTCTTTTGATACTTTTTCCCATACAATTGATATTTATCGAAATGGGTACTGTATTTTCAAAAAACTGATTTTTGTAGTATATTGATCCCCCTGAGGAAATTGTGCTGGACTTTTAATTTATGTATTTGGACGTCAGTTGGAAAGGATTTGTGTAAAAATCACAAGTTTCACGTTTTGTTGTAACAATGAGAAAAGGGCATTACAAATGAATAAAAATTTAAAAAAATTAAGAGTTTTTCAATTTTTGTTTTCTTTTATTTTCTCATTTGTTCCGTAAACAACAAAACAATGTTATCCCCTTCACTTTATTTTTCATTACCATTTTCTCCTTCCACTTTTTTTACCGTCAAGTTCCACCCCTTCTTATATAATTCACGCATAAAACATTGGTAAAAACACTTTTTCACAGCTTAACTCGAGAAGCATTTTTAGTGCTTAAAAATTTTTTCGGGCAATAATTCTTTGTTTCCTGGGCTATGGCGGAAAAGTTAGCAGATAATAGTAATGTGTTTCTTCTTCTTCTCATTCTTTTTTGGTGAGGAGACAACAGTCTATGATCAAACAAACAAGATGTTCTTTCGGGTTTTTCCAGTAACGTCTGTATAGAGAGGGGGAAGAACTATTTGAGAGAATATAACTAAAGACTTCCTATAAAAGAAATTTTTTAAACTTAGAATTGAATTTGGCTATCTATCCTCAAAGGTTTCTGAACTGAATAAAAAATACTCTTGGTTTAGTAAAAGATCGTACAATTTTAATTTTAGAACTTTTTGATAGTACCTAACTTACTAACCTTTTTCTACTTACGATTTGATTATTCTTCTAAGGGAGAAGACAAATTTAAATTACTACTCAAGCAAGAAAATTGTGAGCAGTATTTTTTGTGTTGAAAAAACTGGGTTGTAGGCAAACAATCTTAATATTTTCTGACCACCTAGTTCTAGTAAGGTGACCTGTTTCTGGAAAACGAGCATTTTTCAGTCATATTAGATATTGTTTTTTAATTCAGTTTTTCATGATTTCCTCACCTCCCTACCTTTTTTTTAGTATATTTAACATAGACAAACTATACTTGAATCTCTGTCAAGTCACAACGGGATCATTTTAAATCCCAGTCTATACCCACTCTCCTTTTTTGTGCCAATTTTCATTCCCTTCCCTTTTCTTTTCTCCAACGTTTTCTTCGTTTTTACCTGTTTTGACACTTTTCTAAGCCTACTTCAAACCTTTTCAAATGACTATACACTCATACAGTACCTAAGTTTAAACGAAATTATTACCAGAATAAAACTCCTGACCTATTAATCATATACTTACATCATGAAGGTCTGTAGATTGACCGACATTATGGATGAAGAGTTCACATAGAATGAACACTATTTAAATGGCATTGAAATAAGTCGGCTGACTGGTTGAATTATGATAGTATTACCTTATATAACTGTATCTCAATTGCAAAAATATTTTTAAAATTTTCATTAGGTACCTACTTACCTAAATTCGACATGGTTTCCATTAATTTTAATTCTACGGATTAAGGTTATCGTTTCATTTGTCAGGCTGTTCGGTCTCTCATCGATCATTTTGATTATCCAGTTTATGTAGTGCCATACCTACTCGAGAAAAGGTGATACCCAGAAAAAAATTGATTATGAATTTACGTTTCACTTGACGTCTCATTCGCACAAATAAAGAATGTTTTGTAAATTTTGCGAATTCTTCGTTACATTGTTGCTAACTACTTATCACCTGCTGAAAATAAAATGTTACCCACTTTAAATCTTCGGCGCTAAATACTCGTGGAAGCCTACCGAATTTCGCGTAAGTAATCTTTTTAAAATAAGTGAACTGAAAAAACCAATTTTTCAAAAACTTAAAACGTTCACCATATAGATACTCCAGGAAAATAATGGTTTGAAGAGGAATTTATATGGTTACCAAAGGTTCTACTGCTAAAATATGTCGAAGGTGAACTCTTCAATGAGCGATAAAAATGTTTCAAACCAATTACCCGTGTTTTCATCAGGAGGGAACTCTACAACATGACACAAATTTTCAGTTTTTTTCAATTATTATCGACCTAAGCGCTTCAAAATTTAATGATTGGTAGAGACCTTCAAAGCAGGCCTGTAGCCAGGTCATTATTTCAGGACGTACAAACAGATTTCTTGACGGGGCAAGCCTAAATGCAGATATTTACCTAAAAAGGTGGCACCATTTATATTGAATTGTGTTTGTTCTATATCACTGAAATATTGAAAAAACTCGAGAAAAAATGAAAGTATAGTCACGTTTGAGATCCTCTCCCTCCTGATGGATGCACAGAATATGTAGTTGGAACATTTTTATCACTTATTGAAGACCCCATCCTCAACAGTTTCAGTCATAAAACCTTTTGTAACTATTAATACCATTTCAACCTCATTTTTAAACTTATTTTCCCGGCCTATTGGCATTAGCAACAAACTGTGGAGAGCACTATAAATCACTCTCGAGACCGTAATCCACGTACTTCTTATCAAGTCTTATCAGCATGTTTATCTATTGATTTACATGAGAATTCCTATTATTTTTCCCTGTCTTCTTTGATTATTAATTCATATCTTTTGTTTATTTGGGTTAGTAGGCTTACAAATACATTATCAACCAAAACATACTTCACCAACAAATATTACAGCTACTTTATCTGTCAGGTAATGTGAGATTGAAACTTGAAATTAACACAGAGAACGTTGTCATACACTATGAGAAAGTAAGTTGAACCAGGGTAAAATACACCATCGAAAATAAACTCAAAATAGTTAAAGACACAGAAATAAAACATAAAACATAGTTGACTAGAAACATTTACTGTTCAGGTATTGGAGGCCATTAGTTAACTAAAATCAGGTTATAGTTTCTAGAAATGTATCGAGTACAAAATATCAGTGCACAGACAAAATAATAATCACAGAATGAATAACAAATAATAATAATTGTGGAATACCTTGCTGTGAGAGATATTCTCACCAGAAGGAAATTCTACAGAATTTAAGTGTGTTCAACCACTTCGGGTATGCCAAAACCAAGGCGAACACTGGTGATTTTAGAGCTGGTTTGGGCGGTTTATATACATCTTATTTACACGCACACAAACACACGTACATAAGATAATACGTACGTTGGTGAGAACGGCCAAGTCAAATCATCCCCCATCGAGATAAGAGATGGTTGGCCGGTTCGTGTACGAATCATGACATCATCTTATTGTGTCACGATTCAGTACTCGTACATTACCTGTAAGTACGTGCAGGTAATTACGATCGAACGTATTTTGTGTGTTTAACGTCGCAAGGACGATTATTTGCCTGCCCTTTGGGGCGGCGACTGTCGTCGAGGGGTCCAAGACCCGCTGCTGAATTCTTCATGCAACGTCTATAGAAGTTCACCATCCCCAAGAAACGCCTAAGTTCAGCGATATTTGAGGGCTTTGGGAAGTTCAATATTGGCTCTACTTTGGTCTTCAATGGGGAAATGCCTTTGGTCGAGACTTTGTAGCTGAGGAAGTCAATTTTGGTCTGTGCATATAAGTTTTTACCTACGTTGATAGTAAGCCCGGCAGCGTGTATATGCTGTATGACGGCTCTTACATTCTCCTTATGCTGTTGCTCACCACCTTCAGAGCAAATGCAGATATCATCCAAGTATGCATATGCAAACGGCAATCCCCTAAACAGTCCATTGATAAATCTCTGGAAAGTTTGTGCTGAGTTACAAAGTCCAAACGGTATTCAAAGGTATTCGAATAGTCCAAAGGGGGTTATAACCGCTGTCTTTGGTACGTCCTGGTCAGCCATAGGAATTTGGTGGAATGCCCAGTTGATGTCTATTTTGGTGAACATCGTTTTACCCTTCATATTCGCATTGAATTCCATTATATTGGGGACTGGATAGTGATCAGGAACTGTTTTGGCATTTAAGGCCCTGTAGTCTCCAACAATTTGCCACTCTCCACTTGCTTTTTTGGTCATGTGGATAGTGGAGCTCTATGAGCTTTTTGAGGGGCGACATACGCCCTCCTCAATGATGCATTGGAAGTACTCCCATGCCACTTTGAGTTTGTCAGGCAGTAACCTTTGTGCTCTAACATGGCAAGGCGGTCCTTTGGTCTCTATGTAATGAACTATGTCATGTTTATAGGTAGGATGACTGCAAATTGATGGTTGGGTGACTCCAGGATAGTTAGACAGGATCCGTAAGAGTTGTCCGTCAACTTTGGTACAGCTGGATATATTTGTGTCCAGTCTGTAAGCTAGCGTTTTGCCATCCACACAATGTTTAGATATCAATTTGCCGTTTTTTAGGTCAATGATTGTGCCAAAATGTGCAAGGAAATCTGCACCCAGGATCGGGTTTGGAACATCTGCAACTGTGAAGGACCACGTCATGATTTTCTTGAGTCCGATGTCAACTTTGCTAGTTTCAAGTCAGTAAGCTGGAAGGTTTTGACCATTCACAGTACGGAGATAGTATTTCGGAGGGAGTACTTTTTGGGTTTTGTTAACTGGCAATATGCTCAGGTCTGCTCCCGAGTTGATTAAGTACCTTCTCCTGTTCGTCCTGTCCTTAATGAACAGGCGGCATGAGTATTTTTCCAAGGGGTCTTCAGCCGCATAGATGGCCCCTTGTTCTAGTTCGACGCCTCTTTGATATAAGATTTGCCCCACCATTTGCATCTGTTGTTACATTTGGTGGCCTCTGCGCCAAACCTGTTATGGAAAAAACAACATTTATCATCCCAATTTTGAGACTGGTTTTTGGGAGATGATATTCTTGGGGGAGTTGAACTCTGACCCCTACGGTTGGAACTAGATCTGCGGTCTCTGGACTGGGACTATCGTCCTTTGCTATTGCTACTATTATTGTTGTTAATTCTACTTTTAGATCTTTGTCACCAGCTACTATTGGATTTTGTGGAGCTTTGGCCTTTGTTCCTCTTCATTTCATCAGTAAACTGAGCTATTTGAGCTCTAAGTTGAGCAATCTCTCCAGTCTCTGCAGATACTGCACTTACTATGGGCTTTGACCTGGTATATTCTAGCACATTATCTGCTGATTTTGCAAGGAAGTCCAAGTCTGTGGATGTGTTTATCACGGTCAAACTCACGATGGCTAGGCATTGCACAACACTTTGAGGAAGTTGTTTGCAAAATTGATTGCCTATGATAGAAGGGGCTACGATATTATCCGCCTTCTGCCTCAATTTTGCCATGAAGATTGAGGGTTTGTTGTCCCCCATCTTCATACCACCCATCACATCATCAATTATTTGGTTTCTGGTTTTTCCAAACACATTCTTTATCTTCTTGACGAACCAGGCATATTTATCTTCTTCTGTCAAAGGGCATTCCATGATATCCGGAATGTGGCAGATTATCTGTGGGGGCATGCCTCCACAGATGTGTAGATACCGCTGGTTCTGAGTTATATTCTCCGTCTTGAACCTGCCTTCCAATAGGGTCAACCACAAGTCTACCTCATTGGGTAGAAATTCTAGGATTTCTATCCTTCGCCTATAGAAGTTGGGGTTCTGTCCTGGCTGTAGTTGCAAAAGCTGCATAATTTGCGCCAAGACTTCAGGTGTCAGCTGTGGCTGAGCACTACCTCCCTGCGATGGTTGTGGGTTTTCATTTCCATTTGGTGGTGGGACCATTGCTGTGTCTTTCTGATGACAAGCGTATTCCATAGAACTACTTCCTTCCTTGCTAGTCAAAAACACTGGCTCCTGTGTTCGTAAGACAGGTGTTTTTGGGTCAGAACTTTGGCTTAAAGTTCAACCACTTCTCAACGTTTTTACTGCTAATTGTTCTTTATTTATTGCAGTTCCCAGTTGTGCTAATTCTGGGTGTTGAGGGCCTTCTTCCAGATATGGTAAATTCTTAGAGTGTCGATTTAAAGTTGGGGAGGTTGGGGGATGAGTCCAACCTTCTTCCTCCAGGTCTGTTGTCTGGTTTCTCTTTGTTTATATATTTTAAAGAGAGGGGTGTAAATTCCCACTTCAGTAGACTCTACTTTGACAACCTAAAAGGTGTCTTAAGTCTGCAAAAAAATTATTTTTTATTTGCTGAGCAAGCGAGTTTCTTGCCAGCGCACCACGCCAAATTTTTGTAAAAGTGCAACGCGCCTCAAGACACCTCACGACATAGCCAAAAATCACATCGGGGTCACCACTGTGGAATACCTTGTCATGAGAGATATTCTCACCAGAAGGAAATTCTACAGAATTTAAGCGTGTTCAACCACTTTATACATAAGTACGGGTAAGCCAAAACAAAGGCAAACATTGGCGATTTTAGAGCCGGTTTGGGCAGTTTATATACGGCTTATTTACACGCACACAAACACACGTACGTAAGATAATACGTACGTTGGTGAGAATGGCCAGGTCAAATCATCCCCTATCGAGATAAGAGATGGTTGGCCGGTTTGTGTACAAATCGTGACATCCTATTATGTCACGATTCAGTACTTGTACATTACCTGCAAGTACGTGCAGGTAATTACGATTGACGTATTTTGTGTGTTTAACATCACAAGGATGATTATTTGCCTGCCCTTTGGGGCGGCAACTGTTGTCAAGGGGTCCAAGCCCCTATACCTTGTACGGGAGAGTCCCCACAATAATAATAATAATAATAATAATAATAATAAATAATAAATAATAAATAATAAATAATAAATAATAAATAATAAATAATAAATAATAAATAATAAATAATAAATAATAAATAATAAATAATAAATAAAAAATAAAAAATTATAAAATTATAAAATTATAAAATTATAAAATTATAAAATTATAAAATTATAAATTATAAATTATAAATTATATATAATAAATAATAAATAATAAATAAAAAATAATAAATAATAATAATAAATGCTTTTGTGAAACCAAAAAACAGTCAGTTACTTTTTATTTGAAAATATATGTGTGGGGACTCACTTGTATGAGGTTAAGGGGCTCAGACTCCAGACAACAGTCTCCGACAAAAGATAGACCAATATTTGTCTTTATGATGTTAAACAAATTGTTTCACGATGTACGTTTGATCGTAATTACTTGCACATACATGCAAGTAATGTACGAGTTCCAAACCGTGACTAATCTCAAGTCACGATTCCGTATACAAACCAGCCCATCATTTCTAATCACATAAGAAATGATGCAACTGGGCTGCTCACACAAACATACGTATTTGCTACATTTGTGTGTCAATGTGCATGTAATTAAGCCTGTATATAAACCGTCCAAACAGGCTCTAAAATCGCCAGTGTTTGTCCAAGTTTTGGCTTACCTATATGTTTAATATGAAGTGGCTGAACACGCAAAATCTGTTGATTATCTTCTGGTGAGAATATCTTTTCACAACAAGGTATTCCACAATATGAATTTCCAAAATTGATCAAATTAGAACAATTTGATAAAAATGACAATGAATTTATGAAGCACAAAATTATTTGAGTGGCACATTGAAGTACTGAGTACCATGGTCACATTACAAATGACAAATACCACAATTGAAATGATTTGTAACAAGTTAAACATATTCCTTAAACTTGGACAAAACCTCCAGCTAATAAACATGACAGAACCTAATATAACTGTCAAGAAATACGATGAAATATCGTTTATTGTTATGACTTACCAAATTGATGAACCAACAAACATCTGTAGGAACAAGCTCTAAAGGATGCCTCAACTCATTTGAATTTCATTTGAAAGGGTGCCTGTGCTGTTTACCCATAACACAGGGTTCACAGAACATTCTATCTCCATTACTTTTAGAGGATATATGACCCTTTTTTTATAATAAATTTAAATCATCGGAATTAACATGAGCCAGTCTTCCATGCCACAAATTGAGAGGGTTTTTTGAATTTTTTGGAAGCAAATTACATGAATCTTTTACATTATTACTAGCTCAAAAGAAAGTTACTTTCTTTAAATCAGACAACATACATTTACCATAAAATAATATGTTACTTTTACCATATAGATTATCCACAATGTTGACTGATTTGTCTTAAAACATCAACAAAAAACCAGCCTTTGCAAGGCATTTAACTGACAACAAATTCATTGGTAGATCTTGGGTAAAACATATATTTTTAAGAACAATGTCGTCACCACTTTCAGCCTTTAATTTGATGTTTCCAATGGTACTAATTACAAGGGAAATGCCCTTTTTAGCAACTAAAATCATCATTAGTTTGTCCAACTGTATGCACTCACAAAATAAAGATTTGTCAATAAAAATGAGGGTGGTACAGCTCTAATCGATCAACAAATAAACACGATTATGTGAAGCATTGCTTAATAAATAATTATTAGGTATTAAAAAGCCATAAGCACGTGATTCAGGTTGAGTGTCACAACAGACAAAATTTGAAGACTCAACAGGTCTTGATTGATTCGACTGATTTGAATAATTTGGTCTATCGGAACTACAATTGTGAGTAATATGTCCATTTTTACCACAGTAGTGACAAACTACATTTTGAAAGTTCTGGTTGCAATTAGAGAAATTTTGACTAAGTTGAATGAAAGATTAATCGCAACTATTACCCTGATTAGCAGAGCCTTGAGAATAACCTACATTACAATTAAAACCACAATTATATTTCGTACAAATAAGAAAATTACAATTATTAGAATGAAAATTACCTCAGATGAAAGAATTTGTATGACTAGAATTACTGTAGAACACTTTTCCATTGCCTCTGACTTTGGCAAAAGACTTCAAAGTAAATTATCCAAGAGCTAACGATGTCGATGGTTGGCGCAAATTGGCACAAAGTGACACAAATTGAGCGCAACTAGTATGCAAAGTTTTTATTTGATATTCAAAATGGGGGACTAGCATTTCTCCAGCCCTCCTCACAAACTTTTTTTATATATTAAGAAGGGGTGATAACAAATTCCAAAATTGGTAACAAAACTTAGCTCTAATTAAATCCAGTTAGTATGAAAAATTTTTGATCAAAATTCAAATTGGGGGGCTGAGGGGAGACATTGAACTGCAAATATTTTTCCAAGAAAATGATTATCAAATTTTTAATTTGCAGCACAAATTAGCACAAATTGAGCACAAATTGAGCACAAATTGAGCACAATTAGCTGACAAAGTTCCGACTCAAAATTCAAAATGAAGTGCTGATACATAAATTTCTGAGGCTCCCGTCTTTGCAAGTAAATGAACATAAATTCTAAAATTAATGGCACAAATTATCACAAATTAGTGATTAATTCGTTTTAGGTGAAATTTGATTGTGGAAATGAATTTGTGTTAAAAATAAGGGGGTTGTCGCTGAAAATTTTTTACTACCATCATTTAAAATAAATGACAAATTAAAAAACGACAAATTTCTCATTAATTTGCTGTTTTTTTATGGCCGATTGGTGAAAAACCTATGGCGATAAAAAAATAAATTTTGGTAAAGAACTGAAGTAAATTTTCTCCTTTTTTCAACAATACGTACCTCAGCTTTGTGGTTTTAATAGTAGCTAAAAAATCGTGAAGTGAGAGAAGAGCAGTTTTTTTTTTTCAAAATTAAAATGTAAATGTTGCAAAAACGTGGATAAATATACAAAAATTAGGATTGAATTTTATTATATAGATTCTATGGCATTCAGCTGTTTTTCGTAAATTTTGAATGAAATTTCATATTGAAAATATTGAAAGTTGATTTTTGTTTTGTTTATTAAATTTTTAATAAACCTATGTACTTTTTCTTTGAAATTTTTATATTTTTCAAGGAACCTTCGAATGGATGTCGTCTTTTAAAAAATTAATGAAATTTCCAATTTTACTACAAAAAAATTCTTTAACAGAATACTTCATCTACGTTTTTTAGAGAGCTCTTATCAAATAGTTTTGACGTTGTGCTGTCGTGATTTTTTCTGCCTGAAGAAGCATAGGTATTAACTTACTGTAAATATAAGTGACGTTCTGTTATTGTAGATAGGTATTTGTTAAAGAAGACGAACATTTTTTCTTTTTTTTGAATGACAAATGTTTAACACTGAACCAGTTCCCAGAACTCAAGAGTGGTTTCATTGTTAAATTTATAGGCGGTGAATGAGACAATAATTATGTAGGTACTTTGTACAGACAATTAGATGCTATTGTTTTCAGTCTTCAAAGCACCTAAGCTAAGTTGTATAAACCTGTTAGATTTAAAATAAACTGAAAATAAACTTCTTCTTGATGATATTCAGTTATCTCGAAACGATTGGTTGCATTTTCAAACATCTAGTAAGTTATAATCTGATCCAAAAAAAAAATCTTTTTTTTTCAGAGATAAAAGTAATCTTTTCTTGAACGTTCAACAGCCTGGGTTGTAAAAAAAACATTTCTTAAAATTAAATTTCCGAAGCCTCTGTGGGGACATTACTCGTATAAGGTAATAGGGGCTCGCACCCCTCGACGACAGTCGCCGCCCAAAGGCTGGCAATAATCGTCTCTATGACGTTAAACGAATTTACACTGGTGCGTTTGTGTGTTTGTACCTGTACGTACGTACAGGTAAGATACATTGTACGGGCTGAGATCAATTACCTGATAACGATCTTGGTAATGTCACGACCCGGTACCAAACACACTGCGTCGTTTCTTATCACCTCAACGGAGACAAGAAACGACGTAACGCATGACATAATTACGTACACATACGTATGCATGTGTGTCTGTGTGCGTGTACCAAATCCTGTATATAAACTCTCAGAACCGGCTCAAAAATCGCCAGTGTTCGCCGAGGATTTGGCTCTCCCATACTTGATCGTATGAAGTGGCAGAACACGCAAATACTGTTGAAGACCTTCTAGTGTGAATATCTCTCATGACAAGGTATTCCACAGCCTCCTTACCCCTATACTTTCTCTGTGTCAACACTGAGTAAAAATTGGAAATCCAAAAAGTATGTAGGTAGGTATACCTGCATGAAAACTTTTTCGTGATGTAAAAGAACAAGAAAAAAAAATTTTCATTATGTATTGATTTACAAAAACAAAAATGCATTTAAAATGAAAATACTTCCATGAAATGAGGAAAAATTATAAATTCTCGTGGAGGTATGATTCTCAACTTTGAGGCACACTTTCAAAATCATTCAAAAGTCAAAACCCATGGAGTCAATTGACACCGGCCATTGCAGCCTTGCATACTGCTAAGAGCCACTTATCAAAATATGAAATGAAGACTAATTGAATATGCTACGGATAGGTGTCACTTGAAAACTGTAAAACTAATTGTAACTTTGACTAAATATTTTCAGCGAAACTAAATTGTTGTGATCTCTTGAGCTGGGCCAATAATAAGTTTATTTTTAAATTTATTCGAAGATGGTTAGGTAGTTAAAAGATACTTACCGAATCACAAAACGAAATGTTACTAGGAAGCCTATACTTTTTATCGAATCAAACGTATGATAGATATTATATTATACGGTGCCTATTAAGGATAAGTATATTGAATTGTACATTCGCGCTGTATAGTATGTTATCAGTGCCAATGTCAAGGTCACTGAAATACGTTTGTAAGTTTAAGATGGTGAAATATCATTCGTAGTTGATAGAGACTGTGCTGGCTTTTTTTCAAACTTTTTTAATGATGCTCTAAAACGAACAAATTCTTTAAAAGTAAGTAGGTTACCGTAAAATGAGTTGAACAAAAACAAATTTTAACTTTGAAGACCTATATACTGGTGAAAAATTAAGATATATTGCCGAGTTTGGTATCAAAATGTTAGGTATTCTTGACATCTACTGTTGAATTAAATGTTTCTATTCACCCTCGACGCGCTTGCTGAAGTATTAAGGGCGTACATAGCTCCATTATAAGTGGGGATCATTCATTCCCAGTGGTCTCTTCTGATTTCATCCCATAACAAAAAATAACCAAAACTGATAAAAAACTAATTTTTAGAGGTTGTTTTTTTTTTTTTTTTTTGCTGAGAGGGTCCAGACACCCAGGACCTTCTTTATATACGACTTTAGTTAAATTCCACCAAATGCTCTTTTTTTAAACTAACCACTGGATGAGTAGAAACACGTACTGTTTTAATGATAAATTTAATAATAAATTTACATTAAAAAGGCGCTTTTAAAAGATAAGCTTTTATTTATGTTTTTTCGGCTTTAGCTTCATGCGAAATAAATATTATTTCGCTTCGGAAGGTTGGCTGCAGTACTGGTATGTTTTAAAATCGCAGTAGTGAGTAGAATAAAAAAAAAAGCAATCACTAAGAAGTACCAGTATCAAAGATGTATTCATTAATCATCAACAGACCCAAAATATTGCCATATTACACAAAACAGAAAAAAGTCTAGCGCAGCGAGCCTCGCTAGAAAAAGTATGGTCGAGAAAAAAAATTATGAATTTTGATGGTCACATTAATTATCTGTAAGTTTATAGGGATTAATGGTATTTTATGATTGTATGAAATTTGTTAGCTGCTGACAAAATATTGGACAATGTGAAATTTAAAAGCATTATTTCTTGAAATTAAAAATTAATTATGATGATAAAGTATGGCAAATAATCATATAGGTATCTAATTTCAAATAAAACCACAGAAATATAATAAAGTTATGAAATAAAAATAAGAAAACATGAACTTATGGTTGATTTTTGTAGGAAGAAAATTTCATGCAAATTAGAAAAAAAAGAGAAAAAAGGTTTACCGGAAGTACCGTTCGGTAGATCCGCACCAAAATTGGTAGCATACTACAATAAATTATAATAAATATTTGCTTTAAATTTCTGTACATATGGTTCCAAAATTATAAAAACAAAAATAGCGGTACCAGAAGTACCGTCTGGTCGATCTGCGCCAAAATTAGTAGCGTATTACAATGAATTAAAATAAATATTTACTTCAAATTTAGTGGCTATTGGTGCAAAACTGAGCATTCAATAGCCAAAATAAAAACAAAAATGGTGGTAGCGGAAGTACCGTCCGACCTATCAGCACTCAAATCAACAGGTCAGGTCCTTGGCTGAGTACAAATGTTCGTACCAAACTTCGTGATTATCGGATAAAAATTGCGACTTGTACTGCGGAAACAAGAAATTTATTTATATCCATCTATATATGTGTACAAGCCCCAAAGTTGTTTGGCTTGTACTGGCCAGGCAACACTGATTAGTTCGTAGGATGGAAACAATGAAACATTTGTAGTTGACGCATGTGCCTTGAATTTTGTATGAATATTTTTCGTTGAATTTTGTCTTAAAAAATCGGGTTGTACGTTTATTACAATTATATATAAATATATAAATATATATGTATATATACACACATAAATTTGAGTTACTTGTGTCAAAATTTTCCTGAGGAGAAAAACGTACCCTCCCCCAACTCCGGGGGCTAATACCACACCAAGTGTAATAGGTAGATTTTCTAAAGAAAACCTAATTAAAAATAGAAAAATAAGTATTTCTAATAACCCCAATTCAAAAATTCTGATTCTTTTTCAGCAGTCTTCCCTCCTAATCAGTTCTACTATTTTGTATCATGCTTAAAACAAATGAAAATTTAGTAAGACCCTTCCACCTATTGAATTTTTCAATTACAAATATACCGGACTTCTCTTAAGTTCTTTTCTTAAGTCTTCACAGTTCAAAAAATTAGTATAATTGAATTCATTGTTATCATTTATTAATGATTATAAATCGCTTCTAATTCCTGGATGATGTTTTTCAACATCTAAAGCGTTGTTCCAACTAATTCCGCACAATCGCGCTTGTCTTACGTCAGTCATTAGTTTAGCCAACAAGCTAAAGAATAGTTTCCAGTTTTGTTTTTATCAGGGATTAAACGGCCACATGAAAAGTTTAGGCTTCGGCATACAATTAAACATACCAGCTTGAGAAATGAAACTTTAGCTTCGTTTTTCAGCTTTTTAACGTTTTGCTTCCAACTTCAACTTAATAAAAATATAATTTTCAGCTTTGGGTTTTTATCAGCTTTCTGGATTTTCTCTGTTTTCTCTCCTAAACAAAAAAGAAAATGAGTCATTATTTTAACTAATTTCTTCAAAATTTTTTCAAAGATAAAATAAAAAGTGCTTTAAATATAAAAATCAAAATTTTATTAATGACTTATTAGGTTTTTAAGTCGAGCAATAAATAAAGCTCCAGCTTAACTATTTGGTTCATTCTGCAGCCTACTTACGGATTTTGAATGTTAATTTTTTTAAGCTGTTTTGTAACTTTCGTTTAAATGAAACATTAAAATACTAGTTGTACCCAGTAGGTACGTTAGCAGTGCCAATGTCAAGGTAACTTACTTATGTTCGTTAGTTTAAGATGATGAAATATCATTCCTAGTTGGTAGCTACTGTGCTAACTTCTTATCAAGCTTTTTAAATGATGTTTTTATGTGAATAAAGTCCTTAAAAGTATTTAAATTAATGTTATAACGTTGCATTTCGAATTTTATTTCTAAATTTGAAATGATAATCTGAAAATATGTAGTTAGGTAAGTACTTACTACCTAATAGCGTTATAGAAGTGGATAAAATGGAAACCTATAATGTAATGACGTTATGATGAATCGAAAAACGACGTAGTAACAAAATTCAACTCTTTTTCATGAAAAATAAGAACATATGCAAATTTTTACAATAAAATTCAGATTTTTCTTTTAGTTTCTATCTGACGGGTGTCTACCAAAAGATACTCCTTTTCTATCAATGTGCTTCCAAGTATTAAAAGCTTCACAGGGGTCGTTAAAAAAATAAAAATACAAAACCATTTTGTTTGATTAAAATAATTGATAAAGTTATATTTTACAGTACCTACTTTGATTATATATAACTGTATGAACTGAGCATAGTGATAAGAACGTGAAGGGAAGATATCTCTTATACATATCATTAGAGGTTTTTGATAACGTTCATACCTACTTAAAAGATCTATAACAAGTGAGAACTAAAGTAATTTTAACCAAAATGAAAAAATTTTCAGTAGGTATTCAATTAACGGTAAAGTTGCCGAACTTTTCGAAATAAAAATCCCCTTCCGCCAATGATACTTATTATGTTGCCTTCAACCGCACTGTGCCGCCATCCGTAGCAAGCTCAGTCCATATAGTTTTTTATATATGTATATATATAGTCAAAGCGTACCTACTTGAAATACTGAGGCAATCGGCGAAAATGATTTTTCAGTTAATATACAGATAATTTAATACGTATAATTCTTAATTACTTAAGCAATAAAAATGGATTCATTAAAAAATTCAAAAAGTCGATGGGTAAAGGAATCTTTCTCCTTGCTCATCGCCCATTTCCTTCGCCAATGATAATGTTAATTGGCGGCTTTAAAAAATCAACGTATTTTGCGTATTTTTAATGAACTCGAAATATCATTAAAATTGTCCAAATTTTATCGAAAACGTGAGTTCTTGAATTTCGAGGGTGACATGTTTGATTATCTTTCAATATTTTCTATCTATTCAGAAAGGTATGGTACCGTTGTGGTGTCTTTATTTTTCGCTGTACGAATGCAAATAATCGTTCAGCCTGATGAATTATTCGTTAGTTATGCGCATTGAAGCCTCGTTCCAACTTAGTTGAAATAAAAGTTACCTTCATGAACCATACTTCCTTATCTTATTTAAAAGTTTACCTGATATCGCACACGCTGGTAGTTTACAAATTTTTCACCGATAAAATAAAAAGCATGTGTAGTCTCGGATTATTTTCCACAATTACTTTCATTTATTTTGTGAATGTCAAATTACAAACGGTAGGTACCAACTACACGTGTACGCATTTTTCGTATCTTAGTAAATAGTCTAATAAGGTGAAAAAAGTTGCTTTTTTTTTAAAAAAAAAAAAAAAAAAAAAAAAAAACAGTTTTACAGATAGCACCAGCAGCTTGTATTGTTTTCCTAGAAAGAAAATGTACATCTTACTTTTCAGATAAAAATAATTTCAATAGTAGTTTTCGAAATAATGACATGTTAAAAATTTGTATAATATGCTAGGTGCCCTGTAACTAAGTATAAAGATTGGCTGATACAAATTTACGTTACAAAAAAAATTGAGAACATGGACAAAAAAGGATCCTACATTCTATCGCAGAGTATTTAAAATTTTGTTGATGCTATGATACCAAATATTATTGAAACAATTTAACTCTCTGAAGGATATCTATAAAAAATATTAACTTATTGCTCTGAATACTTACGGACAACCGGTTCTGCGAATGGAAGAATATCGCGGTTTACTTAAGGTATTTCGAATTCAATGGTGCTAACTAATTCTAGCCATCTAAACAAGATTTTGAATCTGGATGAAGAGACAGTAGCGTGGCCAGGATTTTCTTAAGGGAGTGGATTGGATAGAAAAACATTTCTCACATTTCTTACATTTCTCCTCCCCGCAAGTAGCGGATTTCGAGAACTTTCATTTTCTTAGGGCGTGAGGGAGCAGAGGTGGACTTTGGTCAAACCATAGAAGTGGACCAAAAATTTGAATTAAAAAAAGTCGACCCTTACCCACGGAGCAAGGGCCGTATGCAGGATTTCATCTCGAAGGGGAGGATCCCCCTGGCTAAGTCACTGCGAAGGGCTAGTGTAAGTAGTAACTAATTCTAGAACTCAGCTACTCACCTGAATTACAAAATTCTCTCTACGAAATCCTTGTAAAGTTATGTTTCTGAATAACATTTTTCTTATAGTAAAAAATATTAAAATTGACATTTTTTAAAATAAAAACTTACTCAACTTCTTAGTGTAACAATATAGGTATATCTTCATGGTTAAGGAAGCCCACTGATCGCTACCAAGTTTTGTAGTAGCAGAGGGCTGCTCCTTTGTTACTGCCACCCTCCTCATTAGAAATCATGACAACTATTAAGGTCTGTGGTAGGGGCTGAACAAAAATTACAGTAGTTAGATTCGCATAACTGTAACTCTTTCAGTTTTAACTCTTATCTGTGTGTATTACATGATGTGTGAGTGTGTGGTTGTGTACATGCACAACATGTTGTGAATGCACACAACCACACTATTATGTTTACACAACAATCCTTCATGAGTCCCCATTGTAACTCACTCTTTTTTTTTTTTTTTTGGTGAAATCATTATGGAAGATTGAGGAGTTATGTATAATTTGAAGAATATACAGTTAGGTACCTAGTTATAAAACTACACTTATAAAATAATGTAACTTTTGAAAAATATACTGACAGTAATGAACAATGATTCACACACTGAAAATATGAGGAAGTAAATTTCAAAGAATGTTTGGCCAGTTGGAATTTAATACATTTTTATCAACTACTAACTGTGTAGAGTATAATATACATTTAGGTACCTACTCCGTAAAAATATGATAAAACCAGTTTATCGAAATATTATTGTAAATTAGTCATTTCATTTTTTATATTTTTTTCTCATTTTTTTATTAGATAAATAAGCATATGATAATAGGCTAATTTTAATGATATTGTAAATGACGTTTAACTGTTTATAGTTTACAAAAAAGTGATTTACATCTATGAAAATATGGTCTTATATCGGACCAGAGTTGTGGGTGATTAGTAGGTTAAATGAAAAGGAGGGAAATGGAATACAGACAATAGGAAAATGATAAATATGCAGTTAGAGAGAATTTGTAAGAATATACAAAAAGCATGATTGTCCAAAAACGTGCGTATTAAGAAAATTGCTGATTAGTAGGGATAAATAAGTAAATACAGAAGTATTACTGAATTAGCAGACAGGAGTGTGTATATTCTTGAAATTGGAGGTGGTGAGAATATTGTTTGAAATTCTGGAATTGAGTGCTGAATACATAGAAAATGTGTGACTGTATTTTAGAGGATATTTCCCATTTTTATGGCTATGAGAATATGTCTATTTTACAAAAATACGTTACATGTATATATTAGTGTTACTTGTAACACTAATAATGACAATGACTTCCTGTCTTTATCTTTTTAATTTGAATCCTGTGTAATTAGCTATAATAGCCAAATTTTGAAAAACAGGAATTGTGTGTAATGTATAGAAGGCACACAAAAATTTGTAAGGAATGGGCAAAAAAATGTGCAAGAAAGGCGCTCAAAAATATTTAAGGAAAGCCATGTGATTGATTGTAATGATATATTTCTACTAGATAACTCTCATTTTCATAATATATTGTCACACCCCTAAACTGTCATCCACGTTGTATAATAAATACCAAAGTTTCATGTGAAAATAACCCAGACACTTCACAAAAATCTTCTCACATTTCATACTTTCGCTCTCTTTCCAAGGCTGAGATAATTTGGGCCTAGCGATCATGTAAGCAGAGGTGTTCCAAAACAATTTTTGAGTTTTAAAGTACTGATAAAACAATTTTGCGAGCGAAGCGATCAAAAAAATTTAAATTTATCAATCATTTTCAATCTAAAATTGCCGTCACATTAATGCCTGACTGATATCTGTTCGGAGGCTTCTGCTTTTTACTAACAGACAATTTGCTTAACCCTCTCCAATTCATTTATGTAGATACATTTTTTTCAAAAGCTCATTGATTTCTAGTTGATATTTTTTTTTAGCTACAAATAAATATTCAAGTTTGTCAGACATTGGCTCTTCAAATGTGCTGAAGGTTTTATTTCTTGTAAATTGAAGAGGACACAATTCTTCTAACATTAAAATTCAGAAAAATTAGAATATGATATTTCCATAAATTTATTACTTAAACAAAAATTAATTTATTGAGAGCGTTTTAAGAACTTCAGACCAGAAAATCAAAATATGAGCAATTGAAAATTTGATAAAATTATTACTTTTAAAAAATTATTGGCTACTTAATCTCACCCTTCTTGAAAGTTGACTTATGGAAGAAAGTCGGCGATTTTGAAAATTTAGCTGTCAACTTTAGTACTCACATTTTATTTTAATTTTTAATATTACAGTTAACATGAAGAAATTTGTTCGTTAATTGTTACTGACAAAAATCTACTAACTGAATTTATTTTTCAAGTTAACTACAAAAAGCAGTCCTATATGTACCTTTCTGTTCGGATTGGAGAAATAGCTTAAGTGGGTCATCCATTTGTTGACGCAAGAACCTTGCTCTTGGAAAGAAAGACAAACCAATATTCCATCTCCACATCCACTCACCCAAGTTTTTTAAGATGAAAAAATTAAGTCACTGACGCATGCGGCTATGTACCAATTAAAATTAAAAATTATAAACAAATAAATTCACCTTTTTGAACGCCCCGTGATCAAATAGTCCGCGGATTTATCTTACAGCCTATATCTTTTTTTTCCTTCTCTCGTAACCTAGAAGTTAGGCTACGTGTATAATCTTGCTTCCCTAACATAATTTCATCAAACAGAAACTTTTTCTACATATATATAAACTTCCGCGGACCGGTTCTCTTTTCTTTTCCTATTTCACACCAACTCATTTCATAATTTCATAATTTTTCCTGTCTATTACTATTCTTCTCTTTCCATATTTTTCTTATCATCCACCACGTCCATCATACTCGTCACATCACTCTATTATTCCCACCTTTTTCCTTCTAAAAACTGTTGCCATGGACAAATTTCTGTTCCGTATCTACGTGTATTTTTAACCCTCCACTTCCCATCCATTGGTACCTTGACCTCCGACGCACCGTTAATACAATTCTTACCTTTTTTTTCATCCCCTCTAACTTCCACGGACGGACTGCTTTTGGATCCGGGCTTCAAATATTTTTCTCTAGTCACTTACTACTTCTTCTGTTTTGGATGCTCAATTTTATACACGCGTTTTTCTTAATCATATCATGTATATTTGCTAATTTTAAACGGCACTTCATGTTATAAATGAATTCGAAATATTTCGCCGGTATGAAATATCCGTGTATTTTTTCTTTTTATAATACATTGGATTTTTGAATATGATGTGTTAACTTTATTATGGCAAAGGGGTAAAAAGGTACATACAGTTTTTAATTATTGGTTCTCTGGTTTCTGTGTTGTTTTGTCCACGATGTAGGGAATAACCGTAGCACGGGGATATAATAAAATGGTCCCCTGACATGGTCTAAATTTGAGTCCACGGACACCTGGTAGGCTATTCTGGGTTGGGTGGTGGTAATTCTGTGGCCACCATCCAGTGTAGGTGGTTTCTACCAAAGTCCTGGGGCTGTGTCAATGGTCGTATAAAGATATTGGTTGGCCTTGCGGGTAGTGGTGGCCATTTGTGAACCCCCTCGCATACCACATCACCCTAAACACTGAAGAGATGTCAGACTGATGCATATCCTCGTGTCGCGGTTGGTAATGAAAGCTTCGAGTCTCTCTGAAAAGTATATAATGTAGGACCTGGCTGAGGGTATGGCCAGTAAAAGTGCCAGCATGGAAAGTCAAAAGCCTCCTATCTTTGTATAAAACAAGGGACCTTTTGCCTCTTTGCCTCTTTTGCATTAGTGATTACAATGCTTGTTTGCCAATGACATATAGATACTTGTATATTTTATCTTACAACTCAGTAAGCCATAACAAACAACCTTGAATGCACTCATGTATCACACATGGAAGATAAAGAAGTTGCACCGATGCAATTGCATCTAACTTTTTGTCAGCTGCTGTCTGTTTTTCTGAAATGCACATGAGTTTATCTTATTTCTTACGATGATGAATTTCATTTTCAAGCTGATTGACTTTGTTTTTTTTTCTCTCAGTTTTTCTGCTTCAAATCCTAGAGACAAAGAAATTAAAAATTGATTTTTATTCTACCTTTTGACTGGTAAAATTTGGTTTTTGAATATGTTGTGTATTTCAACCATCCGCAGTGTCTGGCTGGAATTTTTTTTTATTTTTTAAGAAAAGTATGAGGCCAACTGCTAAGTGCAAATTTCCAAGAATTTTATTTATTAATATTGGTATTTTGTTTTTCGGATAACTTTTTCTGGTCTAGTTAAGGATTTATGAAGTTTCACCTAAAATTAGACTGAACTAAACTTTTTTGATCATCTGATTGCCACTTGATTACATTTTTTACAACTTCCTTTCTGTGTACCTCTATTTTTCAGATCTTATAGGCCCCTTAGGATTGTAAAAATATTTTTTTAACATTATATGATCTAATTTGACTGTCTATTTGAATTTGGATTTTCAATTTTTATTTTCAATTTTGTCATTTCAATTTTTTTAATTTATTTTGACCAAATCTCTGTATGTTTTCTGTGAATTGTTTGTTTGTTAATTGTATTCTATGTTGTCATTATTTTGTTCAGATATGGTGGTATTACGATCTAATATGTCATTATATCTAAGTATAGAAGAACCCCCTTATTAAATGCATGAATAAAGGACTCAACAGCCTATTGGACTCAAAATCACTTGGACAGATAAGCAATAACTAAATGTACCTATTAAAAAAATTTGGTTTATTAGACTCAAAATTTGCTTTATGTACTAAATTTCTCAAAGAGGCTTGTAAAAATATGAAATTTTTCATAACACAATTATACCTAAAGCCGGTCCCACAAGACGCGTGTATTTGTCGAATGTTATTCGGCAAATATTTGGCCCAAACATTTGCCTCCCTGCTTTGCGGCTCCTACAATACACCACGAATATACAAACGTATTCACGCGCTTCATGCGGGAGCCATCTGCAAGCATTCAATTACGTACAAATATTTGTCATCCCTTTGACTCGTGCATTATTTACCGACAACTGCCAAAATCTGGACGAATGTTCGCCAAATGTTTGGCAATGCCGAACATTCGCATTGACATTTCTCCCACACGGTGCGCAAATGCAGACAAATGTCAAATGTTTGCCAAATACACGCGTCGTGTGGGACCAGCCTCACTGAACAATTAAAAAAATGGTCAAAGTTGACAAATTTTCTTACGTAATATTCTTTGATCATTTAGGTGCATGGATACCCAGTAGCCCTATCTCACCAATGTTGAAAATTTATGCCACCATTCAAAGACCCTACAATGGACAGAGGTTTTCTGAGCATGCAAAGTAAATCTTTTTTCATCTGTTTTCATTATTTTGGTTATAAGAATCTAATGTTGCTGTGAATCCATTGAAAATTAGTGAAACACATGTCCATTTTAGGGCTTTATGTATTAAAGTTAACACGGATTGTCGTGTTTACCTCAGTATTCATACACCTTCTATGTAATCAAAGGTAACATTGTATTAAAACTAGAAAAATTTGTTTTCTTCTTGTTTAAAAAATTATTATTTCATAAAATATTAGTCTACACACTCACATGTTCATATAAATTTTCATTTAAAATTAAACTGGAATTTTTTTTCTTTTCCTTTATTTGCCTAATAGACTCATTTGATTATTATATTCAGTTTGCCTCTATCCTAAAGAAAGTTTAATAAGTAGGTTCTACTGTGGGCTACTTCTTTTGAATTTGTTTTTCAATAATTTTATTATTTTTAATGGAAATTTAATTTTCCATTTTTCGTTTTAATTTTCAATTATTAATTTTTTTCCCTGGTATAATGAATGTAGGTTTAAAACAACTGAGCCTTTTTCTCTTTGTGGACTATTAGCAGTGTAAATGTTTGGTCTGTTTGATCTTCTACTTTACAAGGGCCTGAATAAGGTTTTTGCAAGAATTTTTTTGCTCTTCTCTTAAAAACACATGAGTGTTTATTCCTAAATGTCTTGAGACATAAGTTTTAGGACTTCCATACCTAGCAACTTGTGTTAAAAATTGGCCATTGTTATCTTTAATATTTTAAACCAAAGTTTTTAGATTAATCTGTTTTAATTGTGAGAAAAAATGCCATGATCAATGCTATTCTTCACAAAAGTGCTAACTGAGCTGCAAAATGGCCAATGTTCATGTGTGGGACATATCTTAACATTAAAAGGATGGTTAGGATTCAAACTATATTTTTCTATGATTTTTCATTATTGAAGCTTTCAGAGCTCTGTGGGATCTTTCCACTTTCCCATTTGATTAATGGTGATAAATGGTGGTAACCCAGTGTTTTTTACCTACAATTTTTGCAAGTTCATTAAAAAGTTAAATTTCAAATTGACAACATTGGTCTGTTGTATGCACCATTAATCTTATTGCAGCTGGAAATACAACGTAAGTTTGTATCACAAAATATATACACTTTTTATATGTTTTGTGCACTTTTGTTCTTAATCATTTCCCATGTTATGTCATTTTTTTCTTTCTTAAGCCTTGAAGCACCTCAAAACGAGGCTTCAAGGCTTGTTATATACATATAAATACAAGGAAATTTTTGAACATTTTCTTAATTTATTCCAAAAGTGACTGCCATAGAACTGCTGGTTGTAGAGAACAGAAATTTTACAAAAATATTAACATAGATATATGTTAAGTGAAAATTCTGTGAAAATTTCAGTTTTCTATAATTGATGGTTCAATTACAGTAGCACTTAATAACTTTTAAATTAAATCATTTTTTCATAATAAATGTAAGTATATAAATTGGCATACATTTAATCAATATTGAGCATGATTGCGACAATTGTAACGTATATTTTCGTCTATTTTGAGAAATGACGAACATATTCGTTCACTCATTTCCGAATACCAAAAACATTGATATTTGTCAACAATTACCTTCCTATTACTCTTCATAAACAACCACCAAATTATTTGTATTTAATTTTACATATACAGATATACCTCCTGTATATTTATGACCTGGTTGTACCTGTCCCTCGAGTACTCGACGAGTCAGCACAGCCCTATAATAACAACACCCTACTTCACTTTACCTATCCGACACGTACGTTTTCATACCCTGAACGAGTATATAATCTCTCGATTCAGTTGTATAATTGTTCAGTTCAGTTTAGTTCAGTTCTCCAACAGCTACTTCTAAGTACCTAGAACCTCTCTTGTAGAAGTCTCTAGTGAACAGATAGTCTTGCTTGTTGAATTGTAATTGAATATGTATTAATATTAACGTAGACCTATGTACGATATGTACAAAATATTAAAATAGTAAATGTGTGTTAATTCACTGAAGTGTTTAAATTTTATTGAGTCTCAAACAAATGTTAAGGTCCACGATAGTTTGTGGATGACTAATCTGAATCAATCATAGAAGTATTACTGCTTTTAAAGTACGTGGTATTTCGTGTATGGTGTACCCCCAAAAGAGGTCGTTACCAGGTACAATACAACCTCTTTTGGCCGTTACATTATTGGCGCCCAACTGGTCTGCTATTGCGAATCGAACTCTCGCTCTAGTACCTGCTCAACGGAATTGCTGAATTCAAGCTGCTGTTCTGATTCCTCTGGCTCGAAGTACTTTGCTCTAACCTTGAAAACTCTAGTCAAGTACTCAAAGAGAAACGCGTAAGGCGCGCTCTTGAGGAAAGGAAGTAGAGGTTAGCTGCGAGTGGAAAAAAGCTAGTTGTGAAAAAGAAACTCGAACTTCAAAAAAACAAAGAACATTTATTATACAAAAGGAAAAGGAATACAAAAGAAAATATATACAGCAAGTTTGGTGGATTGCGGCGACGGATTCTTCAAGCTCCTGTGCAAACAAAAGAAGAAAACAAAGTAACAATTAATACTAATTATAATTCGCGTCCCTCCCTTAAATATAGGAAGTGTTAAATAATTTTAAGTCACGAAAAAATTTATTTTTATGAGTGAAACTTGGGAAAATTTATCCGAACCCAACACTACTAAAACTAATTTAAATTGGCTAATCGATGCTAAAAATTTTGAATTAATTAATATATGTCAAAATTTGAATATCGAAGTCGATAAAAAAGATTTTTCTCGAATAAAAACCCAAGAGGACATCATAGAAAAAATAAAATCCAGTAAGGAAATACAAAAATTATTAACCCCTGAAAATATAAAAATAATCTTACAAACAACACGAAAAACTCGTGAACAAATTCCCGAATTAGAAAATCCTATAATAAGAAAATATTTTAATCCTCCTTCTACTTCAACCCCATTCTTGGAAAATTTGGATAATCCCACACCATTTCCAAGAGTTAAAACTGCTATTAATCTAGTAGATATTACTGAGTGTTTAGAAAAATCTGACGAAGATTTTCTCAGCCCAGAAATTGAAACTAGACTTTTAGAAAATTTAATTCCCCCTATAGAAAATAAAATGTCAGGAAAGGCTGCTGTAAATATCAGACCTTCCTTATATGCACACACCCCAACTGAGGATATCGTATCATTTTTAAACGGATTTGAAAATGAGGCGGAATCTTTCAATTGGGATGCTAATATGAAATTCAAAAAAATTAAAATTGCATTTTCAGGTCTTGCCAAGCAAATATTCGAGGATAGAATTCAAAATAATCCCGAATGTAATAATTGGCAAAACACTAAACAAAAAATTTTGGAAGTCTTTACGAGGACTAAACCTCAATTACGCGAAATATTGTATGAAAGGAATTACAATGGAGAAGCTGATTTCTCTGCATACATTATGTTCGTGAAAAGAATCCTAAAACAAATTAAACCCGAAATTACGGAAGAAAAAATTATCGAAAAAATTATGCCGAATCTCCCCGAAAAAGAAAGAGTATTTCTCATTAAAAAAGAACCTAAAACTATTCAGGAACTTGATAAAGCTTTCTCTAAATATCTCGAATTTAAAGATAAAGCATTCGGACATATAGATCCCCTTCTACGTAAAAAAATTGACCAATTAGAAAAAACGATAGAAGAATTGAAATCCGGAAAAACAGAAAAGAAAACCGAAAAAAACGTAAATACAATATCGTCCGACCCGATCTGGAAAGCTGAAATGGAGAAAATGAGCGCTGCAATAGCGAACATTTCAAAATTTCAGGAATCCAGGAAAAATAATAAAAATCCCCAAAATAAAAATAATAATAACGAGCAAAACAATAATAACCAAAATGGTAATAACAATAATAATAACTTTAATAATAATAATAATATGAATAATAATAATCAAAATCAAAACCAAAACCAAAATCAAAATCAAAATAGAAATAATAATAATAATTATAATAATAATAATAATAATAATGGTAATGGAAATTGGAACCAAAACCAAAACTGGAACCAAAATAACCAAAACAACAGAAATTGGAATAATAATCAAAATTTCAATCCTAATTATAAAGGAAGAAATTTTAATCCAAATTTCCGGAGAAATACTTTCCCGAGAAATAATAATGGATATTACCCCAATAGGACTCCAAATTGGAACCAAATGGCTCTGCCAAATTGGAATAATGCTCCAGCATGGTCTGGAATATCATTTAATACTCCCCAAAATCTCCCCTATGTGGCTGCTAATACTCAAATGATTGCCCCTCCGGCACCATTAATGGCAGCTCCACAACAAAACTACCTCCCAACATCAAACCCCCAGGCTTGCCAGAATAGTTGCTCAAAAAACTAAGTGTCCCCCTTACAGGTGATCTGTCAGCTGTAAGGGATGTCAAGAACAAAGAGTCGAAACTAGTTAACAATGTGAGTAAGGAGAAGTTTCAAAGCAAAGGGTACTGCAGAACCCAATGTAAATTTCACCTTCCATTTGCCATTTGTGGTAAACAAATACTTAGCTTAGTCGACCCAGGTTCAGAACAGACACTTATCGATGAAAAAGTTTTAAAGAAAGTCAATTTTACGGAACCAATTCTACCAACAAAAGTAAGATTTCGTGGTGCGGATAGTCAACCTCTTGAGGTCATAGGAGTAACCAATGTGATTTTTTCCATTGATCATTGTATTTACCCACATCCCACTTACGTTGTTCGAAATTTAGTAGAACCGGTCATACTGGGTTGCGACTTTTTATCAACCCATAAAGCCAAAATGGACTTTTCGAAAAACAAATTCACTCTACCGTGTGGTGACGAAGAGCGATGTTTTGACATGCCTGAATGTCACAATTTCCCTATTGAAAAGGAAAATAAGTTAGGTTATATTAAGCCCTTTAAATATTATGCTCCCCAATCTTTTAAAGTAGAGGCAAATTCGGTGCTAATTTTAGCAACGCTGCCTGAACACCTGGAGTTTCTGTGTGAAACATCCATGGAAGAAAAAAATAATTTCTTTGTAATCGTATCAGAAGACACGATAGCGGCTGTTAATCATAATAACAAACCTCACGTGATCTATAAAGGCGAATACTTAGGAAAATTTGAATTAAGTAGTGCAGTAGAAATTAATACCTGCCAAATTGAAAGAATAAAAGAAAATACTATTTTTAAGGATAATCGAGGAAATCCCATCCCGATTAATCCAAAATTATCACTTGAACAAAAAATAAAAATGTATGAAGTAATTAACGAATATAACAATATTTTTACGGGAAAAACAGATGAAGTTTCCATTTGTAAAGTTCCCGAACAAGTTGTCCGAGTTGACGACGAAACCCCACTGCGGTGTAGAAATTTTAAATTTTCACACGCAGAACATGAGGCCCTACACAAACTAGTAGATGATCTAGTAAAAGTAGGTGTCCTAAAAAAACAAAAATCGAAATTTGAATCCCCAATATTTGTAAAAAAGAAACCAGACGGAGTCTATCGAGTATTAGTAGACTACCGAAGAATGAATCAAAGAATTATTATGGATAATAATCGTGTGCCAACAATTGATATTATTTGGCCATATTTAAGAAATAAAAAATGGTTTACGACAATTGATTTAAACAGTGGATATTTACAGATTCCTCTCACGGAAGAATCTAAACAATACACTGGAATAAATGTGGATGGAATTGGTTATGTATTCAATTCCACTCCAATAGGTTTAAGTATATCCCCGTCCATCTTCCAAACTATCATGGATGACATATTCCATGATATATTCTGGAAAAAAATGGTATGCTATTTGGACGACATTTGTATTTTCGGAGAAACTTTCGAAGAGTGTCTTGAAAATACAAGGGAAGTATTAAAAAGACTAAATAAAGTAAATTTAAAAATAAAAACAAAAAAATGCCAATTTGCAATGAACGAAATCGAAATATTAGGACATACGGTCCGATATAACGAATTACGTCCATTAAATAAAAATATTGAGGCAATAAAAAATTTAAATCCCCCTAATACATTAAAACAATTACGATCATTTTTAGGATCAATAAATTATCATAGGAAATTAATTCCCAATTTAGCTAAAATTACTGCTCCCCTTATTGATTTACTAAGAGGTACAGATAGCAAATCAAATGCAAAAATAAAATTAAATCAAGAACATCTTGAAATATTTGAAAAATTAAAAGAAATTATGATTTCCAAACCTGTATTAGCAATATATGATCCGAAATTGGAAACCTGTGTAGAAGTTGATGCTTCGAAAATCGCATTAGGTGCAGTGCTGCTGCAAACTAATCCCGTTACGAAGCATAAACATCCAGTTGGATATTTCTCTGAGAGAGTCCAACCTGCCCAGTCAAAATTGTGTTCATTTGACTTGGAAATGTTAGCTATTACGAATGCATTAGCCCATTTCCGTGGATACTTACTTGCATTACGCTTCGTAGTATACACGGATCATAAACCTCTGATTTACCATCAGAAATTTAATACTCCAAGTCCAAGATTAATTCGACTAATATCTAAATTAAACGAATATAGTTTCCAAATTAAACATATCGCCGGAAAAAATAATTGTATGGCTGATATGTTATCTCGTCCGCATGATGAACCGGAAGAAATCACATTTGAAAAAGGTGAATTTCTCGTAAATAAAAAATATGCTCTTCAAGATGAAGAAAAAAATGTGAACACCGTGTGTAGAATTCACAACGACAATTCTGTCCCATTAAACCCTGTATTCTTTCAGAATCAAAATACGTGGTACTACCCAAGTACAACTCCCCAAACATACTATTTTCCCCCTTCCCTTGCATCAACCTTCCCGTATTACCCTGTGGTACAAACCACAATCCCACAGAATGAGTTAAACCATTCTGAAAATTGTCCCAACAAAACTACTAACGTAGTTACAAGATCTGCTCTTAAAGAGGCAAACCTCGATAATCAGATCATCCCAACCCCTCCTGTGACCTCAGTTGTCACACAAATGTCAATTCCCGACATCACTTTACCCCCCCAATCAGAAGATCAAACTTCTGAATCCCCCCAAAAAATTGAATTGCCCGAAAATTTAAAATCAATGCAGGAAAATGACCCGCATTGGAAAAACGTAATTTCATTATTAAATTATAACGAAATAAAAAAAGATAAAAATAAAATACGAAAATTGAATCGTACTATACAATTATATTTTCTGGATGAAAATAATGTATTAAAAAAATTACCTAACCCAACTTCATCGTATGATGAAGCGGTTACAGTAATTCCCGAAAAATTAATTCCGGTAGTTTTAAAAAAACTACATGACGATCCGTTGTATGGAGGTCATTTCGGAATTAAAAAAACAAAAAATAAAATAAAAAATCAGTTTTTCTTTAAAAACATGGTACAAAAAATTACCGAATATGTATTATCGTGTCATGAGTGTCAAATGGCACAAAATTCCCCGAAAGAGGCTGGCTACCTCAAACATATTGAAATCGAAAACCCTAAACCGTTTTCACATTTAGAGATCGATTTCATCGGAAAATTTAATACCGAATACGAACACTCGTACGTGCTTGTCGGTGTAGACAAAAGCACAAATTTCTGCACCATACGTCCAACAAAAAATCCAAATGCTCAATGCGTAATTGAGTATTTGAAAGTTATTTATTATACGTATGGCACCCCAGGAAAAATTTCTTGCGATAAAGGAGGTCATTTTGCGAATGAAACCGTCCGTAAATTTTGTAAAGAGAATAATATCAAAATTACTTATTCTTCGTTTTATTCCCCCCAATCGCAAGGACTCGTTGAAAAAATCAACGGAGTAATTAAAAAATCATTGTCAAAATACGACCATTCAAATGAAAAAGAATGGATCGAAACAATTAATAAAATTATTTTCGCATACAATATTAGCCCAATCGAACACTTAAATAATAAATCCCCATTCTACTTACTCCATGGATTTAATCCAGAAGTACATATACCAGAAATACCAGAAAATAATAATAATAAAACAACTCGTGAAGAAGAAATTGAAAATCTCCTTCAGACGAGAGAAAAAATGCCGAGCTTAGCAAAGAAAGCATCGGAAAAAAACGCGAAACACTATAACGCACACCACAAGATCATTGACTTCAAACCTAATGACCTTGTTTTGCTGCGCCAATCGAAAAACGTCGCGAAAAATAAAATGAAATACACCGGACCATATAAAATTATTAGAAAGGTCACGGATTTAAATTATGCAATTCGGATTAAAACAGACGATAAAACTGCGTACGACGAAACAGTTCACGTACGACGATTAATTCCGTATAAATCACGTAATAACGACGAATTAAATAATGAAATAAAAATAGAAGAAGTAGACGAAAACATCGAAAATCCCATCCTAACCCAAATCATACCTAAACCAAGGGGTCGCCCTCGGAAAAAACCAAAGTAACTGTGTGTAAAGTTTATTACCCGTGGTTACTTGGCTTTTTCAAACACGATACCTCCCTTCCCCATTATATTTGATTATGTCTCGTCACTTCAAAATTATCTTTGGAAAATTTTTTTTTTAGAACAACTTAAAAATAGTAAAATGTGAAATTACTTACCAATAGCCCAGGTGTCGGCGTAGCCCTCGAGGAACTCTGCCAGATGCTCTCCACTTGTGGTACTGCTACTCGGTGAGGAAGAAGGTCCTTCACGGTGATCTCCTTTGGAATCTTCAGTGGAGGCACTTTCCTCAATGGAAAGTGTGTCCCAGTGGAATGAATATACTGTAGGACCACTGAGCAGCCATCCCCCACGGAGAGACATCGCGCGGTTTCCTTCGACGGCATCGTAATGCCGAATCAGATGAAAACCGGATACGGAAACGGAGACGTCCAGACGAGGCTTGTAATGCTGGTTTAGGAACCGGGCAGTACTGACCCCGCCTGGACCTATTAGGAAATCAGTGAGATAAAGTCGGTCCAAGTGTACATACTCAACGGTAACCTCTGTGTTCGTCTCCTGCGAAACGCAGAGCAGACCAACCAGCAGCCCGGAAAGTATTCCCAGACCAACTGTCCCTGAAGTGTCTAGGTTGCCGCGAAACTCCAACTTAATCCACGAGTATCCTACCTCAACCATCATGGCATGAGGAAAAAATACTCGTAAGGAGAAGAGAAGGTGTCTGGCAAAAACCTCGCACTTGGGACAGCTCACAAATCTCACTGAGTGACTCCAATAGCTTACCTCCTCTGTAATGGTCTCATCTGGCACTCGGTGCGGCTCGAACTCGCTTAGGAACTTCTCCCTGTTGGATTCACCGGATACTCGATAAAATAGAGAGAACAACCGATGTAGCGCATAGTATAAACGAGGCTCGCAGGGACAGTCCTGGAAAGGGTGGATTTTATTGAGAACCTGGTTCCCGATGAACCAGGTCTCGTTAGCGTCCACCTTACCATGCGAGCTGAACATACGATCGTTGAGGTATTCAATCGGCATTTTGTCGTTTTTTTTAACGAAAGGAAACTCGCGAACTAAAATGTTGTTTTCTCTCAACTTTACCAAACTACACCAACACGGCACCGACACTTAGAAAAATTTTATAAAAAAATAGTAAGTTAGGAAATTTTTTTTTAACACGAAAGAAAAAAGAGTCGGAAAAATAAAAAAAATACACATGTAAAATTAGAAGGAAATTAGTAACTCACAAAAATAACACAAGGCGGTAAAAGCAAAGACGGAACACTGACGAAAGAAATAAAATTAGTAATTTTATATTAGAAATTTGACCGAGATTCATAATTCGGATATCGGAAAAATTTGTCTCCCCCTTCACCCCAATCTACGAAAACCAAAACAAATCAGTAATATGCATAATCCATTTTCTCGTAAATAACTTAGACGTTGCATTCTTTCTGTTTCAGAAAATGTATACGAATCTACTTTTCTATTTCGCAATAATTATTTCTTCGACTAGTATTGCGCAAAGAACATCGTCTGACCCATATAGGATTACGACGGCGTCAACTGGCGCTTATTTTCAAGAAATAAGCAATATTTTCGTATATTCGAAATCTGCCCCAATAATTTACTCCATTAAGCTAGACTTGCATGAATCAGCAGATAAATTATTAGAAACGAATTTCAAACACCGGTTGTGTAATGAAACAACCTGGAAAAATTGCAAATATGCAGAAATGGCGAAACGATTAAAAAATACCATAAAAAATCTGAAAGAACAAAACATTGCGATGATACAAGATTTCTATTCGACACCATCGTCTATTCGAAGCAAACGAAGCGTATTCACCCCGATCAGATCTTTCTTCGGAGATGCGCTACGATTTTGCTGTCGAGTATTAAACTTTAGAGATGGACGAAACTTCTTGGCGAATGAAATCTCGTTGAAAGAAGAATACGATATTATTAAAAATCAACTATTAATAGAGCATGCAGCGTTAGTTAATACGTCTACTAATCTGCATAGCTTCATTGACCATACAAACAATTTTATGACAAGATTTATCTCGCATACAAATTCTTTTATGGAAAATTCACTAGAAGAACACGAACTTCTAATCTCGCTAAACTATATACAAGGATTCTATGATAATTACTTAATAAACACGTTAAGACTATCAAATATCCTAACGTCGTGCAAATCCCATATGATCCCATCTTCAATTATCTCAAAGGAAATATTAGAAAAAGATTTAATAAAACTTTCGAAAATTACGAAAAATCTAGGACTCGACCTAGCAATACCCATTAAGGACATTCAAAATTATTATCATGCTGAACTTGTAAATTGTAACTTCTTTAAAAATACTTTAGAATTAGAAATTAAAATTCCCCTAAAACAATTAGACTCAAAATATGAAATTTACGACTTTATTCCGCTCACATTCAAAAGTCATTCTAATGAATTGTGTAGCTGGGATCAAGAACCATCGTTGATAATTCATGAAATTAGAACAAATTCTGTACGTTATATTAGTGGAACCAACCTCCATTATTGTAACTCGGATAAACCTTTATGCTTCCTTCCTTCTAATAGAGGAAGTGATAAATTATCATCTTGTGCTAAGAATTTATTCTTCCAAGATCTAAACCATAATTTATTACAATCTTGCTCATTTAAATGCAATCCTAATAATAATCAAACATTGGTGCACCCTATTGGTCACACCAAGTTTGCTATTGTAAATTTTAACTCCCTCGTAGCAACTAATTCTGTCACGAAAAAATCTGAAAAATTAAAAATAAACAATGATTCCCCTGGAACCTTCATTCTGGACGTACCTTGTCACATCCAAATTAAAGATATTGATGAAAATAATAAAAATACAGTAATCATTCCTATAGAAATCCCTTGTCTCTCTGAATCATTAGAAGAGACTATTAAAATCGAAAATCATTTACCACTCTTGTGGACATATTTTTCTGATTCTATAGAACCTTTTGATCTTGCCATTGATCTGGCAACGACAAAGGTCTATAACCCAAATTGGAAAAACTTTGTTCCTCACACTGTTCCCATGAACAATCTGGAGAACAAAATTAAATCTATTAAACTTCAAATACCCGACCAAAACTTCAATGATTATATAACTTTCATTAATGAAATGTTCCTAATATGGTTAAGTGCAATCTCACTTATCTTAATAATTATTATTGTATATTTAAAATTAACCTGCCATCAAAACTGTGTAAATTTAACGAAAAGCACAGCATTGTAAAAAATTACGCAAAATAATACGATATACTAATCATTCATATATACGTAAGAAAAATTTGTTACTCATAATTAATATTCGTAAAAATGTTATTCTAAGTATATATTCATACTCGCATTATATGACGTAATTTTAATTATGCAGAATTATCTGGACATATGTATGTGTTGGATAGACTTTGGAAATTTTTTTTTTCCTTATTTTTTTTGTTCCCCCCGGAGAATTGTGTAACGTATATTTTCGTCTATTTTGAGAAATGACGAACATATTCGTTCACTCATTTCCGAATACCAAAAACATTGATATTTGTCAACAATTACCTTCCTATTACTCTTCATAAACAACCACCAAATTATTTGTATTTAATTTTACATATACAGATATACCTCCTGTATATTTATGACCTGGTTGTACCTGTCCCTCGAGTACTCGACGAGTCAGCACAGCCCTATAATAACAACACCCTACTTCACTTTACCAATCCGACACGTACGTTTTCATACCCTGAACGAGTATATAATCTCTCGATTCAGTTGTATAATTGTTCAGTTCAGTTTAGTTCAGTTCTCCAACAGCTACTTCTAAGTACCTAGAACCTCTCTTGTAGAAGTCTCTAGTGAACAGATAGTCTTGCTTGTTGAATTGTAATTGAATATGTATTAATATTAACGTAGACCTATGTACGATATGTACAAAATATTAAAATAGTAAATGTGTGTTAATTCACTGAAGTGTTTAAATTTTATTGAGTCTCAAACAAATGTTAAGGTCCACGATAGTTTGTGGATGACTAATCTGAATCAATCATAGAAGTATTACTGCTTTTAAAGTACGTGGTATTTCGTGTATGGTGTACCCCCAAAAGAGGTCGTTACCAGGTACAATACAACCTCTTTTGGCCGTTACAACAATAGTTTAATTACACTTCCACTCGATAACTTTTTAAATTAATACGATTTCTTCATAATATTGAATAATAAGGTCCATTTCTCCGCCCCCCCATTTCAAATTTTGACCTGAAAATTTTTGGCCTAATTGTGCTCAGTTTGTGCTAATATGTGCCATCAATTTTAGAATTTGTGCTCACCCCCTTCCTTAGATATAAACAATAGAGTCTGGGTGGGGCTGGAGAAATGGTAGCTCCCCATTTTGAATTTTGACTCTAAACTTTGTATGCTAATTGTGCTTCATTTGTGCTAATTTGTGCCGTTAATTTTAGAATTTGTGCTCATTTATTTTTATCAATAAAATATATATGGTTAAGCTGACTTTGATAATGTATGACCATACACATATCAATAAAGTTAACGAATGATATTACGATGGAACCATTAGTTGTAGAGAGTTGAAATTTTCACAGAATCATCAAATAACATAATACTTATATTAATGTCTTTGAAAAATTTAAAACCAGCTATTCTATCACAATAGTGATCAAAATTGAGAAAATGTACACCAACTGCCATATATTATTCAGGGTCCATTTCGAGAAATGCTAGACCCCCCCATTTCGAATTTTGACTCTAAACTTTGTATGCTAATTGTGCTTCACTTGTGCTAATTTGTGCCGTTAATTTTAGAATTTGTGCTCATTTATTTTCAAATACAGGGGCCTCAGAAATTTATGTGTCAGCCCCCCATTTGGAATTTTGAGTTGAAACTTTGCATGCTAATTGTGCTTAATTTGTGCTGCAAATTAAAAATTTTATACTCTTTCCCTTTCAAAAATATTTGTGGTTTTATGTCTCCCCTCAGCACCCCATTTTGAATTTTGACCCAAAATTTTTCATACCAACTGGATTCAAATAGTGCTAAATTTTGCTACCAATTTTGGAATTTGTTATCACCCCCTTCTTAATATATAAAAAAAAGTTTGTGGGTGGGGCTGGGGAAATGCTAGCCCCACCCATTTTGAATTTTGACTCAAAACTTGGCATACTAATTGTGCTTAATTTGTGCCAATTTGTGCCAACCATTTTAAAATTTGTGCTCACTTCCCAACTCAGATAGGGAGGATGAAAGATTTCCCCTCAGCCCCCCTTTTTGAATTTTTATACAAAACTTTGCCCACTACTCTTTTTTGAATTGTGCTTAATCGTGCCAACAAGCTTATAATTCCTGTACATTAAAATCTTTAGTTATTTGCAAAACAAATTTGGTTGGGGCTGGGGAAATGCGGCCCCACCCACTTCAAATTTTGACTTGAAATTTTGCAAACTGATTGTGCTCAATTTGTGCTGATTTGTGCCAACCATTTTATAATTTGTGCTCAATTATTAACTGAAATAAGCGGTGAGGAAGGTTTTGTCTTAGCCCCCCTTTTGGAATTTTGAGCTGAAACTTTTCCCATTATTTTATCTTAAATTGTGCTTATTTGTGCCAACTTTCTTTTTTGAAATTTTAAAGTTGAAATTTCAAGCAACTAATAACAATCACCCATTTCTGCTGTAGCCTAAATAATAGTCATTTATAACAAAATTTTCAGTAGGGTCAAGAAAATTCAAGCCTTCCATTTTAAATTGGAGTTAAATTTTATTACAATTTTTATGACAGTTTGTACCAAATTTTTACCTTGGTACTTTTGAGGGAACTATACTTAACCCATACTCTGCAGTATGTCAGATTTTCTTAATTTAGTATTTTCTGGTTGTTACTAAAAAACTTTGTAAGTACATGTAAATTTTTCCATTGATCACTCTCTATTGACAGTTTTTTCCATTTAAGATGCCAAATCAAAAATATTATCATAAAAATCTTCTATGTGAATTAAATAGAAAGAAAAAAACAAATTTTTATGGTCATATGTGTATAAATTATTAAGTAGGTATTCATGCTAATTTTGGTTTTATATACATAATAATTTAGAAAATACATTTGGTGATGTATCACATGATAAAATGTGAAAACTCAATATTAAGCTCCTTTAGGGGCCCATTTGAGGATGAAGAATGGGTCAAATGGAGAAACAAACCCCAAATTCAGACTTGGCGCTTCAAAAAACATAATTGGTGATGTATCACACAATAAAATGTGAAAACTCCAAATTAACCCCCTTTTTGGGGCTCACTTGGGGATGAAGAATGGGTCAAATTGAGAAATCCACACAAAATTCAGATTTGGTGCCTCAAAAAATATAATTTGTGATGTTGTAACTGCCAAAAGAGGTGGTAATGTACCTAATTAGAACCACTTTTGTTGTTACACCATACACGAAATTTCACGTACTCGAAAAGTACTTTTAAAATAATTCAAGTATTCAAGTTTACTATCCACAAACTATGGACCTTAACGTGTTACAGAGACTCAATAATATTTTAAAACACATGAGTGAGTTTACACCTTTAATAAAATAATAAGTTTGTAAAACACAATACATAAATCATTACGTTAATACTTATACGTACAATATCACAATCCGTTTGACAAGACTATCTTTTCACTAGAGACTTCTGCTAAAGTGGTTCCAGATACTAAGAAGTAACTGTCGAGGAACTGTGTCTTCTTCCACTGAATCGAGGGATTATATACTCGTTCAGGGTACGACAATGTACGTGTCATATAGGCTAAGTGAGGTTGGGTGTTGTTATTATAGGGTTGTACTGACTCGTAGAATACTCGAGGGACAGGCACAAATAGGTCATGAATATATAGGTGGTATATCTATATTCATAAAATCAAATACTGGTAATTTAGTGGATGTTTATAAAGAGTTATAGGATGATTATTGTTGATAAATATCTATGTTTTTTGGTATTTGGAACTGTGTGAACGAATATGTTCGTCATTTCTCAAAATAGACAAAAATATACGTTACAGATGTATCACAAAATAAAACATTGAAACTCAAAATTGGCCCCCTTTTGGGGCACGTTTGGGGATGAAGAATTGTTCAAATTGAGAAATGAACACCAAATTTGGACTCGGCAATTCAAAAAACTTATTTTCTATTGTATCACACAGTAAAATGTCAAAACTCAATAATTTTACTAGAGGAATATTTAGACATGCATCTCTAAGGAAGGCTAATATAGTACTGACAGAATGGTGTTATCTGAAATATTTATATAACTACAATAACTACAAGAAATACCGTTTCCTAGACACTTTTGGGTGATCCAATCACGATGTGTTATTCAGTAATCTGACTTTTTTGATGAAAAAAATTCCCAAATTTTGAAAAATATTTTTGGGTTATCTATGGGGAATTTTTAAGATTTCTTTGTCCAGTGTTATCTATATATATATAAAAGACAATGTATGTCTGTTTGTCTTTTATGCATTACTACACCATTAATCTATATATATAAAAGAGAATGTATGTCTGTTTGTCTTTTATACATTACTACACCATTCATCCGATGGCCATGAAACTTTTGGAAGTTGTTGAGTATACTCCAGCGAAGGTTTCTGGCATAATATGAAAAGAAAATTGCAGTTGTCCAAAAAATTCCCAAAATATGTATTTTATTCAATATCGATATATCGAAAAAAAATATTGCATCGATCTGGTGAAGAACATCAATACATCACAAAACATGTCGATGTTTGTTGTATACCTATGCAATAACAGTGACAATGAGTTTGTTTCTAATTCTGTTGCATTATGCATAGGATATAGTAATATTTTCCAAAAGGGGGTTAATTTTGAGTTTCCACTTTTTATTGTGTGATACATCACCAAATATGGTTTTTGAGGCGCCAAGTCCGAATTTGGTGTTCATTTCTCCATTTGACCCATTCTTCATCCCCAAATGTGCCCAAAAATGGGGCCAATTTTGGGTTTTCATAGTTTATTGTGTGATACATCACCAAATATGGTTTTTGAGGAACCAAATCTGAATTTTGTGTGGATTTCTCAATTTGACCCATTCTTCATCCCCAAGTGAGCCCCAAAAAGGGGGTTAATTTGGAGTTTTCACATTTTATTGTGTGATACATCACCAATTATGTTTTTTGAAGCGCCAAGTCCGAATTTGGGGTTCGTTTCTCCATTTGACCCATTCTTCATCCTCAAATGGGCCCCTAAAGGAGCTTAATATTGAGTTTTCACATTTTATCATGTGATACATCACCAAATGTATTTTCTAAATTATTATGTATATAAAACCAAAATTAGCATGAATACCTACTTAATAATTTATACACATATGACCATAAAAATTTGTTTTTTTCTTTCTATTTAATTCACATAGAAGATTTTTATGATAATATTTTTGATTTGGCATCTTAAATGGAAAAAACTGTCAATAGAGAGTGATCAATGGAAAAATTTACATGTACTTACAAAGTTTTTTAGTAACAACCAGAAAATACTAAATTAAGAAAATCTGACATACTGCAGAGTATGGGTTAAGTATAGTTCCCTCAAAAGTACCAAGGTAAAAATTTGGTACAAACTGTCATAAAAATTGTAATAAAATTTAACTCCAATTTAAAATGGAAGGCTTGAATTTTCTTGACCCTACTGAAAATTTTGTTATAAATGACTATTATTTAGGCTACAGCAGAAATGGGTGATTGTTATTAGTTGCTTGAAATTTCAACTTTAAAATTTCAAAAAAGAAAGTTGGCACAAATAAGCACAATTTAAGATAAAATAATGGGAAAAGTTTCAGCTCAAAATTCCAAAAGGGGGGCTAAGACAAAACCTTCCTCACCGCTTATTTCAGTTAATAATTGAGCACAAATTATAAAATGGTTGGCACAAATCAGCACAAATTGAGCACAATCAGTTTGCAAAATTTCAAGTCAAAATTTGAAGTGGGTGGGGCCGCATTTCCCCAGCCCCAACCAAATTTGTTTTGCAAATAACTAAAGATTTTAATGTACAGGAATTATAAGCTTGTTGGCACGATTAAGCACAATTCAAAAAAGAGTAGTGGGCAAAGTTTTGTATAAAAATTCAAAAAGGGGGGCTGAGGGGAAATCTTTCATCCTCCCTATCTGAGTTGGGAAGTGAGCACAAATTTTAAAATGGTTGGCACAAATTGGCACAAATTAAGCACAATTAGTATGCCAAGTTTTGAGTCAAAATTCAAAATGGGTGGGGCTAGCATTTCCCCAGCCCCACCCACAAACTTTTTTTTATATATTAAGAAGGGGGTGATAACAAATTCCAAAATTGGTAGCAAAATTTAGCACTATTTGAATCCAGTTGGTATGAAAAATTTTGGGTCAAAATTCAAAATGGGGTGCTGAGGGGAGACATAAAACCACAAATATTTTTGAAAGGGAAAGAGTATAAAATTTTTAATTTGCAGCACAAATTAAGCACAATTAGCATGCAAAGTTTCAACTCAAAATTCCAAATGGGGGGCTGACACATAAATTTCTGAGGCCCCTGTATTTGAAAATAAATGAGCACAAATTCTAAAATTAACGGCACAAATTAGCACAAGTGAAGCACAATTAGCATACAAAGTTTAGAGTCAAAATTCGAAATGGGGGGGTCTAGCATTTCTCGAAATGGACCCTGAATAATATATGGCAGTTGGTGTACATTTTCTCAATTTTGATCACTATTGTGATAGAATAGCTGGTTTTAAATTTTTCAAAGACATTAATATAAGTATTATGTTATTTGATGATTCTGTGAAAATTTCAACTCTCTACAACTAATGGTTCCATCGCAATATCATTCGTTAACTTTATTGATATGTGTATGGTCATACATTATCAAAGTCAGCTTAACCATATATATTTTATTGATAAAAACTTTAAAATTCAATATTCACCATTTTTTATCTGCCCTATAAGAAGTAAAATCCTCATTAAAATATGAAATAATATTAGTCATGGATGTATACAAATCAAATAACATCAATGAAAATGAAAAAATTTTAGCTGATTACAACCACTCACAACACAAATTGGAATCAAAATGCTAGTAAATTCAAATGCAACCTTTAAACCATGCTGTCATCAATCAAAAGGCTACATGATTCGACTTCACACATGTGACAGTGGTCCTGGTGTGCATGCAACATTCGTTTTGACGCATAAAAGAATGTAGCATTTTCCTCATGCATTCCGAACTCTGTAATTTTTGAGTAGAAAAAACGAAATGTTTCTTCTAGATTTGAAATGGTGTGCATTTTAAATTACATATATGAAAATTCAGTATTTTCTTTTGCATTCGGAACAATGTATAACAATAGCTCTGTTTGATAGGACTATACCAACTTACACCAACCTACACCAAGAGGGCGATTCCACAAATTTTAGAATGTTTTATGGCTTTACGCCAAGTTTTACTTGAATATTTGTGGAATATCCCTACTGGTGTAGGCTGGTGTAAGTTAGTGTAATTCTATCAAACACAGCTAATGTGTGTTTTAAAGAAAACAAAAACACTGCTTTTTTTTATGCATTTAGATGATGTAGGTACATTTTAAACACTAAAACGTACTAGATGCCCATGACTTTGCACAAAGCCCATGGTTTTCGTATTATTTTTGCAATTCTCACAAATAAACGCAGGTGGAGGCTGTATTATTACCGAAATTTTTATAATATAATGAGAAAATTTTAAAATGAAAAAAAAATTTTTCTTAATTAAATAGGTGCTTAATTATTTTTACGAAGAAAAACTTTAGGACAAATCTGCATCAATATCGATAATGTCTATGTTTTCATCTTCGTTTGTGATAGAGAAAACTGCTGGTAAATATTCTCCTTGATAAATTATTTACCTATTTCACTGATAATTATAAACGAAATTCAACTGATGATATGGGACGTCGTTAATGAGGAAAAACTTCTGGCAAAACATAGATACCCGAGCACAATAATGCGAAACAAATAACCAGCTTGACAAGGCTCACATAATATGATAATCTATTTTACACAAGTAGGTGCCGTATGCAAGAATAATTTGTTCCTTTCAAATTGTAAAAAACTGACGAATTTTCTCGAAATAATTACAGTTAATTGTAATGGTTCGATAGAAGTGACATTATAACGTGCCTACCAAATGAAATAGTTTTCCAATAAGTAACTTTAATTTTGTTCGACGTGATGACTGATGAGTAAATATTTTGTATAAATCGTCGTTGAACATAACAACCTTGTACTTTGAAATTATCCGAAACGGAAACATACATAACAAAAGGTGTACCTAATGCTCCAATTTTACGGATATATTATTGGTAGGTACAGGTACTTATAGTATGTTTTATGAAACAACAATTAATTTCGGTAGCATAGAGATAGCTTATTCCAAAACATGAAAATTTCCTGCAGATCTAACTGTATCGATCAACAACTATTTTTTTTTTCCTCGAAAATCTGTATAATTTAGTTCTTAACGTTTGTTGGTACAGTATGAAGGTTCACTATAATCAGTAGGTAATCAGTATAGGTGGGTACCTAGATACCTATACAAATGCCGTTTTCAATTTGTATTGCTACTCGCAACTTATTATTTTACCAAGAGTAAAAATAGAGCTTTTAAAGGCAAAATTTTACTGTATAGATTAGTACAAATGAACAGCTTTTAAAAACTGAAAATATTTCAACTTGGAGAAGATAGTGTAAGTATGTACAAAAAATACACACCTACTAAATTCGTTGTATGACATGCCATATTTTAGCAAGTTTTTTTTTTTTTTGTTTTAAAACTTTCAACTTATAAGAAAACTGAAAAGAAAGTGAGGCTACCTGGCTAGTTACAAAAAACATTAATTTTAATTATTTTCCACTTTTGATAAAAATTTTTAAGTATAACAATAAGTGAATTCCAACCTGAACTTCGAAGCATTGTCCATGTTATGCGTAAGTTATATCGATGGTTATGCAATGTTAATTAGTTTTTAAACTACCTATTCAAATCTTTTTTGTTAAATCTATCATACCTATCATGCAGGAGAATTTTAACATTTACTCAGAATGTTGGAGTTGGATTTTCTTTTCTTTGGAGGAATTTTTTGAAAATGATTTGATATATTTATGAAAAACTTCTTCTTTCTTCTGCTTTGTAAGAATAATGATGAGTGATGACAAATTTTATTTGTATGAAAATTATTCCGTAGGTTCTGCAAATTTTGAGACAGAATAAGCACACGGTTGTAATGATTATTCCATATAATTTCCTAACCTAATATTCTTTCCAAATAACTCTTGTATTCTTTAAATATTATCTCAACAAAACTGTTTCGTATATAACTTTTATCCCAATGTTCTGTTTCAATCTGTCATTAAAACTTGTTAAGACTAGTCTCATGACATCACCTATTTTCACTAATACAATGTTTTCATAATATATACCATGATGTCATTTATTCCATGAATATAACACACAGCTCTGCACTATTCCTCTTAAAATTATAACTATACCCACTTATGTCATAAGTATGTTTCTTTACTAGCTTACTTTAAATTACATCCATTCTATTAACCAATCACATTGTATATCTCCCACAATCCCACTGTAGAATTCACTCGAATCCATACCATTAGTTCTAAGCCTGATTGATTATCAATTTTTCCCATGTACAATACACTACATCTCAATATTTTCATGTAGGTACATATAAAATATACATCAAATAAGAAATAATATGTGTCCTATATCTTTTTGTTACAATTATACCGTTATAACAGTATACCTACTTCGGAGGTGCATTATTTTTATTTATTTCTATTTTATTTTCTGTTTCGTCCCCTCCAACAGCCCGAAAGGGACTCATTTTTTCTTGTATAATGACGTGAGTCCAGAAGTCTTTAGCAAGAAATTTTTAACGTATAATACTGAAAGAGTGCAGTGTTTTCTTTCTAAAACAGACCTTCAGCATCCTAGTCTTCTGATATTTTCGAATCTATCTGTCAATAATTTGAAAAATTTACAGTATACCTTTCAATTGTGGTATAAAATTAGGTAAAATCCATGCATGACAACTAATTCCACTCGTAAATACATAGAGAAAAAATTTTTCTATGAAAATATATTACACATTAATGGAAAGCTCATGTTTTGTTATTAAGACGAATTGAAAATATCAAAATATTTTACGCGAAGGGCACAGAGTTTTTTCGTCACTCGGAACCAGGATTGTCAAAATGTGGGCCTGATTATTTTTTCCTAAATACAAAAACAGTCCTTACTTAGCTTACTTTATCAAAATATTTCAATTATTAATTAAAAAAACGTAATAAGTGATCTCAAAAGGTTTAATTACTAATTGAAGAAGGAATTTGTAATTATTATTTAAAATATAATCGATTATTTGCAATCCTGGACACTTTCATATACAAACTCTTCTTTATTTTCTTTATTGAGTTTTTGCAGGATGCGATTTTCCTCAATTTTTAGCCTTGATCCCCCTATAGAGGGGCTCAATAAGTTCTACATACCAATAAAAACTAGCTACAATCTTCACTAAATGGAAAATGTGTTCAAAAAAGGGCATTACCTAAATTGAGCCACTTTATTACCCAGTTTTCTGGTAAACGGGGCATTAAAATTGATCTCACAAAAGGATTAGGGGGGGATAGTGAAAATTATCCATTTCATGAGAACAGAAAACGATTGGTACCATTTTTCCATTTTGACCTCATTTTATACTCGTATATATTAATTATGGATGAAAATTAGCAAACTTTGTTTTCTAGCGAAGTATTGCTTCCTGACAGTTTTTATTATGATTCGAACCGTATTAATGATGGCAGCTATTAATGAGTTCTGGATATTATAACACGAAGAAAAAATTTTAATGTCTTAAATTTTTAAAATCGTCCGCAATTTCCGTCGATTTTTTTATGTTTGGGATACGAATGGTTCAATTGCATCCCTTCCCCTTATACTATAGTTATGAACATGATTCAGCATCAGAGAAACGATGAATAAAAATGTTTTAAAACATGTTCGGCTGAAATAAATTAATATTTCACCAACCCACCTTATAACGACGAATGACGATTGTCGATTAAGGAAGTCCATAAACTTCTTTCCCGCCTTAAAAAAATAACAAAAAAAATTATTTAATCCCGAATATTTTACTTTGGTGTTAAATTATCTGTTTAATAGAGGGGAAATTTCACTCTACAGATTATAATTATCTTCATGAAAGAAAAAAAACACAATTTTTACAATTTTTTTCAAAAAAAAAGTGTTTTTTTTAATTTTAATTATTCAGGATACACACATTAACGTAAATATAGGAGGTACCTGGGTGAATAATTATAATCGAAATAAAAATCTAAAATTTCAAATATATTATCATGGGTTCTGCATTTTTGTTTTCAACACTGCTTTTTCTCGTTACTCCTCTATAACTATTCCTCCTATTAAAAAACTGCATTTTCACTGAAACACTTTAAATACCTAGTCATGCAAAATAGTGAAAACGTACCAGAATTTACGAAAAATTAAAATTCATTTCATGCTCGTTGAATCTTTGCAGTTTAAATAATACCACAATTACAGTTGAAGGTCATCCACCTATGTAACGTGTAGAACAGCGTCTCCTTTGTCCACTCGACATCCAGACACCAATAGATAAATATTCACAAAACTTGTACATAGCCACCTAGGTCATCCACTATTTTAGTTGGGATATTCGAACAGAGTTCACTAAATTTGGTTAAATGTATCGAAAAACCAGCGACAAAATTCAGTTGAATCCAAAAAGTGCTAAGTTGAAAATCGGATAAATTAACAATTTCCATATCGATCATTGCTTTTCTTACCTACTGCAGTGATTCTACACGAATGAATGACTGAATTAAAAATTCCTCGAAGTTAGATGTAAATAGAATTTTTGAATTAGTTGCCAATGATTTCACATTCAGATTAGACCAATATCTATCGACTACACTATGAGAGATTCTAAACCAAGTTTCTAGAACATACAGTAAGTTATTAAAATAAAAACGTGCTATAATATTTTGTTTGAGGAAAAGAAATTACGTATTGAAAATTATTTCATGCAGTAGGTACTTACTTAGATATATACGTTTTTAGGTAGTTACCACAATTGGGTTCAATGGTTAAGAAATCAGTTGTTGCGGGGAATTTTTCCGGTTTTTTCATGACATTTTAATTTTTTGAACTACCAAAAAAAAAAAAAAAAAAGGATTTCTCATAATTAAATGTTTTTTTCTTCAAAAACCAGTATGCAAGGCCTTTGAGAGGGAGGGGGAAAGGGTACCAAAGGTACCGGGCCCGGACATTTTTAGGGGGTCCGGAATGGCCTTAATTTATAAATAAATTGTAATTTTTAAGTATAAACGGTGAAATAGAGCGTCAGAAGCAATCTATGATGAGGTTTTTAAGAGTAAATTTTCCGAGGTTTTGAAAAAAACCACTAAAATACATGTTTTAGAACCCAAAACGTAGGTATCTAAAAAATTTATTTCGTAAGAAGAGCGAGCGAAATTGTTTTCTGAATTTATAACCCCTTTCCAAAGACAAATCCTGCAGCTGGAGCTAAGAGGGGCCCTTCAGTTTATTTCTCCTGGGCTGGAAATTTCTCTCTGAGGCTCTGCCAGTGGGTCTATTCAAAATATAGAATTCAACGGATTCATTCTACAATTCAAAATACATATTCTAATGAAAAATGCTCTCTTTCAACGCCTTATGTGAGAAACAAGAAGTATTTATACTAAAAAATTTGTTTCGAGAGGACGATTTGATTTGACATTTAAAAAGGCAAAAAATTAGAAATAGGATCTTTCCCCTTCCTTTTAAAAAATCCTAGAGCCACCAATGCGTACCTCATATGACGTTAATGATTAAAGAAGTAAAATAAGTCCTTTCGCAGCATCCTAACCGTAAAACTGACTAACTGAATTAGGCAAATTGAATGTTGAAAATGTAAGAAAGTCGTTAGAGGTCAATAGGCTTAAAATTAGAAAGGGATGTTTTACACAATTTTGATTGAAGCATCTAGCTGTTGCGCCAACCAGACCCTTATTATAGGGGTGTCTGTTTAGCTAAATGGTTAGAATTCATATTTATGTTGAGTTACACCTTGAATTTAGATGCATTTGTCAATTTTGTTTTGGAAGATTCAACTACATACCTACTGTATTTTGAATTTTTCAAATAATTACTAATTAAATTTTGTTTGATGATTTACTCAATTTTAGAATTTTATGAGTACGCTTTTGATAGTAAATTCATTTGAGGATTCACAGTTTCAGTAAAACTATGAAAAGGAAAGAAAAATGGAGTAGTTAAAAGTAGAGTCGGTATTCATTTCACAATTGAGGATCATAATTCCAAAACTCATATTATCCAAAAACCTAATTTTTCAGGAGAGAAAAAAACATGTGTAGGCCTTTCTCTGAGGTATAAATGCTCGTAATAAACTTTATTATATTCATTACCAGTGTAATAAATAATTTTGCTAAAAGTTTCTCACGTATGTTATTCCAGGGGGAAATATCCCCATATAAAGAATGGAAAACGTTAGTTTTGCCCTACGGAGTAAGTTTTTTCATAAATATTACCATATCTTGCATTAATTTCACAAAAAATGTGAAATATTATCATAATTAACGTTTTAGATGCTTAAAGAAAAAAAAAAAATTTTTTTCTATAGCCCCCAGAATAATAAAAATTATAATTTAAAATAATGAAATTTGGAAGTGGGTGTTATTCATTTTTACTGGAATAATTTCTAGCCGGTAAATGAAATGGATACCCAGGTAAATACAAAAATCTGTGCCAACATTATTATTTTTAAACCCGTAAATGGCATAGATTGCACTCAATTATATTTGATTCGCAGTAAGTCCTTGATATCTTTAGATTCACAGGACCAACGGACTGAAAACAGATGGAATAATGCCGATGGCATGCCACTGCAGAAAGGTACATTTTTTCTAGAATGAACGGAATTTCAAAATACGTGTATCGTGGGTCAAGTTCTTTATAGATTTTAAGATTTTTGTACAAAAATAAAAACTTTAAAAAATGATAATTCAGAAACCAATGGGTGGATTGAGGCTATCTTTGAACATGATCGGAAAAAATATAGTGAAATTTTCCAGAAGTCGTAACATGCCACCCTCCGCAATAGGTATATTATGTACAAAATCTACCTACAAAGACCTACCGCGCATGTGTGGAAAATCTAAGCCCATTTACAGGTTTTATGATCAAGACTCGTTTGATTAACATTAGCGAGATACAGTCGCTGGGTATCCGTACACTTATATGATCGAAGTTTATAGGATGGCAATAGTAATGCGTTGTTAAATTCTATAAAGGTATGGTGATTCGAAGGTTTTGAAAAATTTCCTCGTCTGGGGGGTTATCTTGACGGCTCACTCCCTTCTCCCCTTCCTAAAATATTCGCAACACGTCTGGACCGCGTTTGTGTTACCTAGATGGTTAAGTACATCCTCCTGTTTTGAGATGAAACAGTTTTCTCGTAACGTTCTTTTTTTATAACTTTTTTTTTTGGTTTAATCTCGACGAAAATGAATAAAAAAGTTCTCACAATGTACTCCCTCTTTTGAACGTACTATCGCAAAAGTGAAAAAAAAAAAATATACTACTGAGGTAGGTATAATCCTATATTTTGTCGTAATTTACAAATTCATTTCGTGTAGCTTATGCCTTCAATTTAAACGTACAAATGCATTTTGAAAATTATGTTTAAATTTTGAGCTGCCAAGTTAGGTACAATTTTTTCATTTATGCTGTAAATCATGATAACATTATTTTTCTCTACAAAATATACCTACGTATACCCTCCGAAATAATGAGAGTACTTAATTGCTAATTTGAAAAGCGTTATCAGTTGTTTGAATGAGTTTTGTAAAGATGACCTTTAAAAATAAGTACACATTTTCGTAAAATAAATATTGAATGCCAATAACACTTGAGGTATATTATGTGCGAATATGCGGACGATATCTGCACTAATTGAGTGAATATCAAAAAATTATCGTAGGTATTCAATTTTTTCTCCTTTCTCACAAATTCCAACAAAATTAAAATAATACTCTATTTTCTTAGCACTATCATGTCTTAAAACTGTCTGTTTCACAAATAGTTAGGTTACCTTTCTTACATCAGAAACTACAGACGTACCTAACTTCAGTTAAATTTATTTATTTCTAATTTATACCATCCAGCTTATAAGTGAATGCTAGACTAGATCTATTACAGGAAGTTTATATCCTCTTTCCAATCGCCAGCTAAAAAATGTAGCGTAATTGTTAAAATATCAGTTAAACCTGTAAACTCGAAGGGTAAATTTTTGTTAATTTAGGTATCGGAAGGTCAGCTGTGATAAAAGTTGGAAACAAACTCATCGCTAGTACTATACATAAATTACTTACAGTTTGTTTTTACTCGTTTTCACGCTTCCATATATTATTGATAGGCATACCTATATCTTATTGTTAAGTACGCCGTTTAGCGGGTTTTTTTTTTTGTTTTTTTTTTTGAAAACTGATGAAAACAAATTAAGTAGATACCTATAAATCAGTTTTTTTATTATTTTACAATTTTTTCTAATCTTAATTACTTTCTTTTCTTTTTTTAATTAAAAGAAACGGTAGGTACATCACCGATAAGTATAAATGTGAATGTTTATCTTCGTATGTTTGTCTGTTTGTCTGTCTGTTTGTCTGTCTGTATGCCCATCATTTCAGAACCGCACAATTGATGGAGATAAAATTTTCAGGACTTATTTGTATTGTCTCAAGGAAGGTGTTAAGCCAAGTCTCAGTCCGTATTTCCTCTGGTGGCTAACTTACGGATTTTGACCCCCCTCAACCCCCAAAAAGATTTTAAGAATTTTTTCACAAAAACTTATTTTACTGAATAACATAAGAATGACCTCAAAATTTCATGGCTTTATATTGCTCCCTTCGTAATATATGGTACTGCGAAAAGTTACAAAGTTCAAAATCAGTAGTCTACCTTCCTACCGATTATACCAACTATATCGTAAGTGAGATGAGATAGGCTATATATTTTATAGATAGAAAAATATTTATCTAACTTCATAGAGGGACAAAGGGAAATATAGAGTGAAAGAGTGTAATGAAGGGAAGAAGGGGAGAGAGAAGGAGCAGGAGCAGAAGAGAGATGAACCAAAAATAGTATATCATAAATGATTTGTTATCTTGCATCAGCTGCTGCGGCATATAGTCCCAGTGTGTGGTGAGGATTATAACCGACTCCCTTACTCTATATTAGTCAGTACCGCAGCTACTCAGCTACTTCTCTGCAGAGACTCAGACTAAAATGATAAATTTGTTGTTTCACAAAACATACCATACTGGAGCCTAAAAATTAAGCCGATTGAAAAGTTTCGTCCTTGTGTTTTCTTTCACCTCTTAGGTAAACCACTGACGTTGATTATTAATCAATTTAAAAAATTTATTATTAATACCTCCGATTATTCATATCAATTATCAAAATTTTAAAAAGTAATCAAAAACAATAATTGATTCTAAATTCGCCTCTGAAAAATTAATGATTCAAATAATTTATAATTCTGTCTTTAACTACACAGTACTGGACTAATAAAGCTTTATAAGTCCAATGTAATTTTTAATGTCAAGACATGCCGGTATAAAATTAGGTAACTTGGTACATACTTTCGATGTTTTGCTTGATTTCACTGATTAAGCATACATTTGATAAAGGTCATCCCTTAAATTTATCAGAATAGCATATGTAATAATATATTGTGTTACAAGAACCTAAAGTGACATATTTTTTTACAGACTGCGGAGAATTTGCAAACGAACCAAAGGCGAGTGCTGCAAACTTCATTTGAGTTAAAATAGCCCACTAGCACTATTGTAACAAACTATAATTTTTATAACAAGTGTAGGGAATTCTGATTTTGAGACATTTAAAAAAAAAAAAAAACTGTTCTTTTGTAGAGAGAAATACACGAAACGAAGTTCATTACAAACATATAAAGGTAATCTTACAGCAATATCTCAACAAGCATTCGCACCACAGTTGTTAGAGTGATGGTCTACCATGCTGGAGATGTTGGTTCGAATTCCAACCACAGTGGAAAATTTTGTAAAATAAATTCAACTTGGAAGAAACAGTAAAAATAAATAAATAGTAATTGGTGGAGAGTACTCCTTGATGAATAAAGGAGGTGTAAAATTTGAGGAATTAATGAGCTGTAATAAAATATAGAGGGACCAAAAAATGGTCTGCATGAATAGGAAAAGGAATCGATAAGCAGTGAAAAAAAGTGAAGGAATCATCAAGGAGTGAAAAAAGTTGAGGAACCAAAAAGGGGAAATAAACACAGGAGTGAGAAAATGAAAAGTTCTAAATTCAAGCCCTTTAGGTACGCCATACAGCCTCGAAAAATCAACATTCACATGCACAAGGAACAAAAAACACTTTTTAAAGTACCTGCGTCTTACGTCAAGTTATCAAGTTGTACACAATGGTTGCCTATTTAATGCTGGCATGTCCAACCTGAAATCATTGTTCTTTACTGGTCCAGTACTGTATTGTCAAAGATTATAATAATGGAAGGAAAAAAATCAATTAAAGAAAATGCAGAACCAAAAATTCAAAAAAAGCACACAAAATAATCAGATATTCAATTAAATTGATTAACAAATTATCATTATCGTCAATTTTAATTGATTTTTCGCCAATATTTATATCACATTTGAAAATAATTGATTAATCAAAGTAATAGACTGATACAGACCGATAAATTAAAACAATCGTTAGGTGAAAAATGATCGATTAATTATTAAGAATTGATTATTTTTCAATGGTTAACATCACCGGTGTAAACTTTAAACTAATGATGGAAATGAATTGTTTTTAAAAAAAAATGGGAGTTAATTACCACTAGAAATTATTTTCTACCATCATTAAGTAGTTTTGAAATAAATAACAATTTAAAACACAGCAAATTTCTCATTAATTTACAATTTTTTATGGCTTATTTATAAAAAATCAATGACAATAAAAATATTATTTTTGTTAGAGAATTTGAGAAAATTTTTTCTCTTTCTAACTGCACAAGCACTTGCTTTGCAGCTAAAATAGCAACTGAAAAATTGTGAAGTGAGAGATAAGCAGTTATTTTCAAAATTAAATAGCAAAAATTGCGAAAAAATATACAAAAATTGAGACTGAGTTTTATTATATAGATTTTATTTAGCACTAACTTCAATGGTTCTAGTGATCATGCTGGAGAAAATTTAAAAAAAGTTTTTCTCTCTTTTCATCCCATTCCAATTTTTTTTCTAAGCTGGTTATATATTTTTTTTTAAATTCAATGTAATTTCCTTTTATTTACTTTTGTTAGCACCAATTTTTCTTCGAAAGGAATTATTTTTAGAAAAAAAAATTCAAAAATCTATATTATATATTCTAGAAGAAATAACTTAAAATGAGACCCTCTATGGGATCACCCTATATCATTTGAAATAAAGTTCACCATCATCGTCAAAATGAAAAATTATGCTTGAATACACATTCAGAAAAAATCTTTGATTTCACATGAATACAATGATCAGGTCACTGAAAATGAATTTTTGTAAAGAGTAACCAACTCTTTTACGTAAAATCCTTCTCTTCTCTCCCTTATTCTTACCTCTATTTTCTTCCATCTCCCTCATTTCATTCCCAAACCATTTATTTAACTGGGCCATGTATACAGAATTATAGTACTACCACATTTTAATTTCCTAACTGTCTGGAGCTTAATAGCTCAAAAAGAAGAGTGATACAGAAGTATGAAGTTTTGAGGACTTTTTAATAACTAAAGGAAATAATAATATGTTTAAAGGAGGAAAAATGTCAAAGATATTTTTTGATAGATTGAGATGGTCAAAATCCACTTTTTTTTCGGAGGACTATGGACTTTTTCTCTTCTAATGGCATATCTATATCGTGGAAAGACCTTTCTTTGAAGTTTAAATACCTCAATCATGAAAATTAGTCCGGCCGTGGTCTCTAACTCGATAAATTAAGATACATATTCTTGAATTTTAATACAATGTGGAGCCTATTTCTACTCACATGATAATAAAATAAAAATTTGTCATATTATTTAAACTACAGTACATTGAGTTCCGTCATTATCAATTAAAACTCAGCTCCTTAAAAGTATTTCTATGTTCGTCAAATAAAAATTACAGAATATAGAATATAATATAGACGGAACTCAACGGTGAATATTTCTCAAAAATAATGACGTGGAGGTAACTTAGATCTATAAGATAAGAATCTGGTGGTGTGAAGAAAACATACACACCACACAGTAAGTACTCTGTTTTCTACTGGCCAAGTAAAAGGTACGTTTTTTGTTCAGGTTACCACTAATGTCAAAATAAAAGAAACAAATAATTAAAAGTGCTTTAATCCGGGAATTTGTTTTTCTTCATCTTGTGTTTATTATTACCGCTCATTATAATCGCGACATCAAACCAAGATACTAAAATGGTGAAACTTCTTTTCTCTAATCAACATCAGTTCATCATGGAGATCAAGATCAACTTACCAACGGACTTGTAACATCAAGAATAAAACTTCAAAATACTTGGTTGTAACATCGGTAACTATGATGATTAGATTTATTCAATATTCAAAATGTAAAAAAGATCGTTTCTCTCAAATTAGGGCCTTTTAACAATAAATTATGGGGAGTTGTGTGAGGTACCATGAAGCAAGACCTCATGGTTTTATGTAGTATGTTGGCTAGCTCGTTTCACGTTGTTTCCCCTTATGATCTAGGATATTAGTATTTCTTGCGATCTGCGATCTTGGGCTGTTTCTTCAAAATTTTAACCTTTTTATCATTTAAAATTTTCGATCAATTTTCAACAAACATGTGACTATCATTTTGGGACATCACAACAAGTTGTTTTAATATCTAATTGTTTATAAGTCTTTTTTACCAGGGTGCTTTATTTAAAGTGGTGCTTCACAAATATTGTAGCACAGAGGTTCTGAAACTGTGGTAGGTATACCACTAGCAGTACACAAGTGGTAGTCTGGTGGTATAAAAAATCCGATGAAATTTAGGCATTGTAAGTAAAATATTTTATATAATTTGCCAAAGGAAATCCTTGTAAGAGCGCTAGTCTTTTTACCTGTTTTTAGATTCCTTATCAATTCTTTATTTGAGATTTACATGGGAATGTAATTTACATAATGGATTTTCAACCACTCTCCTTCCACTCTAATATCTTTGACTTCATAACTTTGCGACTGCATTCAATCACAAGTCCGTAGGTTTAGGATTAGCCACTCCATCAGTTTCCCAACCTAAAATGGCGGTGGTCTTTTTTTGTCCAGTTAGTGCTCTTACCTGTGATTGAATATTTATGCTGCAATTCCAATGGTTGCTGTATAAAATATTCTCCAGACACTGGGTGCTAATATGCTCTAATTGCCAAAACTCAAGAAAAAAATAATATAAAACCGTATTAATTTTCAGTTTTAACTAATTCTGTGAGGAAGTTATAAACTTGATCAGGAAAATCAATTAGGCAGTCATAAAATCTGAAGTTTTCAAGTAACAAGTACCGCTATGAGTATAATTTGAACTTTACCTAGGTGCTTCACAAAGTTCAATGTGATTTTTAACCGACTTATTGACAGATAATGATACACACATTTCCAACTTCGAAAATGTCTTATCTAGTTATATTTGATAGAGAGAGAGAGATAAAAACAGAGGATTTAATAAACGTATTTTGTAACTTATGGGTTAAAGAAATGAGTTCTGTTTAATAAAACCACACCAACTTACACCAACCTACACCAGGGATGCTATTCCACAAATATTTAAATAAAACTTGGCGCAAAGTTGCATATTTCATTTATTTATTTATTATACAAAGATATGCACCAAATTGCGCACAAACCCAATGGCAGAATGAACCTAAAGTGGAGAAAAAAAGGACAAAAACCCAAATTAAAATAATACTATAAGGAATTAAAAAATATGGATACCTAAATATTAAAACAATAAATGTTAAAAACATGAAAAAAATAATAGGTAAAATCCTTTGACTACATAATATTGGACCAGTAAAGAAAGATGATTTCTGGTTAGACATGCTGACACTAAATCAGCAATCAGAGCGTAACTTTTGACATATTTTGCTTTATGTTTATGTACACTATCTTTGTGAATTTAAGGGATGTCTTTATTAGATGTATTCTAAATTGGTGATCTCAAGCAAAACGTTAAAAATACGCAGATGGTATGCTAGGGTTATCTACTTTTTCACCGACATGTCTTGACATTAAAAATTACATTAGTCTTATGGACCTTTACTGGTCCAGTATTACGCAATCAAAGGTAAAACCTTATAGAACCTGAAATAAAAAAAAAATTGAAAATTTACCAGGTAAAAAAGTTAAGGAAGAGAAACAAAGTAGATGTAATAATGATGAATCAATGTATTGGCAAGAAGTAAAAGAAAGAATATCCAAACAGACCCAAATCAGACACAAGACTCCTGCCCCCACATCATCCTATCCTCCAGCTGAACAATAACTAACAACATGAAGAAAAGTCTTAAGCCATTAATGGACTAGACCTTGGTACCGACATAAAAAATCTCTTCGAAACTTTTTCAATTTTGTAGTAAGACGTGGAAAAATTAAAACAGGAGTGAGGAAAATCCTAGAATTCATACTCATGTTATACTGAAGTGTAATTTCATTTTAAGTTGGATTTATCTGAATTAAACAATGATTGCCAACCAAAATTTCGATTTTTATACCACATATTTGTGCTTCTGTCAACGTTATAAACCTGCATCTAAATTTCTCACATATTTCTTTTTCTCACTCCTCTTGAATTCTTGTTTTGAGAACAAGGCAAATCTTTCTTGACAATTTTCGTCTGAAAATTGCGATAAACCTCACGGAAATAATGGTATGTGTGAGGCTATGAGCAGAAAATGTAAATGGAATTTAAGCTATACGACTTTAACCTACTCGTATAACGTATAACTAAAGATTATGACTTTACGATTGAAGTAGCCAGGTTATATACACGTGCAAACAATGTATTTTGATGTGTCATCTTGTCTATATTCGCAATTAGCTATGTCACACAATTACAAAATCATACAGGTTTCAACGTTCGGGCAACAAAATTAGCGCAGGTATTATTAATTTTCTAATTTCGATTGTTACGTCGTGTTTGCTGTAGGCTTATAATTACAACAAAATGAACTTGACCGAAAAATGGTTGTACATGCAACAGCAGTTACCTACAGCACAAAATTAAGTTATGTTAGTATATTTATTGATCTAAAGAGTGGCGCCAAAAGAAGTAGATCGCAGGTACCCGTAATTGAATAACTCACGTTTTTTCTTTTTTTTTTAATAAAATTTATTTGACTTATTTTATTTCTTGAAGCCTTTTCTGAAATTTCATTTATGTCGAACAAATATCTAACTCTTTTTCTAAGATAATTACGACCAAAAATTCGAAGCCTCTCCTATACTTACAAAGCTTTTCAATTAGTGTGGTTGGGTTTATGGAAAAAGGGTGTCTGACCTTACTGAACTCCGTGTAAAGAACGTAGCTTATTGTGCCTCTAATGAAGAACGAAATTATAACAATCAGCCTTCCATTACATAGTTATAGGTAGTACCTATACTCAAAGGTATCAACTTGACTGCGTCATTTTGCTGTATGATTTGTTGCCTACCCACAAGCTATAAGGTATTTTTGTCTCGATAGATATTCACGCAATATATTTTACTCCAAAGTCAGTTCGCGTCTTTGTTATCCAAAAAGTCAAAAACTACGTACGTTAAATTTTTCAAATTATATTACGAGTGTGTACAGTCGACCTACCGACTGGAGCTTGAAAATACTTTACTAATAAATTAAGAAACTTTTGGGCCTGGTTAGTGCAATGTTGTTAATTGTTATTTTTACTCCTATAGCAAATTGAGACAAATAAAGTTTTCATTGATGTACAAATTAAGTTTAGCAGTTGAGAACATAGGCGCCGACTCGTGGTTTCACCCGAATAATGTTTCTGGAGTGGTAAATTTAGATATAGAAATACTATAATACATGAATATATTTTTTTTGTATTAAATGATCAAAAAATCGATGTCTAAGTAAATATGTTTACTTAATGTGAGCCCAGAGATTTTCCGATTTCTCTTAGCCCACCCTCACCCCAATAATTTTACCAAGTTAGCGCCGATGGAAGAGAAAATATGAATTAAGTATTTAGGTACGAAAAATCTGATAATATTTAATGTACCAATTTTCGTTCAATTTTCGTTATAGGCAGTTTAAACAGTTTTTATTAATTCACAATTTCTTACAGCAAACAGCCAAAAAGAACAACAATTTTCTACTAAAGTAGGTTTTTAGAGCTGTTACCGGAGAACGTTTTTACGAATTTATTCCGTTTATAATTTTTTTTTACTTAAGTACAATATAATGGCCGACTAAGGGAACTTGTTAGAGGAAATATTTGGAGGCTTGCCAGTTCGTCACCTCAACCTCGCCTGTATTATTCTTCCGGGTCCCTCTTCCCCAGAAAAAAGTTCCGGGTATCTCTAAGGGGGATACATACCTAATGATTATAATTTTTCAGCTGTTTTTAAGTACATTTTCCCCTTTTTTTCTTTTCTTTTTTTTTTGTTGAAAATTCTAGATCCTCAAGAATCCCTTACCCAGGGAGAATCCACCTTTCCCTCTCTCACCTGTCATGGATATAGACAGTCGACACTTTTATTTTTTTGATAGCATCATGATTATTTTTCAGTGGCGTGGCTAAGGGATATTAGGGGGAGAAATCCTTCTTTCGGATTTTCTTCAAGCAAAATTTCACAAAGTGAGACCATTAAGGTTTTCAATTTTTGACAAATAATAACGATTTGTTTGAAAATCGGAAATTCATATCCCAGAATACACAGAAAAGTTTTTCGTTCGCTCCGCTGGCGAAATAATTTTTTTAATTTCTGAATTCTCATTCCCTCCAGGATGAATGCTACGTACGGCCCTGGCTCAGAAGGTAAAGGTCGACATTTTTTAATTCAAATTTTTTGATCCATTCAGATGGTTGATCAAAATCCAGCTGTGGTTCCCCCCTAAGAAAAAAGTTCTTGAAATTCGCCTCTAGGGGTGAGGTGAAAAATAATTTTTTTCTCATCAAATCCCCCCTTGAGGAAATCCTGGCTAAGCCATTGTTATTTTTGATTAATCAAAATTCAATCAACGGATAAGACAGTAGGAGATTATTACAATCTTTAACCTATCACATGAGATTAGGAGAATACTAATTGGTTAATTGCTGAATAATAATATCCAGTCAACCGTTTCAACACTGTTTTAATCGCTGAAGGATATGTGGTAATTGATTATAATTAATTAGGCGTATCTTTGAGGAGGCGTGTGAATAGCAAAATCAGTGTAGTTATTTATCAGAACTTAAATAAGTTTTTCTCTGTCGTAATTGAACGATATCCTTCTTATAGCTTCTTATGCATGCACTTAATAAGGAAACGTATGGAAATCAAATATATGCGTTAAATTCATTACATCAGCATATTTTTAGTACTTTTGTACCTTTCTTAACTTTCCTATTCTTTCACGTGTTACCATGACGTCCAAGTAAACACGTAGGCTCATACTCGGGAAAAATTATTCAAATAATTTTTATGTCTGGTAACATTGACTCTAAAAATAGTGACATGTCTGCTTTTGTCATCGCCTATCGGCTATCAATGCTATCATCAAGTATATTACTTATTTATCTACGCGTGGAGTTAGAATTTGGAGTAGGGCACTCAACAAGACGAACAAATTGAATTTATTGAATTCAAGTTGTTGTAATGGTAAAATAAATTTGGTCGCACAATATTTTTATGTCGTCTGTGGTTTGAATTCGATATTATGTTACCGTTACGTCTGTGACAAATAAATGTAATTTCATCTGCTCTAATCGTTTCGTGGCAAATATGACTCTTCAGAATCCTCGGGAGTATTTACTACTTGCTGTAAGTTATTAGCTTAATCTTACCAACAATTACTTGAAATTATCTCTCTTCAGAAGTGGTTTCTGTCTCAATTGGGTAGTAGTAATCGTTACATTTCATCCTGTGTCCATAAATTTTAATTTTATTTACAATCCTTACTTTTTTCTTCCAGCCACCCGCAGATCCGCTGAAACAACAGACGAGTAATCGTAGCCGTATCGCTCCTGCCAGGAAACAAGCTTACTTCAACGAAACAAAAGTTTTAATTCCAAACACTGAATCGGTTAGTATCATGTACTTATGCCAATAGTTTCTTATATTAGTTATAAAATTATCTGTCGTTACCGATGCTCTGCCATTTTACCGGTTTTCAGTTAGAATGTAGTTCTTATAGCTTATTTCCTCGGGTCGCAGCACCCACATTCTCACCTAATTCGATACTCTAAATTACATTACGATCGCTACGTTTCAAATTGTGTTACTCATTTACAGGACAGTTTCAGTTTTCGTAAATTATGGGCGTTCACAGGTCCTGGATTTTTAATGAGCATCGCCTACTTGGATCCTGGAAATATAGAATCAGATTTACAATCTGGAACCAAAGCGAAGTACAAAGTAAGTTTTGGTGTGGTAAAATTCAGTCCTAATAACATCGAATCTATAAATTTGGTTTCGTCTTTTTCAGTTACTGTGGGTACTGCTAAGCGCCACCATTTTAGGCTTAGTAATGCAACGATTAGCTGCTCGTCTTGGAGTCGTCACCGGATTACACTTAGCTGAAATGTGTTACCGACAATATAAAAGGTTTCCTCGTATTTTTGTGTGGTTAATGATGGAAATAGCCATTATTGGTTCCGACATGCAAGAAGTAATCGGTACCGCTATTGCACTTTATTTGCTGTCGAACAAATTGTGAGAAAAAATCATATAATAAGCGGTCAGCGTATTTTTAGTCTTGTCAGTAACATTGTCGTTTTTTTTAGAATTCCTTTGTGGCTGGGTGTTTTAATTACCGTCTTCGATACCTTTACCTTCTTATTGCTCGACAAGTATGGCTTGCGTAAACTAGAACTGCTTTTCGGATTCCTGATTTCTGTTATGGCCATATCTTTCGGATATGAAGTGAGTAAATACGATTAATACTGCTTAAGGATGGGTGTGGCTGTTTTATTGGAAAATTACGATTAATTGAAAAGTTTTAAATAATAAATATTTTTGATGTGTTCGCCAGTCCAGTGTGATAATTATTTTGGGTTTGTTAGGTTAGTTTTGAAGAGCTATTTTATTCATCTAAAGTTTGTAATTTTATAAATTTAGATGCTGTCATTTTTTTCCTGATAATATTTTGTTGTCAGTGAAAAGTATCCAAGCTGTCGTATTATTTCGATTAGGCACCTGAAAGAACACATTGGAAGAGCGCTGAAAAGAACGTCTATTTTGACTATACCCATGTCACCTTGTTATATTTGACTTTGAATTCAATTTTTGTTTATTAATTTTTAAAATTTCGTCAGAACTTTGAAAAAATGTTTTCTTGTACATTCTACTACTTTTTTGCAGTACATGTGTTGAAATATTTTCGTCGACTTAATACAAAAAACTTAATTTTCATTGTAATGAAATCATTTAAGAATTTTATCCTCTACAGCAAATCCCCTCAAAATTTTTACCTTCCAGATTTCCAAATCAGGAAGACAGTACCTAAAATTCAAAAAAACTGTCAAACATTTTGCTTAACCAAGCTGGTGAGAATAGCCTCTCAATAGAAAATTAATAGAATTTTTTAAATGACCCGATTCTACTTTTGTTTAATGAATAGCTTGGCTAAGTTCTTATTGTCATGACGATTCAATTCTGATTAAAGTCTTCAAATGACACATCCATTTGTCTGATTAAAGCTAAGATATTTGATTTAGTATAACCGTTCTTATCTGAAATTGGTTTACTTGTCATTCGGTTTCTCGTCATATTCAAGTGACCAACTATCGCTGGTTTTAAAGAATTTTAATAGTTATGTTTAGTTTATAGTTGTGGGGCCGAAGGCAACCGATGTTTTGGGAGGCATGGTCATTCCTTGGTGTTCCGGATGCGACAGTTATGCATTTTTGCAAGCCGTTGGTATCATTGGAGCTGTGATTATGCCGCATAACTTATATTTACACTCTGGTCTTGTAAAGGTAAGGTCTGAATACCTTAAAAAAACTCGACACTTCACGAAATCAGCCACTAAAATCGACTTGAAACGATATTTTTCCAGAGCAGAGATATAGATCGCGCGAAAAAGTCGAAAGTTGCGGAGGCAAATTTTTACTTTTTCGTTGAATCTTGTGTAGCCTTATTAATTTCGTTTCTAATTAATGTCGCTGTCGTCTCCGTTTTTGCTCACGGATTGTACCATAAAACGAATCATGACGTGGTAAGTTATTATTCAATGTTTCATAAACGGTTTCTTAAATAAGAACAGATTCGTTGAAATTCAAGATTTTTTTATTTACTTTCAGTTGAATATTTGCACATCAAATCATAATGACCATGGTAATATTTTTTCCGTAAGTATATATATATATATTTTTTTTTTTGTGGAAATTATGATAGACAAATCGCGTGGATGTGATATATTTTGAAAAAATTGAGTCAATCGTGTCAAATTTCTAAAATTTGTTTTAACCAAACATTGTTTAAGCAATCAATAAAGTTACTTCGGTGTAATTGAATGAAACCTATAAGTTTGAGAAATGCGAAAAATTGGAAGTTGTGATAAATACATTTCAGTTAAAGTATGAGCTTACAAACTTTAATTTCAAGTATCAAAAAAAAAATTAACATGTACAGTGTAATAATAACTGCACAATTTGTTCAATTTAAAGTGAATTAAAATGCAGTAATTTTTACAAAAGATGGGGCCTAAAACATAACTGAGTAATTGCTTTTTCTGCTCCTTAATAATATTCTACTTAATTTCATACTTATCGAAGTGAATGACATCTAAAAAGGATTTCTTGTAGAATACTCCTCTGAAATTGTATTTTGCTTTTATTGCTTAAAATGTTTCAAACGTGAGATAAACTGTTGTACCCTTAATAATTCATTAAAGACTGTTTAGGAAATTTTCTTTAGCCCTTTTCCTTCTTAAATAATCTGTAAAATCAATCCTTATTGCTTTTTTTTTCTTTCAGAATGATACTCAATTTGTGAACGTGGATATTTACAAAGGTGGCATATTTCTGGGATGTCAGTTCGGTACCGTTGCCATGTACATATGGGCTATTGGTATTTTAGCTGCTGGTCAAAGTAGTACTATGACTGGATGTTATGCTGGTCAATTCGCTATGGAGGTATTCACGGATATCAAAATTAAAATTAATCATTATTATTGAAGTCATATTGATGAGCTTTTATAGTTTCTGTTTCATTAATTGAAAAAACATTTTTTATCGACTTGCGAGAATGATTTTCTTTCGTTGTGGTTCCTCGAAGCAATCAATAGAGCTCTGCATAGAATACCATAAAAAAATTATCATTCTCTTCCCTAGAGAGTTAAAGAGTTAGTGGTACAATCAGTATCAATAGCGGACTTGTTGGTGTTCAGTACTTCAGTTTTCTGTATCAGCCAGTGTTAACGTATCGTGTATCACTTTCACGCCCATAATTTTTTACTTATATTCTTAGTAACAGCTGCCGTAAATGTCGGCGTCTAACCTTTGAAAACAGTGATTCTTCAGATATCCGCTTAATGCTGTTGCATAATTTATAACGACGCTGTACTGATTACATTCGAGGTATATTCGAGTACACTCAGGTTCATAGTGATTGTAGATCACGTTAAACGTTAATAATCAAGACCACACGTTGGTTTGTTATAAATTGGAAATTTGACGAAACAACACAAAATTTATTTACTGCCATGCGTAAACATAGACACTTTTCTTTTAATTCGCAGGGTTTCTTGAACTTACAATGGAAGCGTTGGAAACGAGTGGCCTTTACCAGATCAGTAGCCATATTACCTACGTTCTGTATTGCGTATTTCAGTGATATCAATAATCTCAGTGGTATGAACGATATTTTAAATGCAGTCATGAGCTTACAACTTCCATTTGCGGTATTACCCGTGGTGGCATTTACCAGCAATCCGCACATTATGGGCGAATTCGTGAATGGCGCGTGAGTACCGCAACTGCTAATTTTGGTGCTCTGTAAATGAAACTTATGAGGAAAAGCGAGAAATCCGTTGATGAATAAACATAACAAGCCTTAAATCTTATGTTTCGAGGATTTTGATAAGTTTTTGTCAAACTGAGAGTACTGATGTTTGTCAAATAACCAGTAATTCATATTCTCGTTAAAGTATTGTTACGTTAATCTGGACCGACCTTAAGAATCCCCATTCAAATTGAAAACATCCATCGAATAATCTAAAAATCAATAAAATTAAGAAAAAAATATAGAAAAGGATGTACATGTTAAGTTTTTTTTTTTTTTTGCTTGAATACTGAGTCGAAAAACAAAAAAGACACTACATTTCTGCTGAATTAAAGAAACAAATAAATGTTTTTTTTTTTGAAAAAGAGAATGCAATAAAGTACTACATGCAATTTCTGTCATTTTGGTTTGAGAAATTATTGGTTTCCGTGTGAAAAAAATTTTTTTTATCTCATTTATAATATAACATTGGTTGAGTTTGTAATGCAATTAATACCAGGTTTCTAATGCAGTTAATACCAGTTTTGAATTCACTGTTGAAATTTTATTGCGTCGACGTGCCGTTTGGCTGTTCATTTCTTTTAAATCGTTTTTCTTATTTAAATGTGTTTATCGCGAACGTTTGGGACAATTAATCGCCATCTGAGTATGTTAATCATGAACATTTATTATTTAGGCCAATTAATGAATTAAACGAGGAAATACCAATAAATTAAAGTCGTTAGAGTCTGGAGACAAGAACAGTTAATGTAAATATCCGAGGAGCGGATTTGCAATTTTGGTGCGTTGGGCCGCTTACATTTTGCCGCCCCAAACCACATGCAGTTCTCTAGTGGCGTAGGAATTGAGATTTCGGGGTCAACCCCTGATAAATCTTTTGTACTAAATCGTATTCCCTTAAAAATTATATCCTGGAACGATTGATTTTTTCTTTAGTACGAATTTTCCACCCTAGACCGCTTTTGAAAATTTGGCGCCCTGGCCAATGGTCCATTTGGCGCCAACGCATTTTGGGCATTCAATTATTATGTATTTTGTGTATATTATTTTTACAATTCTATCAATTTTGCTTCATTTGTATGTTCATTCATGTTCCTACTTCATTTAATTCTAAAAATTGAATCAACCCGACTTTCTTTCTTTTTTTTTTCATCTAAGATCTTAAAAACATATTCAGAAATAATGGTTCGATTGCTTGCATTAAAAAAACCATAATTGATGTGTAGAAAAAACTCAAGCACCCCTAGACCTGTTCTGACTGGTCTCATCTATATAATTTTTATGAGAAAATAAATAGCTGCACTGATTTATAAGACTTTACCTTTTTAAATTTTTTGATTAATTTAGTGAAGTGCTGATGTTTTGTAAATTACTAATTTTCTGGGTCATTTGGAACAACTCAATGAGGTAAAAAGTTAATCGTACTATTCAGAGTATCATAGGCTATCAGTATAACAAAAAATATAATTTCTCTGTGATCCTCAGCTTTTAAAAATGTTCTTTAATTTTTCGTACTGTACAAAATAGATGGATCAAATTATTTGTTTGGACCTAGTTTCAACCATCAAAGTATAGAGATAATGGAATGAGCACTACCCTAAAACCAAATGTAAACAAAGTGGCAAGAACCTGTTACAAAGACAAGAGCTATGAAGAAGGTGGTGTTGTCTCTCTCCCACTCATTGCGGCAGATGTAATAGATGTACACATAATGATTTATTACCTAGTAATTTTTGTAATATTACAGATTATTCTTGATTCGTTCATAATTATGTTTGTCAAACTTATTAAAGTCATATAAAATGAAGTTTCAAAAAACACATGAATAATTTTTTTTTTGCTGCATTTAATTTGATTCTGATAAATTGGCAATGAGTAAAAGAGAGCTAGCAATACTTCGATATAACTCTTTTTTTCTAACATGTTCCTGCAACTATCATGACATAGTACTCGTTCCACTTTCCCTATACTTCGATGGTTTCAACTAATAACCACGTGATGATGTCAACCTGTGACTGATCTACTTAAGAAAAACTTAGGAAGTTCCTGAGCAACGATTAGCGATTAATTTCATGTTTTGTTTCTTTCTTAAATACCAGACTAAAAAACAAGGATAACCATAGTTTTGTAATGAAATTGCTCCGACAGGCAATGCCCCAAGTCACCATTATTCCCTAATTTTTTTTCATTGGTGTCGTTAAATTAAAAAATACTAACAATCCTTAAACCTAGCCTCGTAAAAATAATGGTGGTTCAGAAACATTTGTTCACGGTTAGTCCAAATAATTGCTCCTTTTGTATGGATGGAAATTTGTGAGGGAGGTTTCAACTCAAAATCAAAACCATTTTAGTTTTCGATTTTTTATTTGTTTTTTCACTTTAAAAAATACTTTTAAGAATGAGACATTCCTGTTTAAAAAATTTTATTTGTGAAACTTGAATTTGAATTTTTGACTACACTTGGAAGAAAGTGTAAAATATATTCTAATGTTTTCTTGGTTTTTCTGAAACCATTTTTCCCTTTTCTATGTGTAAAAAAATTCTCGACTTGCATTTCACACTTCTTTTGAAATAATTTTATTGTTAATACAATCTCAAACATGAAAATTTTGTTTAAGATGTTGTAAAAATTTTTGAAAGAAGAAACTGTATTCATTCAGAAACTATGCCCCTCCCTATCTAAGGACTACTTAATCATTTTATATTTTTCCTCGATGCCAGGGCGCGTCCAGAAAGGCTACTGGGGAGAGGAAAGTGTTACCCGATGCATTAAGAAAAGTAATTTTTCACTGAGGAGCGTAATTTTTTTCCTCAAATGGAGACGGGGAAAATAATTCCCCGAGGTAACTTCATATAATTCGTTGTAATAAAATAAAATCTCTTCAAACTCGTTCAGATTGTGTTTACCGAGTAGGGTAAATGTGAACTCACAAGGTATGGAATTTTTACCTTCCCTGGTAACATTTCTGAACACGTCCCAGAAGATTGGTCGTTACCATGCAAAACATTCAGACCATAGAAATTTCATTGAGTGCTTTTGATTTAATTTTGGATTAATTTACCTTTTCTTGATTTTTTTCCAGTGCTATTTTCCTTCTACATGAATTAAGGCTTTATGTTATTTCTCTCTTTATAATTATTTGTAAAAGCTGTATTCGAATTGGAGAAAAGTTTTAAACTTTTTACAGTTTGTGATAATTGGCTAAGTATTTTATTTAAATAAGGGCGGAACAAGTTCTTTGAAGCAGCTGTTTCGTTTGTCAGGGTTAAACTGTTGAGAAAAAAAGACATGTTTGTTCCCAAAAAGTGTGGAACTTCCTGACCAAGTAGATTCTGATAAAAAGTTCTCTTATAAAAGTATGATTGTATGACATGTCCTATTTATGAAAAAAGTTCTCTCTTTTTTTCGTCACATTCCAGAACTTACGTAAAATTAAATTTTTAAGGTCGAACTGAGAACTTGTAAATGCTGCACTTTTTTGTTTTATCGAACATAGTAAATTATGTCGAGAATAATTATTAACTCGCCACATATTTATTTTTATTTTTTTACTCTTTTCAGGTTTAATATCATCGTTGCGTTATTACTGTCTGCTGCTGTTATTATAATTAATCTATATTTCGTCATCCATACGATCATTTACGAACTGCATCTTTCAGTGCTTTTAATCATATGCGTTGGTATTTATACCATAATTTACCTCGCAATGTGCCTTTACTTGCTTATTCATCTTACATTCAGCATTAATGGAGATAGTAGTACTCTACATAATAATCGCGTAAGTAATCGAGACTCGAACCTGAGAGCAAAATACTCGCTTCATTATCTTGTTGCTAGCTTTACTAAATCTGTATTCCAATTTTCAGCTAGCAAAATTTCTTGTTGGCACCAAAGTTATCACCGAATACATCCATTCTTCGGGGACTACATCTACAAGGTAAATTTTCAGACTTTTCACCGATGACTTTGGGCCTAACTTAGACCTGGAAGATGGGGGATACTTTCAGTGAAAGTATTTTATGCTACTCCATCTGATTAGTAATCGTTTTGCTTTCAATTTTGTCTTAAACCAATTTTTTTTCTTGTAATTAATTTAATGTGTCATGTTATAATACCTGACGGTCAATTTACCGACGTACATAGACATATTATTATTCAATGTTACCTTAAAATTACGACAGTCTTGAGTTTCGACAGTTGAAAGAAAAAATCGTGTCGCGTTTTCTGTGCGAAAAAAGTATCGAGTGTGCTCAATCCTGCTACTGGTTTGATATTTGAAAAGTGATTATTTCAAAGCTTCTCAAAATTAAATATGATTTCTTTGAATTTTTTTGATAGCACAAATATGAAATTTATGTCATACTTAGATCTTAGGAGATATGATAGTTCATTATGTCGTTCGGTAGGCAGCTCAGGAGACCATGTGTCATTCAGATATCTTGAATTGAAATCCTACTATATTTCTTACTTGACAACGTTGAAAATTTTCGTTTTAACCAACTCATCCATTGAATATTTGGAACAACATCATTGAAAATGTTGCGTAGCTTCTCGTATTAATAATGTTTTTTTCGTCCAAAAATATGTTTTTTTTTTTTTTATTTCAGTCCTGATGATAAATCAAAACAATTGACGTGCTGATTGATAATTATTCTCGTCCTGTGCAATCAGTATTTTGTGATAGCGCTTTGCATTATATCATGGTAGCGTACCTTGTGCGAGTACTTAAATCAATACGAAAACCCGTCTAATTTTAGTGTTATTTTTTTTTTTTTTACAATTCGTTTAAACGTAGACGCTTAACAATTTTTTTAATTTGTGAACATAGTCTCCTTGTTTTTTCTATTTTTACTTTTTTGTGTGGATTTTTTGCGCATGACCGTAAAAATTAATACATAGTTTTTTTTTGTTTGCTACTATATTCTTTTACTCCTATTGTACCATACATATGATGATTTATGAGTTAGTTATGTTATTCAAAAGTGAGTTATCGTTATGTTCTGTGTTATATACGTAATAAATTTTTTTCTATTTTAAATTTATTGTATTCGTTTTTCTTTGTTTCATCTCGTGCATTTAATTTTCTCTAACGTATTTCTTGTGTTAGTTAAACAACAATGTCGCTAGGTTAACATTAATTATATTGAGTTCCCTCCTAAAATCACGATTTCATAAATCTTCCGAGGGCGCCATATTTAATCGTTATTCAATGACCACTTTATTTACTAGTCCTCAAGCATATTAATTTCATGATTTCAATGGGTCATTGTAAGAACTACCTATCGGTTTAATAGTTTTAACTTCTAACACGATGAGTGTTTTGTTTTCTCAACGAATTCCCTACATTTGGGCTCCTATATTATGATCTTAAAGTAACTGCACGTTCATTCGAAATATTTTTTCGGATTTGTTAATACCGTATTTTTCTTTCAAACCAAATGTAAATATCTTACGTCAAATGTTACGGCTGTTTAGGTAAAGAAATTTTATTTAATAATTATTAAATTTTTCTCTATTTCCAACTGATCCTTTCGGCGTTATTTGAATAAACAGAAGAAACCATGCGGATTAATTCAACATTATGTGGGTGTAGATTGGTATATGTCTATATTGATTCTGATTGATAATTTGAATACCAGTTGAAAGGATTGGATGAACTAGCTCTACGTGCGTTTTACGTTGAAATAATTCACCTTACGACATTGCCTTACAATCTTTTGAGATCAATCGCCCAGTGTCGATACATCTTCTCCGAGATAAGTCTATTTTCTCAATAACTGACAGAAGCCATTTCAAACCTAAAAATTAGCACACGCAACATTTGGTATCTCAGTGGCAGCAATTTAAACCTCTAAATGGTCAGAATTTCACAGAGTATTCTTCATTCCAAGCGGTTCTTAGGGTTCTTACTCACGGAACGTTTAACTTTCAGCATAACCCTCGTGAAAGTTCGTTAAGCAAATATCAGTTGGCTCAGTTAAACATATTATTCGGAAATAAGCATTAATATTCGTTTTTAAAATTTTTGGAGGTTACATTGACTAAAATAAATAGTACTTAGTGTATAACTTTTTTTGCAGCTGTTAATTATTAATAAAGTCAAAAATGCATGACTGAACACATATTTTTCGTCTTTGCGTTTTAATACTAGAACCCTCCGTGACGGAAATACCGGAACAAAATAACCTTCACCGAATTCTCGCTCATAAATTTTTAATCTCACGTTGCTTCTACAAAATATATTATGACAGAAAAATATCAGCGAAAAGATGTTGACATGCCAAATAAAACTATAAACATGAAATTAAACATCAATGACAACAGATTATGCAAGCCGAAATACATCATAGAGGTTGAACCAATAATTTTTTTCGATGAAAAATAGGTGTTCAATAATCAGTATTATACCAGGAAAAAAAACACATTTCGAAACTTAATCAGTGTATTTACATTTACATTCATAAGCAAATTTAAAAGACTTCGTAGACAATTTTCATTCATTTCAATAGCAGTCATCGAAGCAAAATATTCTGTATAAAATAAATGCGATTATTACACGAGAGATGAGATAAAAAAAAATGTAGGTTCAGTTAAAATTAAAACTTTGGTCCAAAAATATTTCAAAAATAACGTTTTCAACGATTAGTAATTCAAACTAAAGGATCTTTTAAGAACTTGATCATCGCAAGTAAAAAAAAATAATAATAAAAAATAAACATTTCTAGTAACATTAGCTTTGCCACCTGTGAACGAGTCTTTTTAAAGTGGTAACATGGAATTTTTTAATTCAGCGAAGGATTACCCATACAATTCCATTGGATATCTATGCTGGGCCATTTTGTTTGGATACACGTAGTCAATGAATCAGATTCAATCGTACAAGGCACGTCACATTCTAGTAATACAGCTGTTCCTTGGTGATACACAACCTATGAAGAGTAAAAGTTTTAACAGATAATCTAAAAAATCTTTCATAATAATATTGAGCATCGTCTTTACTTTCGAGTCCGGATTCGACTGAGGTTGTCCGTTATAATGGTATACTTTAAATACATCTGGGTGTTGGAAACGCTCATTTTCAGGAAAAAATTCATCCATAAATGATGTTAGCAAAATAATTCCCAACTTTTCACCATCTAATTTGTCACGCATGATATTAACACTGAAAATAATGATAAAATTATGTTTTGAATATCCTCTAATACAAAATTGTTCGATTTTTTCAAAATAACTTACTATTCGTTATCCGAAACTAAATCTAGTTTTTCAAGAAGATCACCTAGTACGTCCGAAGAAATGAAATTATTACCCTCCGGATCAAAATGACTGAACACACGTCGAGCAATATCGGCAGGAGTTTCCGAATTTGCCAATCGTTTTTCAAAAGAAAATAAAACTGAAACAAAAAGTTCAAAAGCACCTTAAGTAAAAGAAGAGAAATTATTGAACGTCTGAAAGAATAGTAGTTAATTCAACGTTCCGAACAAGAGGGTTGACAAAATTCCTTTCTGAATAGAAAACAACACTGAATCACAAATGCTTGAACAGGAAATTGTAATAAAGATGTGGTTGTGCTAATAACCGAGAACAACAAAATTCCGCCTTCATATCATTTCTTTCCTCTTTTTCTATAACTTTACCGATAAACTTAGAAAGTATGCAGCATAAAGCAAGTTTAAAAAAATCTTAAAACTCCTTCTCATTAAATTTACCGCTGAATAGAAATACCTGTTAAATGCGTTTCACTACCAAGAACCCAAACTGCAGATCGCGGTTTTTTCAGATATGATCCAACTTCACAGTAGCGCAGATGTTCTAGTAATGTTAAAAATCCTATGTTGCTTTGTTTTGGTATTCCATACAGAGCTGAAATAAACTGCAATTGTGAACAAGAAAACTAAAAACAAAGAATCCAGAATTCATTTAACTATCAACTAACTCATTCCTCCGACGTCCCTCGTTTCATTAAACAAGTGAGGCACAGCATTGCCCGTTATTAGCAGATTAATAATGGCTTGGCTTCCGTAACCGTGAGAGTAATCAATAAGTGGTTCCTCAGTTCCACTAATTTCGTTTTGAATGATTTCTAATCCCTGAAAAACGGGCATTGAGAAGTTATGGTATTAATAAATTATTTTCATTTAACCAGGTATTAATAACTCCACAACTTACTCTCGAACACAAAACTGAATACAAAAATAGCAAAACACCATATGTATCACGAAACAATCCGATATTTTCTCTTAAGAATGCTTTCACTTCATTGGTATCACGAAAGACGGATAATCTAAAACGAACAAAAACAAAATTAATTAGTGCGAAATTTGATGGACGCCAGAAATATAAGGTTATTAAAAGAAAACCTTAAAGAGTGGTGAAATGTTGCATAGTTCAATTCTGCAGGTCGATCAACAACCTCTTCATCCAAAGTGTGGATTATGTAATACTGAGTGCCATTAAATGCTTGGGTTAAGATTTCACTGAATGCATCCACTAAAAGATTATTTTGTTCTTCAAGATCTGCCTTTAAGTTATAATATTATTAGACGAATTTAAGAGCGACACGATAAATTGTATAAATAGACAAAACTTACTTGTTTCCAGTCATCTTCTTCGTTTCTTGAAGTAACTACATTTTTCAGAATAAACGCCTGAACCGGAGCAATTACTGCACACGGACCACCTTCAAATTGAACAAGAGCGGTAGGTTCGTCTGGGCTAAATGAGAATCCTAACAAACGAATACAACAGTCAACGAAAGTTCAGCCGTTTAACAGCAGAAAACAATAATTTTATCACATGGATTTCATACCTTGCGTCCATCGTCTGAACGTTTCGTCTTGCACATTATTACCCCATAAAAGTTGTACAATTCTTTTCAAATCATCTATATTTGCATCGGTTGCATTGATTATTGACATTTTTTTTCAAAGATGTCGAATTGGAGCTTCATAACAATAATATCACGAAAGAAACCTGGAACACAGTCTCAAATATATACTGTTCGTATGATTACGACAGTTATAGCGATTAAAATTTCGCAGATAACTGTTTTCAAACATGAAATGCACATTGCTGACAAAACACGATGAAAAAATGTAAAATGTAATACCAAGAATTTTTTTCTCAGCAGGGAAACAATTATCAATACATTCTATTTTCGATTCGAAACTGAATTTTTCAAATCAAATAAATAATAATAATAGAAAAGTGAATACTTACCAAAAATTAACGCTTGTAGAATGAAGAGACAAAAGTTGACTCAAATTTGATAAGAATTCAATTCACTTTTGTAACCACTTTTCCCAACAGAAATTTAAAAAAATGCAAGGAGAAAAGGAATGTTTGAGAATTGAGTTTAGGATTTTGAAAAAACAAAAAAACAAAGTGGCTGACATCTAGTGGATTTTTAGTGAAGCTCAAAAAGAGGGATCAATTCTGTTGGACATAGTGATGTAACTCCACTATTTTATTTATCATTCGGTAACACTGCTTGTATATTTTATCTTTGACTATACAGAATTAACATGGACTGCTATTTGTGTTGAGGTGAGTTCCGATCAATTCATAAAAGAAAAATAAGCACGGACGTTCATCTTTAAAAAAGGTTTATTGTTAGTACAAAGACTGCCGAGAGAACACACTCCGTCGAGCAGTGGCGGAAAGAATATTATATTGGCAATCAGTGTCGCCACATGCAAAACGAATAAATGTAATAATGTGTTACATGCAGTGTTGGTTAATATTGTATGTATTTAAAACAAACATATAAACAATAAAAAAAATCAAAATAAGCAATAGCAGTCAAAAATATTACATATAAGTGTCATATAGAATTGCTATATATATAAAAAATGGTACATTAAAAAAAATTTAGGTATGTCGTTGACTAGTATAATGTTGTACAATTAAAATGCGTATAAGTTCATATATTGAATTTTGTTTTATCTTAAATATATCGTGTAAGTGTTAACATGAGGTATATATTTAACCTTATGTTCTAGTGTCACGTCTTATAAATATTGTGTGATTTTTAATTTAACATATATAAAACCAGTCGGAGAGATCGATATCTCCTCATCGTCAGCTGTGGAGAGAAAATATTAATATGTATATGTCCTTATCATTAAACATGTGGAGTATTATATAAATATTCTATTGTGGGAATCAATTGTATATATCGGGGAATGCTGATGCCAATAAGAGAGGCAGAGCAGCGACGGGGAACCTATTGAACATTGTGAGATGAAGTGTGAAACGACATATGGACCACTCGGTTTACGATAGGCGCTAAAAGACCGACGCCCATCCGCAGTCCAAAACCAAGTATCAAAAATTTTGAGGGTTGAGTCAATTAAGACTATTGGCCGAAAGGTTGACTTGTTTGGAGTATTCTCATAACGATATTTTGGTATGTTTTCCGATCAAGTGCTTTAGTTAAAATATCAGCAACTTGATCAGATGACCTAATATCGTTAAACATTATTAATTTATTTTGGAAGGTTTCCAATACTGCATAGCATTTGATCGCTAGGGACCTGGAGCATTTCTGGCCTCCCCCAGATGCAATATGTGACGCGGATATATTGTCCTCGTACACATGCACTGAGTCGGTTACAGAGAAAACACTCTCAGTGAGTCTCCAGATCATATATATGTCGTCTAGTGCGTCATTCAACGCAATTAATTTGGCTGCAGTCGACGAGGTTGCAACCGAGTTCTGCCGGTGAACGGCCCAATTTAACAAGTCTCCGTTAACGAATATCATATAGCCAGTTGTGGAGCACCCTTTCTCCAAATTATTTATATCTATGGGTGAATCGTCTACGTCGGGTGCATACGACGCATCGACAAAGGCCTTGATTTGAGTTTGGTCAGAGTGGAATACCAGAGAGAAGTCCCTTGTTGTTTTAAGGTACCTAATAATGCGACGAACATAATTCTTAATTTCGCTATTGGAGGATGCCTGAAAACGTGACAAATAATTGACGGCGAAGGCAATATCCGGGCGGGTCAGTCTTGCCACATATAGCAAATTCCCAATCATAGCCCTATATTTGGTGTCATCCAATCCGTTTGTTGGCTTCCTTATTTTAAGCCCTGTCTTCATGGGTGTGGTTGACGGATTACATTCCGTCATCCCAAACTTACAAAGGATTTTATCTATGTACCTATTTTGTGTCAATATTATTTGTTTCCTCGGGATGTCTCGACTTATTTCAAAACCCACAAAGAAAGTTGGATTTTTTTCTATCTTCAATGTAAAGTTCTTATTAAATGTATTTATTAAGTCTTGTGTCCACCGTCGTGGTTGCTAGCCACAACATGTCATCCACATAGACTATTAAGAGTGCCATTGCACCATTATTATCTTGTTTTGTATATAAACATCTATCTATTTTTGATTGAATAAATCCAGCTTGAATTATTGTCAAATTCAACAAGTCGTACCAACTTTTGGAAGACGTTTTCAGTCCATATATTGACTTAATTAGTCTTAAGCAATTATTTTCGCCTAGTTGGCATCCCCTGGGATTTGATATGAAAATAGGGTATCTTATTTCTGAGTTAATAAAGGCTGTTTTTATGTCAAATTGTATTATATTTAGATTATATTTATTTGTGATAGATAATATCCATCTTATCAGCCAATATTGGATTACTGGGGCGTATGTTTCGGTTAGAGAGTAGTGTGTAAGATCTTTAAAACCCCTTGCAACCAACCTGGCTTTTGGTATGTGAATGCCTTGGTTGTTGGGTTTTGTGGTGAAACACCACTTCGTGTCTACTAACCTCACATTTCTTTCCCTTGGGACGACTTCCCACACGCCCATATCAGATAATGACTTCAGCTCGTCAGTAATGGCTTGTTGCCATTCCGCCCTAAAAGGGTTGTTTTTGACATCCTCCCATTTTTGAGGGATGTGGTCCTCGATGTAATTTTTATATCTCAATTTACATAGGTTTAATATTACAGGAGTTTCTATTATATTATTATCATTTTGTTTAATTCCGTTATTATTATATACGTTATCTATTTGTATTATGTTCCTCGTTTCATCGAATCTGACATCGCAAGTAACGTGCGATTTGTCAATTAATGGGTCCCTTATACAGTACCCACTATTTGTATAGCCCACAAATACCCCCTTATCAGCTCGTTGTGTAAGTTTCAGGTGTTCACTATTTGTTTTCTTTTTTTTATTTTTTGTGGCCTGTTGCTGACAAACCTCTATGGGAATATGTCTATAGGCGAGAGACCCAAAAACTCTCATATTGGATAGATCCGGCTTTATGCCGTAGAACATTTCGAAAGGGGTTTTATAGTCTTTATTTGCCCTAGTTGGGCTTCTATTTATAACATAAACAGCCGTCAGAACAGCCAGTGACCAAAAACTGAAGTCCAAATTGGAGTCAAACAGCATAGCTCTTGTCCTTGCCATAATTGTTTGGTTCTGCCTTTCGACCATCGCATTCAACTCTGGCGAATACGGAACAACGGGCTCGAGACTTATGCCATTTTCCTCACAAAATGCCTTCATGTTCAAATCTAGATATTCTCTAGCATTGTCACACCTTAGGTGGCAATGGATAGTCTGGAAATTTTGATTTTAATTTCATATAAAGTTTTTTAAACTCCTCACACACCATTGACTTTTTTTGATGGTGGAGATAAAGGTGTATTTTGTAGCATGGTCCACAAATATTAACACGTACTTTTCACCGTATATACCTGGTGAAAAGGGGCCCATTGTATCCGATAAAACAAATTCTAGTTTCCTTTCTGGTCTGGTGCAGGTGCCATTGTGCCCTAACCTTTTGGAATTAGCTTTCGCACATATCTCGCACAGACTAAACTCGTCATCTCGGAATGTCACTCCGTTAGGAATGCCTCTTGAGACCTTTGTCAAGAATCTTAAATTTTTTCCAGATAAGTGTCCCAATCTCCTGTGCCATATCATTTTTTTATCTATTTTTAACTTCCCTGCATTTTCATTGGTTTTTTGATTATCATTTATTATATTATTATTATTTATAGTATTGTCATTAGTATTTATACCTACATCTCATTTGTTTCCTTACCATCTTCAATCATTTCCCTATTTTGGGTTTGATTATTATCTTGTTCGTCATTATGATTTATTATTATATTGTCATTTTCATTATTATCAATTGTGTTATGTTGTTCACTATTATCTGTGTTCTCTCTATTCTCTTCACTTCCTCCTGACTGTCCTCAACAATTTCCTCTTCTATCTCATATTCCATCCATTCATCCTGGGAATTTACGTTAGGCATACATGCCAATTTATTCAATTCATTCTTATAAGGACATATTTTATTTAAGTCGTCTTCGTTTTCTATTATATTAACTGGGGACTCCGGTACAATTTCGTACTTGACCATGTATACCCCCTTATTTTCATGGCCTGAAAAAATTACTTCATCCGTCCCACGGACGTATATATGCGCTGCAGAGAAATTTTGGTCTATGCCAAGCGCCCTATTTTCAGTTATCTTAATCCCCGACATTAGATCTACATTCAGGACGGTACATAATGTACGTTCTTTAGTCTATTACAGTTTGATTCCTCTCTGAATTTTCCACCCTGATGAACATAGTTCCTATATGTGTGGCAATTAGTAAAGTGTCTTGAATGGCACATTCTAACTCTATAGGTTTTTCCAGCATTATGGGGTTAGACAATTTTGATAGGTCTGATATTACATGAGCAACAGCTCCACCATCTAACATGATTCTGTTAGTGAGGGGGACATAATCTGGATTAGATTCGTGTCTCGTGTCCTTAGATGTTATTAAGTTTATTAATTTATTATTATTTGTGTTTTTTTTTGCTCATTGCCCTTATATCTTATCATCATAGACCACTGAACATCATTTTCTTTTTTATTTTTGTTATTATTATTCTGATTATTTCGTCCGTATCTCGTATTCTGTGCAGGACCATCTAATTTATCCTGGGGTTTTATACCCTCTTTATTTGACGGACATACTTTAGCTATGTGCCCTTTGCCATGGCACTTAAAGCATACTAAATTATTCGGATTTGGCAAGTTATTTTGATTTTGATTATATTTTCTATTTTCATAGTTATTATTGTTATTATTTTGAGGCATATCTGACTTTTGATTATTATTATATGTCATTTTCCCCTGATCTACATTTTGATTATAGTTTTGACTTCTATTTGTGTTACTATATCTATTATAATTTCCTCCGTATTGGAATCTTTGATTTTTATTGTTTTGATTGAAGTTACGAAATTTATTATTATTGTATCTCGACTTTTTCTCGTCATATAACCTGTCTGACCTTTCGATCAGCATTGCGTGGAGAGTTTCGATGGTTTTCTGATCCTGACTTAATGTATTAAACTCCAACCTAGTCATATCGTAGTCCATGTTCAGTGATATTAGGAGTTGTTCTATCTCCTCCTGTTTGTCTAAGTTTTTACCACAGTCCCTTATTTTTTGGGCTGATCTAGAGAACACGTCTAAATAACTTCTCATATTCCCCTCACTATTGAATTTTAACCTTTGAAAGGCCTGCTTCGCATTAATATATGTGACCTGCGTGCAGCTTTTAAACCTTTCGTCAAGAACTTTTAAAATCTGATTTATCGTTTTTAGATCTTTTACTCTTTCGATCAGGTCATTGTTTAGTCCTTGATAAATTGAAGCTTTCCCCTTTTCCTGGTTACGGAAATATGTCATCCTATTAGCTGAACTAGCATTGCCAGATTCAGGGTTTAAAAAACTGTTTAATTCCAATCCCAAAAATAGTCACTTCGGCTTCAACATCATGCATAATTGGGTATAATCCCTCTGCATAGAGTATTGAGACCATCGTGGTCCTCTAGGCATCATAATTCCTCCCAGTCAAATACCTTCTTTATGTCAAATTGTGACATTTTATTAAATTTCGGTTTTTCGGGGGTTTAGATCCTACCTCAGAAACACGAGAACTTAAATCTAGGGGGTAACACGGTCTTAACCTCACGATTATGCACAACACGGTCTTAGCCACTCGATCGGGAATGCAAGTTAAATATATTATATTATAATATTCAATAATTTATTAGTATTCTAAACTAATTCTCATGAAATATCCGTCGCTGACGATGAGTTGATCTCTCCGCCGTTGTTTCTTCTACTTAAGTGATCAAATTACTGGGACTTTATCGCCGAACTTGTTCAAAATTGAATTGGTTAAGTCTTTGGCTTTTGTTTCAGAACAAAAAATGGTTCTGTTAAACACGTTAAAATATGTATTAATATGCAATGCAAAATTGTTCCACAAAAGTATGAGAGATTAATTCTGAAAAAAAAAAATCTATTATATATTATCGTTTGAAAAGATCCTTTATGTGAACAGGAAAAACTCTGTCACCAATGTCAATAATCATTAATGTAGGTTTTCTTTTGTTGGACTCGATGAAACTCATTCAACAAAGGTTTCCTATTTCTGCAATTCCTGACCAACAAGATAAAGTTTGAAAGGCTATCGAATCCGCCTTTCAAGTTTCGACTTTACTTGAAATTTGGTTGGGAATATACATGAAAATATACTAAATTTAACTTTTTTGTTGCCGAAATGTTAACTTTTTCATCAATTTTATGGGCAAAATCACACGAATTATCACTTATTTAACATTAATTTTTTACTTATCTTAGGTATCTTCGTTTATTTTGTTGTTCTATCGATGTATTCTTGCTGTTTTCATCTGCCGTTGACATCAAACTCCGACGATTTTACTCCGCTATTTTCAGATTTTCGATTTTTACTTTTTGATTTCTTCTCCGGAACACAGCACAAACAATTGCCAACCGTTTTTAATTCTATGCACTGGTCTGCCAAACCACAAGATCCTTTTATACCTAATCTGCTTTCTCCAAATTCTCGACTTCGACGTTTTAACTGGCGCCCAAGACTTTACCGTTGTTTTCATTAATCTTACGTTTACTTTGATTTACATGGATTGAACTTTTTACGTATTCAGGATAGTTACTTTAATCACTGATTTGAACTTTTCGTTTACAAATTTTCACTTTCCTGGCACTTTGCGTGGAGTTATCACACGGCACTAAGCTTTTCACTTTACGTGAATTACGAATTTTAAACTTTTAACAAATTACACGAACATCGCACTTCAATTACCACACTTATTTTCTTGATCCGCAGCTCTGGCTACCATGTTGAGGTGAGTTCCAATCAATTCATAAAAGAAAAATAAGCGCGGACGTTCATCTTTAAAAAAGGTTTATTGACGACGTTAGTACAACGACTGACGAGCGGAGAACATTCTCCGTCGAGCAGTGGCGGAAAGAATATTATATTGGCAATCAGTGTCGCCACATGCAAAACAAATAAATGTAATAATGTGTTACATGCAGTGTTGGTTAATATATAGTTTCGTGTTTGTGAGGTAGTGAGGGAATTGTATCCCAACAATTTGTAATAAGAATGACTTTAGAAGATGTAATATGAAGTTAGTCGGGTCGGGTATGATAATGATTCGTAAAACAGTAAAATATTGCTGAAATTTGAGGTTGAACTGAATTAATTATATTTTTAAATTTTTATTGACGAGAAAGTTTTGAATTATATCTGATGTGGGGTGTACAGAACGAGGATCGAAAGAACTTGAGACTTTCTACTTTAATGGCATTTTAAAATATTTTAAGTACAAAAATGATATATCCATAAATAAATAAAAAATAAAAATATTGACATTGTATTATTCGAACATTATTGTGGTAACTTTGGGTCCTAAAATAATTTTGTTGTGCTGTGCTTTCGAGAGTAAAAAAAAAATTGATTAAAATAAATAAATAAATAATATGGTAACATGCATGGAATATTCAATATTAATATATGATATAAAAATGGTAGTGTGCAAAAAAATTATTAAAGTACAAAAATTGGTAACATGCAAAAATATCAAAGTATTATGAGTAACGAATGATTCATTCATCGTATATTTCTGGTAGAGAAAAAAATAAAATTAGAAAAAGAAAAAAAATATTCACGAACATATATTACATTAAAGGAAAAAAAAATTGACAAAGGTATTTGCGATTACGAGTTCGTTGAATTTAAAAGAACATTACGTTTCGTATCTTATCTAAATCGTATGACATGTAAACGATTGTAGAATAATATACGTTGCATCGCTTATTATCTTTCGTGCATTGCTATTATATTTGAACTGGCGTCTAACATGTTTTATGATAAGGCAACCTTTTTTCGATTTATCATAATTGCGGTCATGTAATGGGTTTTAATCTTTATTGTGTTCATTGTTAGTGGATTTTCTTTCATCATATTGTGTGGGAATATTTCGTGTATTTCTCTCACGCTTGTTTGAAAATGTATAGGGTTTTTATTGTGCGAATTGTAGGGTTTATCATTGCTCGATTTTGATGCTGTTTTCTTTGTTGCAATTTTCGAGAAATCGAGTATCTATCTCTTGCAAGAATTTTCTAGTAAAATGGTTTTGTTAAAGTATTATTTTTGCAATAATTGAAGGTTAATTTTTCAGCAATTATTTTCATGTTACGACTTATATTTAGACTTGGGACAACTTGTACTTTGAAGTGAAAATTTTGAACATATTATTACTTTGAAATAAACGAATTATTATTATATTATGAGTATATGTTAGTGTCATTCAATATTTTGACAATTATATTTTCGAATTTTGAACGATCCAAAGATTTGGTCAAAATGTCAGCCAATTGATTCTCAGATCTCACAGTTCTAAAAAATATTATTTTTTCTTCTAATGACTCTAATATCGAGTAGCATTTAATCATTAGGGCCCTCGATTTTTTCTGGCTACCTCCTGAACATATTTTTTGTGTCAAAATATTGTCCTCCATTACATCCACCATTAATTTGTCTCCAAAAATTTCATAATTCATATACTGTATTACTTTTATGGTATCAAGGGTGTCAAAAACTGCAATTATCTCTGCTGCAGTACTCGATGATGCGTGAATAGTTTGCTTAGAGCAATTCCACTCCACCAAGTCTCCATAAGCAAATAACATAAATCCAGTTATTGACTTTCCCTTTTTTAGATTATTTATATCTATGTTTGTTTCATCAACTTGGGGTGCATACGAGGCATCAACATAAGCTTGTATACCATCCCCTTCCGATTTATATATTATATTATAATTTTTTGTTGTATTAACATATTTAAAAATTCTTTTTACGTAATTTTTGAGTGTATCATTGGAATTATTTTGAAAATGGGAGAAAAAATTTACTGGGAACAATATGTCCGGCCTTGTGAGTCTTGCTAAATATAATAGCCCTCCTATCATTGACCTGTATTCCGTATAGTCTCTTCCATTTTCTATTTTATCTATTTTTAAGCCCGTTTCCATGGGTGTATTAGTATTTTTTAATTCTGAAATTCCAAATTTCTTTAGCATTTTGTCTATATGTTTATATTGTGAGAGTATTATGGTATTATTTTCTATATTTCTTACTATTTCTAGACCTACAAAGAATCTTGGATTATTAATTATGGTGATTGTGAAGTCTTTCTGGAATTCTTCATTTATTTTAGTAATGGATAATTATGAGTTCGATGCAATTAATATGTCATCCACATATGTTAAAAAATAGATTTTTTCATCATTATTTAAGCCCATATCCCTTACTTTTGTGTCTAATAAGTCATACCACAACTTGCTGGATGTTTTCAATCCATAAATCAATTTTTTTAATTCAAGTACCTGATTGGTATTTATATTTATTCCCTCAGGTTTCCTTACAAAAATGGGTTTTATAATCGGTGAATTTAAATATGTGGTCTTTACGTCATATTGTACCATTATTAATTTTTCCTTATTAACTATAGATAATAATAATCTTATTGTTCCTATTGATGCTACCGGGCCATGGGTTTTGGCAATACCATATTCAGTTCGATCTTTAAAACCTCTTGCCACAAGTCTCGCTTTTGGTTTAGGATTTCCAAACTCATCAAATTTTACTGTGAAAATCCATCTCGTATCTATAAGTTTTTGGCGATCGTAATCTACTATTTCCCATACCTTCATGTCATCAAGAGAATTAAATTCGTCGTTCATGGCCTTAATCCAGTCTTCCCCAAAAGGGTTTGTATTTATTTCAGAAAAGGTTTTCGGAATGTTATCCCTATATACATTTTATTGTATTTTATATTAATATTCATAATAATTGGGTTAATTCCCAAATTGTATTCATAATCCGCCGATTTTATTGTCAGGGGTTTATTATTTATTAATAAGGATTTTATGTTTTGTGTTTCGTCCATTTTCACATCACATGAAATGTAGGATTTTGTATTATAGGGGTCTTTAAGACAGTATCCTGTATTTGTATAGCCCATCATTATATTTTTTTCGGCCCTGTGTGCTAATTTTGGGTCGATTTTATTTTTTAATTTTGCCTTTGCTTTCGTAGCATTCTGTTTTCTAACTTCCATAGGTATATGTCTATAAGTTAATGCTCCGAAAACTTTAAGATTTTTTAAATTCGGTTTTATTCCATAGAATAATTCATAGGGGGTTTTATATCCTTCATTTGCTTTCGTGGGGGATCTATTAATTAAATAAGCTGATGTAACCACAGCATAGGACCAATATTTTATATCCAGATTGGCATCAATCAACATGGCTCGTACTCTCCTCATTAAAGTTTGATTTTGCCTTTCGGCAATACCGTTTAATTCTGGGGAATACGGCACCACATAATCCATTGTTATGCCAACCTCATTACAATAATTTATTATTTTGCATCAGTATATTCTTTTGCATTATCGCATCTTATAGTGCCTATAGGATATTCAGGGAATTTATTTCTCATAGGATACTATAATGTTTTTGAATTCATTTGTCACCTGGCTTTTATTAGCAATAGGCATGACAAAAGTGTACTTCAAAAAATGATCTATAAATGTTAAAATATATTTTTGATTTGCCACAGAGGGCGTAAACGGACCCATAATGTCTGAGGATGCTATCTCTAATTTCCTAGTTGGTTTAGTTCTAATTCCAGTATGACCTAATCTTGAATTATTGGTAATACAACATATCTGACAATTTACAAAATCCTCATCTCTAAAGTTCAGGTTTTTGGGAATGCCAACTGCCAAAGTTTTCAATTTTTGCAGATATCTGGCATTTAAATGCCCAAGCCTCCTATGTATTAGTAATTTTTTATTAATATTATTGTTTATTTGTGGTTTATTAATATTATTATTATTTTCATTATTTTCTATTATTATTTCTTCATTTTCACCCCCTGAGGTGATTCAGTATTAGTATCATCTTCCTGAATTTCTAGTTCTACTGTAAAATCATCCCATTCATCATCTATATTTTGAGTGACGGGGGCACATACTATATTTTGTTCATCATTATTAATATCATTATTTATATTTTTATTATTATTTTCGACATTGTAATATATATAAAAAATTCCTTCCTCTTTCTTTGCAGTCATTATTATTTCTGCATTTTCAATGAAGTAAATGTTCGCAATATCTTTTTGCTGATCGATGTTAATTATTCCAGTATTTGTTATTTTAGTAGCTGAAATAATATCTAAATTTAGATCCGGCACATAATGGACATCATTTAATTCTATTAATGACTGAATTTTATTGAGATTTTTGACTTTAATCACCATCCTACCTGTATGCGTGGCATATAAAAACGTATTTTTCCCAGCACATTGCAATTTGATTGGGGTTACGAATTTTTTAACATCTACTAATTTATCAAAATCAGACGTTAGATGTACTTCTGCAGCCCCATCCAAAATTGCTTTGTGGTTTAATAATATATAGTTTTCATTATCATGATTTTTATTATTATTAATTAATTCATTTAACAACCATTCATTATTACTTTGATTAAATTTTTTTAGTCATGCAGGACATTTTTACCTGCTGTTCTGTACTATCTTTTTTATTAGAATTTGGTTGACTTGTATTCGTTTTTGGGGGATAATTTCCCTGACTATTATTCGTATTATCATTATTAATATTGGATTGTGTGTTATTATTACCACAATTTTGCACTATATGCCCAAATTGCCCACATTTGTAACATTTCATATTATTTTGGTTATAATTCCTACCATTTCCTCTGTAATTATTACCTCTATAATTCGAGTTTCCCCGATAATTATTTCCTCTGTAATTTCCATTGTTATTATTTCCATTATTATTCACATTATGGTTTTGGTTTTGATTTATTTCATTACCATTCCCATTACTATTGTTTCCACCATTATTACCATTATTATTATTTTGATTCCCATTTCTATAACCATTATAACCATTACCATTCCCCCTATAGTTATTCCTACCTCTATAATTATTATTTCTTCCTCTATAATTATATCTATTACTATTTCCATTATTTCTATAATTATAGTTCGATTGATTATTATTATTATTCTGCTTTTTTAAGGTCTGATCCCTAAATTTTTGGTCAGAGTCCTCTCTCAATATTCTCTTAAAATTATCTATATTTTTTTCTTTTGGGGGTAAATTTTCAAATTGCATTTTTGCAATTGCCTGCTCGTAGCATAAACCTAATTGCAAATTCTCTAATTCCTCTATTTCAGTAACTTCTTTACCACTATCTCTTACGTCAGTTACTAACTCATCCCATTTTTTCAAAAAACCTTTCATGTTTCCACCAGGTTGAAATCTAAACTCCATCCACTTTGCTTTTGCCATATTGGCTGTGACCGAAGTTTTAGTGCCATAAATATTATCTAATTTTTTTAACATTAAAATTGCTGTATTACAGTCCCTTATTTGTTTGGTAATTTCATTTGATACTCTTTCTAATACAAATGCTTTAGCATTGTCTTGCATTTTGCAATAACTCACCATATCTTTATCAGATCGGAAATTTAGATCATCTATATGATTAATATACGATTGTAAAAATTCATGCTCCCCGAAAATATCGTAATATCCAGCTCCCCTAATGGCTGAAATAATCATCCTGCGCCAGTCTAAATAATATTTGCCATTAAACACTTTTCCCAATGGCGCTTGTATAGGTTTAATTTCGTTTGGGGATGCCATATTTTCTTTAATTTTACGAAAACCTAACACACTATTTTCTCTATTAATAACAGCTATATATTTCTTATTTTCTATTGAACCTTTTTCAATTTCCTTTATTAAATTTTCTTCTATTTTATTTGTTTTTTCTATTTCATTTTTACTATTCCCTTTTATATTCGTTTTGTTATTATCCAGTTTTTATTACTTAATTAATTAAAGAATCTGTTCATAAATTTCTCTTTCGATTTATCAGAACTATAAATTCTGCTCGAAAAATAATTTACAGAAGATTCCAAAATTTTAATATATTTCAAGCTGCTAATATCTTCAATTCTTCCTGATATGTCTACTACAAACGATTCCAATATTATCTCGCCTGTGAAGTATTTAACGTAGGGTAAATTATAAGTTTCTATCTTTATATCAACAACTTTTTCACCTTCAAACTTTTTTATTAATTCCTTTAATTCTTCCTTCTCAATATTATACTCTCCAATTTTTCCTTCAAACAAATTTATTTTAGGGGACATAAATAACTTCAAAGAAATTTTAATTTTCTAGCCTCAGTTCAAACACAATTGCATAAACACGAAAAATAATTAACTTCAACAAATATTACCTTTACAAAAAAAATTTACCTTACAATTTCTGCTGTGCCGATGAATGATTTATGTTTTCGATGCTTCGCTGGCTACCGCTGTACTTCCTGCTTGAATTTTGTTCTGAGTTGGCCTAAAAATTTTGGGTCTTTGATTTGTGGATCTACAATGAGTCCTCGATGACGGGAGCAGGTTTCCTTTGGCTGTTCACACGATCTCTTTGGCGGTCCTTTCTGGATTTAGCGTTCGATGACTTCCAGGATTGGCCATTATTAAGTCTGGAACTTCAGCTTCTAATTTTCAATTTAATTTTGAATTTTTCTAAATTGAAAATAAATTAAAATTTGAGTTTAAACATCTCGAAAAACACGGTAAATACTTCGTGTATTATTCAACAGAAAGCATAAAAAATTTTCGCACAACAGTAAATTAATTCAAAAAATTATTATTTCATCAATTTAAATTTCTAAGTCTCTCCTCAAAGTTCTACCGCAACGATGGCTACCATGATGTGAGGCATACAGAATGAGGATCGAAAGAACTTGAGACTTTCTACTTTAATGACATTTTATTAGCGACTAAATTATGTTTCACAAATGAAATACGAAATGGCGAAGCAACAGCGTTATCGGATCGAGAATAGTAGGGGAAATACTTCGTGATGAGAGTGTACATATGACATATATATATATATATATAATGTGTTCGTGATGATGAAGAAAGAGAGAAGGTGGGATTTCCGTTACAACAATATCTTATAATTTAATGGATGAATTAAAGGAGTAGACTGCATGTAATAAGTAGAAGCATTTTCTATGGTATTAAATTAAATTTTCATAATTTCTATTCTAAACAAAATTACCACGCAAAGAACATTGAAATCATTATCAACCCAACCCGACTAACTTTTTTCTCCTATGTCTTGGCAATTGATAACAAAATTTTGTACGTATTTTGCCATCAAATAGCAGTCCATGTTAATTCTGTATAGTCAAAGTATTTTATACATTTCTATTTGTTTGTTGTCATAGCTGGTATGGATAAGTGAAAGCTCATTCTAAATTCAACCCCCACGATTTACTGTAAACCTATTCTGTGTTCACTCACCTTATAAAACTTGTGTTAAACTCATCTTTTGCAATTCTTTGCAAGAAAAGGGTTCCAAGGTTTGTTAACTTCCTCACAAATTCTTAAGGAGTGCCTGTTGATAGACCATCACAAATCTGATTGTGTGATTGTATGTCTGTGACAAACAGACTGCAACAGCTGCCACCATGGCTCAGTAGATAAATAGGGGTTTATCTCGCTTGAGTTGGTGGTTCAAACTGGAGTCACATAATGTTTTTTGAATTTTTTTTAGTCAATTGATATTATTGTGTATTCGAATGCAGGGGGGAATTTTTTGCTTCCATAAGATCAAATTAAAAAAGGAAGCTTTATAATAAACTTTATTATAAATAAAAACTACAAATGGAATAATATCATATTCAATAAAAGAATACTACTCTACTGAAAGGAAGTAGAAAGTAAAATAAACTACAAAGAACAACGAATATCGTAGCACAATGTTGCCAATTACTTAACACCCCCTTCATTTAAACCCCCTTTAACAAAAATTAAAGTTGTTAAACATTACAATTTACAAGGCTTAAATTTCTTCTAAAATAGCAGAAAGCAACACGAGCTAATTCCTTTGTGAAGATATTAGCAACTTGATCAATACTTGATACAAAAATAAATTCTAATTTCTTATCTTTAACATAATTTTTAACATACATAAACCGAGTATCGATATGTTTACATTCACTTCTACCAGATGATTTTGCATCATTTAAAATGGAGATTGTTCCTTGGTTATCTTTGTAGATAGAAACAGGGAGACACTCTGACTCTGTAGTTCCAAAGTCTTCAATCAAGTCGATTATCTATAGAAGGTGATGGTTTTCTCAGTTCAAAACAGCTACTAATTTGGCTGCAGTCGAAGATGTGGTTACATTACTTTGTTTTCTGGTACTTTAGGCAATGGGGTTACCAAAATACATTATACAATATCCTAATATAAGACGATCGCTTATATCATTTGCTCATATAGCATGATATAGACTAAAAGACAGGATATTATTTTAATGATAAATCTACAATGCATTTCCTATAAAACAAGATAATATTGAAGGTTTGGTAAAAATGGTATGTAGTGTCTATTGATGAATTGTATAATTTGATTTTCATGTACATTAATATTAGATAATGAAACAAAATGGATTTGATGAGATTTTAAGTTGAACTTGCACGATTTTAAATAAAGATTTTAAATTGTAAATGACACACAGTCGACACAATTAGACAAACGATTTACATTTTCAACAAAGACTCACACAGAATTGAAAATTGATTTTTTGCAGTTGGCCTGATATAGTGGCACACAGCCTCCACACACAGTGAAAAAAAAGGTTAAAAAATTCACAAATTAACACATTTTTTATTTAAAAAAGTACTTTTCATTTCCCACACTCTGCTAGCATAATGAGAAAGATCGAGGATTGGACATGAAAAGAAATGCTTTTTAAGAACTAACTCATTTATATTTGAAAATGGTACAACACAGATGGCAAACTGAATATATGTCAGAGTTTGAGAATATATTTGATACATAAAGTCAGTGCTTCTAATGGGGAAGCACAAAAATATATTATATACATATATACAAGTCAAGTAAAGTGCCAACATATAATGTATTATGAGGTAGTGTGAGATTGTCTCCCAAAAATTGTTGCAAGCAGTGCACTGGTATTTTTCCTCCAACACAACTGAGTTTTGTTTTTAATTGCTACAAAACAACTCTGCTATGTCGACAAAGAATTTGACACTCAAGTTGGATTTGAGTCTCAATTGTCTTGGAACATGTTCAGCCTACACAATTTTATTAATGTAATAAGTAGTTTTAAAAAGAGGCAACTTATTGCTTAAGAAGAGTTGGAGCTAGAATTAATATTTCAAGGAAATATAGTTGAAATTTAGAGCAGAAAAGTAATTCTGGTTCCCTCTCCAAAAATCAGTCCTACTAATGGGGAAGTATGAAAATATATTATATATTATGTTTACAGGTTATGTATGTGTATGAATAAATAAAGTACCATTATCAGGTAGTGTGGGATTGTTTCCCAAAAGTCCCCTGCAATTCCACACAACCGAATGAAATTATACAAAAAATGAAATAATGAAAGGGAATTAAACAAAGAAAGTGTGGGTTATTACAAAAGCATTATAAAAATGATCGTCACATAAAATGGTTCATAAGGAAGGACATATAAAATAATAAAAACATTTAACAGGTATGTGACTAGAAATGTGTTATATGTGTGATACTTATATTATGGTGTGTACATAGATGTCAAAAAATATTTATTTTGTCAATTGTACATTAATAATTTATGATCTTTTTATGTCAAATTGAAGAAGGTTTAAATCATATTTATTGGCAACTGATAAAATTCAACGGATCAATCAGTATTGAACAACTGGAGCATATGTTTGCAAAAGAGAATAGTTTGTCAGTTCCTTAAATACCCTTGTAACTAATCTTGACTTGGGTATATGAATGCCTGAATTGTTAGACTTGGTGGGGAAACACCATTTTGTATTAACAAACCTCACATTCTTCTCTTTTGGAACTATATACCAGACACCAATTTTGTCTAAGGAGTTTAATTCATCATTGATCCTAAAAAGGATTCATTTGAACTTCCTCAAAAAATTGAGGAATACAGTCCTCAATGTAAAGGTAAGGTTACTCATTAGCTCTGTTTGATAGGACTACACCAACTTACACCGACCTCCACCAGAAGGGCGATTCCACAAAAGTAGGAATGTTATACAACTTTGTGCTAAGTTTTACTTGAATATTTGTGGAATACCCCCACCAGTGTAGGTTGGTGTAAGTTGGTGTAGTCCTATCAAACAGAGCTCCTGTGTTAACAAGATTTAACAAAGATAAAATTTTACATTGTTTATTACTAAGGTAGTGAATTTTATGCTCTAAAAAAAGTAAAATATGCCCTTAAAATATGCTTTATTTTTCCAAAATATGCCCTAAATATTCCCTAAAATTGCCAACATTCTTACATTAGTTGATAGTTATAATTACATTAAAATGGATTACATCTGATAATTAAGTGTTTTCGTAGGTTTTCAAAATGAAAACTTATTCTCAAATCTGTATATATACGATTATAATGATTTCACATCCTTCTCTCTACCGATCAAGTACACAAGAAGGAGTAGGTGGAACGCATGGGCAAAAGTAAAGGTAAAAGTACTACATTCCACACTATGGAGTGATGGAATGAGGAGCGCCCTTTGTCCAAAACTGTTTATCTTATCTAGGAAAAAAAAAGTATTCACAATAGTCAAAATCAAAACTGTCAAAAGTAAAAAAATTACAAAAGAAAAAATTAAAAAAGAGATTTCAGATTTAAGTCTAAAAAATATGGAAATATTCTCTAAAAATGCTAAAACCAGTAAAATATTCCCTAAATATGCTCTTAAAAACCTAAATTATGCCAATATATGCTTTTTACCCTAAATATGCCAAAATATGCCACATCAAATAGGTGTCATTTTATTGGAAATTTCATAATTTGAAAAGAAAACATGATATGCCACAACTGCTCTGCTACAAAAAAATTTGTTAAAGCATAAAATTCGCCCTATTTATTATTACTATCTATATTTATACTATATAATAATAATAATTAACTCAAAATGGCGGCTTATCTCTTATGCGCATACTGCTAGTAAAGAGCCTTTAGATTGGCTGTTCGTTAAGATTGCATGGTTTGCACGTGCTGGCTGCTGCGCAGTGCGCGGCTGCGCTGAAGTTTTTATCTTTGTTTTTTCTGTTTCTTATTTGTTTTTGAAGTTTTTGAACTTGTTTCGAATATTTAAATTTTTTTTATTTTTAAAAAAGAACGAGGAAAAAAGAAAAAAGTAATGAAGTCTGAAAAATGCACGTATTTATTTGTTATCAAGGAAATAAATTTAGCTAACTTTATTTTAAGAATTAAGATTGCCAGATAAATAAGTAGTGTAATAATTAATAATTGATATTATTATTCATTATTTCTATTATTACATATTCGTATTTCCGATTTCGTAGTGTAATGAATGAGTTTAAACTGCTTACCTTGTAGTTCTATAATTATGTTATCATTTTGTTTATCATTTTCATCATTTAGTGATTGTGATTTACTTATGTACTATTCATTATATTTTAAAGATGTGCCAATCAGAGCGAATTGAAAGTGAACGCCTTTTCACATTTTACTAATAATTCTATCTTTAGTGTTATTTTAAAATATTTTAATTTCGATTGTATCAATTCTCTCTTTATCACTGCTGTAAGTACTCTAATTTCGATAGAATTTCTCGTATGTCTGTGATACAGCTATGGACCTCATAATGTTTTCTTTTTCACTATGGTTGTGTTACTCGTAATTTCTCATCAGTGATACATTCTTTTTCGTCAAGTATGAAATCATCTCTATATTTTGTAAAAGTCGTACATCTCGTCTCACCTAAATCATATTTTTAGATAAATATATCACTGTTTAGGCAAACAAAGAACCAACCATGTCTCTTAAACCGAAAGAAATGAATTTCAATGACACTTGGAAAGATTTGCAGAGCACCGTTCAGGGAGTAATTACCCTGTCTAACGTGTCCCGATGCGTGTGGCAGGATCGATTTGCGTTAGTAAGACCTATTTTTCTAACCTGTTGGTCATTCGTAATTAATCCTGTTTTTTTTTTTTTTTTATGCTTTGTAGGGACGTGTATCAACTATGTGTGGCTTATCCAGAATCACTCGCCGATAAATTATATTTAGAGACGAAAACATTTCTGGACAATCATGTTAAGGGATTATTAGAAAATTTATTATGTATGAGTCATGAAAATATCATTCAAAATTACTATGAATGCTGGAGAAGATATAATGAAGGCATAATTTATTTACACGAATTATATTCGTAAGTATTTGCCGCAAAAACCTAATTTTAGTCGTAGTATAGATAGAGCTAAGATTTAAACTAATGTTGAATAAATTTACAGATACCTAAACAATCAGCACATTAGGAAAAATAAATTATCTGAAGCTGAACTCATATATGGAAATCATCAAATTGATGATTTGGAACCTATGGAAATAGGTGAATTGGGTAAGTATTTCAGTAACTTTAAAATAATTTTGTTCATTCAAATATCGTTTGTCTCCTTTTCAAATTTTGAATCAAAATGAAAAGTTTCGAATTTGATGGTCAACTTGTCTGTCCATGTACTATCTTCGTTGTTCTATTTACCGATGCAAAATTAATATTAATTAATCATGAAATTTTTGTTCACAACTATTATTAAATTTTAGGTTTAGAAATATGGAAGAAAAACATGATTGAGCCATTACGAACTAGTTTAGTATCCGCCATACTAGAATGCATAAATCAAGATAGAATGAATAATGGGCATTTAATAAATGCAGAAGTTGTGAGGGGTGTAATAGAATCATTTGTTGCTGTTAATAAATTTAAGAAACGGAATAATATTGAGGTATAATTTCTTCATGAAAAGTGAATTATGCTTGATGCCAAAATTTTAATAGAGTTATTGTTCCAGTTATACAAAACGTTATTAGAAGAACCTTTAGTGGCTGCTAGCGGAGAATATTTCAGATCGCAAGCTCACAGTTGGTTTAATAATTTCACCATTACTCAATATATGGAGCGTGTTATAAAATTATTTGAAGAAGAATCCATCAGATGCCAAAGATTTCTTCATAGCAGGTTGACCCCGTATTTTATATAACAACCTTGACATTAGTATATTTAAAGTATGAATGAAACAATTATTATCATTCGACATATTTGACATTTTTCTTTTATACTTTCCTCAGTTCACATGCAATTATGAAACAGTGCTGTGAAAAATATATGGTAGAGGACTATTTAAGTGCTTTATACAAAGAAGCAAAATCAATAATCTCTCAGGAAAGGCAGCAAGACATGGCTAATATGTACATTCTTCTACGTTCGGTATCTAAAAATTTAATACCTTACATGACAGGTTTTAAAGATCACATTATTGAAGAAGGTTTGCAACGGCTAAGCGAGATTAAAGGAGATAATGTAAGCTATGAAAAATTTTAGTTACCATAGTACTTTTTATTCAGTGAATTAAATTTTATGTTATATGTTACAGATGTGTATGTCATTTGTAGAAATCGTCATGTCCATTTATCGAAAATATAAAAAAATGATTGAGAATATTTTTCAGTCAGATAAAAATTTTAACAGTGCTCTGGATAAAGCATGTATTGCAATAGTGAATTATTCGCCTGACAATAAAACTTACAAATCTTCCGAATTGGTATGTTATTAAATACTCATTTTTATTTGCTTTAATTAATGAGCTTATTTATTGAAACTGGATGATACTTAATTTCAATTCACAGCTAGCTAAATATTGCGATCAGCTTCTGAAAAAATCTTCTAAAGGGCTGTCAGAGTGCGAAGTAGATGAAAAATTATCTGATGCCATAATTATATTCAAATATTTAGACGATAAAGATATGTTCCAAAAATTTTATTCTCGAATGTTAGCTAAAAGATTAATTCACCAGAATAGCCAATCCATGGACGCCGAAGAGAGTATGATTGACAAATTAAAGGTCAGTGCCTGTACTTCTTTCCTGTCATTTCTGTATTGATTCTTCATGTTTTCCATTTGCAGACTGCTTGTGGTTACGAATTCACGAATAAATTGCATCGAATGTTCACCGATATGAAAATATCGGAAGATCTAACTGAGAAATTCAATTCGCAATACCTTTTGGAGCACAGTATCAGTCTGTCGTTAAATTTTCACGTTCATATCTTGCAGGTAATTTCATTGAAAAGTTAGTAACCATAAAATTGAACTCTAATACAAATATATGAACGTAGGCTGGCTCCTGGCCATTGGGTCAAACTAATGTTACGTCGTTTACCATACCTGAAGAATTTACTCAGTCTATGCAAGCTGTAAGTAATATTCCTTCGTCTTCTCAGCATTTCTCTTTCTATAAAGTAATTGTAAATTTGATTTGCAGTTCGAAAAATTTTACAATTCTCAATACAATGGGCGGCGTTTAACGTGGATGTACCATCTAAGCCAGGGTGTGTATTCAATATTTTCCTATTCTCCAAATCTAAAATTTCGCAAAACCTAACTCTGCGAAACTATGTTTCCAGAATACGGATCTAGTAAATGAATTAACGAGATTTGAGAGAATAATATTAGTTACTGTCACGTGCTGCTATAAGGTTTAATCACGAGGATGATCCAAATTTAAGCCAATCTTATTATAAACCTAAATTTTAAAGTTTTTTCGTTTTTTAGCTTTCAGAGTAAAACCGTTTCCTAATTAATTACTTCTATGAACGCATCTAAATAGCACAAAGTAGGTAATCGAACTGAAGTCAAAAATAGTTTCAACAGAGGTTCAAAATATCCATAATTGTGGAAAAAATTGTGATTGTATTAGAATTTTTGGTCATGGTATCTTATCGTGGTACTAGTTTTTACCTTTAGCTTAGTAATCTCAAATCTGTGCATAATCAAGATTGATATACTCAAATTCACCTCGCTTTGGAGATAAGTTGTAAGAAGCAATGAATACTATGTTTGTTCGTTTGGAATGAATTCTGTGAATCAGATACAGATTTTGAGGTACTATTCTGTAAACGTAAGAACGTAACTCATTTGAAAAACACAGATATTTACAGAATAGCATCTCAAAATCTGTATCTGATTCACAGAATTCGTTGTAAATGAACATACCTACTGCCTTACAACTACTATGGATGTTTTAATAAGGATGTTATTGATCGTGAGAATGATATAGGCTTATTGGATAAACTTACTTTTCCAATCACTATCATTGATGGCAGTTCTTCTCTCGAACATTTTTTCCCCCACACCCACAAAATACGTACAAGACTATTCACATACTTCTTTCAACATTTTTCAGAGTCTAAGATTTTTTTCTCCCCCTCTCCCCTTACACTCTCAAAAATTCGGTAATATTTGTTATAAATGCTAGAACCAAGTTACCACATATCCCAGTATACCAAGACCACAAAACTTTGTATTTTGAATGTTTCTACCTTAAATCATAATTGGTTTTTGGACTTTATCTTAGACTTGATTTTCTTTTTTAGGATTAAAAAAAAAGAAAAAATTATCTGGAATTTATAGTTAAAAACCCTCATGCTAAATTTAAACCTTCTAGCAGAATAGGAAGTTTCTGAAATTGGCTGTCACCGGGTCTAAATCTCAAAAAGTTTAGATTTCATATTATAAATACCTCAGTTATTAAAAAAACTTGGTTAAAATTACGTCATTTCTATGTGAGATAATTGTTCTCGTAATTTGCAGCAAAAAGAGTTCAGTGAAAATTTTGCTTTAAAGTCAATAATCAAGGAGCTTTGTAGCTCGAATATAGAAGTTGTGTAATTCAGCTCAGTTTTTTTTTAATAATTGAGGCACACTTTTAAGGAAACTTTTTTCCTTCTGAGTAAAATAGTATATTTAGCTACGAAAGTACAAAGTGAGCAATGCTCCTTGAGTTGCAGTGTTTGCAGCACATATCACAGGTGAGTGTTGCAATTGGATGAGTTAAGGTCGCTTACATTGAGCTAGAGTAGTGATAGGTAACAGGAATTTTTAAGCAAAGTGGCTGACATGTGGCTAATTTTTAGTGAAGCTCAAATAAGAGGGATCAATTCTTATCATTCCTATAGCTGATTGGCTTCTGATTGAGTTTGCACGCCGTTTGATATATTTTTTGGTTGTTTTTTCACTCATATTTTTTTGTTCTAATGATCATTAATAACGCCATATATTTGTTTAAAAATCCCAATAGTAATATCGCTGATTGTAGGTCAATGAACTATCGCATCTACTAGTTTTTGTTAAAATGTTCGTTTTGGGCTTATTTTACAAAATTAGACTGTTTTTAGTTTGTTTAAAAAACTGGTTACATTTAGACCCTTTTTGGAGCTTGATAAAAGAAAATTTGTTCATTAAAAACTACTAAACAACTATCAATACTGTCGATAGTTTTTATTTTTTATCATCGATTAATCGATAGTAAAAAATTTTTGATTATCGCTATCACTGCTTTTGAGTGAGTTCCAATTTCCAAATTCTATTTTTTGCAACACATGCACATGTGTGATCAGGGAAGGCATCAGACTGGTTGATGGGAGGAACCAAACACTTTCATGACAGGAGCAAATTTTTTTTTGATCATGCTAACAAATTTTTAATAATTGGTAGGAAATTTTATTCTTTAGTCATTGAAAAAAAACAGGTAATCACGTATTTTGCAGCATGTATTGTTTTTGGCCTATATCTTGAAGCTTTCTCTTTTTCAAAATTAACAAAAAAAAAAAATAGTTTGTAGTTGATAATTTTAATAACCCACAGATAAAATTTCAACCTTCCACGACAATGGAAAGTGTGTGAAAACGACTCACAAAGATTCGGATGTATTAAGGATTTTATGCAATATGTTTTTGTGAATTACGAGTCATCTTCACATCGGCATTAGTTGCCAAACCAATTCCTCTTGCAGTTTCTTCTTTCCACCGATCCGTCGACTGATACATCTAAAAAACATTTTACATTAACTTTTATTTTCAATTTGTGGGTAAATAGTCTGATGAGCTGAAGCCCAAAGAAAAAAAATGGGACCTAAGTGGCACATTTTTCGACGCTTTATCGATGAACTACTTTTAACGAATTCAAAAGTTTCACTATCCATACCATTCGTCTTTATAGAACAAAATTCAACAAAACTAATTTTATTGCGCAATGTGATGTGTAGAACAAAAGATGGTTTTGTTCGAGATTCAAGAAATCTGCGATAATGAATAAGATAAGAATAATAAGCTGTTAACTTTTTTCTTTCTTCTTTTTTTTTCTTTTTATGCACATTATTAATGGATTCGTTCTCTTGTACTGTACTAATTAGGGAAAAAAAAATATTCAAAAATTGTCAAGGTATTTAAAAATTTAGAGGTCAATTTTTCTTTTTTTTTTTTCAATTTGGGACTTTTAGAATAGCTTTTAGTTACCATTTATTACAGCCCCTTTTTGTCTAAAAGGTAGAATTATGTTCTAATGGTATCATGGTGAGAGAATCCTAGATTTCTCTATTTTAGGGGGGGTCTATATTGTGGAGAATGAGACAAGACATGTCCAGTGAGCAACATCTTAATAGCTATGTTTTATTTGTCAAAAATAACGACACCAGGGTGACACTGAGGGAAGCTATTCCGCTACTTTCGATTCAATTCCACTCTTCAATTGGTGCATTTATCGTGCAAGTGCAGAATAGCACCTCTTGGTGTCGACCTCGCGTGGTAGATATAATAAACCTAATGTTTCTTTCCTGTACCATATGGCGGCGATTCCCTCGCTAGGATACCGTTGTACTTACTGTTAATACAGCACATAGAAAATTGTAACACAAATGCGATATTATAATGAAGAATCCCCGCTAGTAAAGATTTTTGAAATTATAAATTGGCCCGCTTTCAAAGTGAAACGATAAAAGAAACAAATTTTCTCGAATTTTACTGAAGTAGTGGGCGAAAAAGTTGCCTTATGGATTAAAAATTGGGTGTGTAAAATTTCATTGAAAAGTATATATATTTTTATTACGAAGTAGGTTCTTGATGTTTTAGTCCTGTTGCATAGTTGTGGTTCCCAATTGGGAGGCTCCTTGGAGGTATCGAGAGAACAATCCAGAGGGTAGCCCATTTTCAACTGATAGTTTGAATTTTGATAAGGACATTCTTTGCAGCGAAAGAAAATTAAAAACTCCAAATATGTAAGATTTAGTCTAATTCAAAGGAATGTTTACCTACTTTGAAAAGGCTGCCACTCGTATACTTGAGTGTTTTTATCTGGCAGATCAAAACATTATCCTTTCATATGAACAAAAATTTTAAATAAATCAAATACCAGAAATGAATCAGCTGTTATCAACCTCTAGGGCTAATTTCTTTATTCACGCGTACCAAACATTAAATTGAAATAAATACTAATCGATTGACATGAATTCATTACGAATCAGTGCACAGCAGTGATTTTTAATTTTTAACTGCTCTCGTAGACTGTTTAAAAAGTATTCTGTAATTTGTATTCATCAGAATGAAAGTGTTACTGTCTGCTGTTTTTATCCCATGATGAAGGTAAATTAATTTTTTTCGTTTAAATGATTAATTAACATCGTAAAAATTATCTTCGACTATATTTGTTGCAGGTGAATTAAAATTGTGTTATTTAAGTAAAGTCCATCTAATAACGATGCAGACCTTCCAAATGGCGATACTGCTATTATTCGAAAAATCTTCAACTTTAACCTGCACCGACATCGTCAACACTTTGCAGCTGAACTGGGAGCAATTTCTGAAAAATTGTGTCACTCTCGTCGAGTGCAAAATACTCACTTCTAGTGCAAAGGTACGATTTTTCACTCTTCTATCTGCTATCTTCTTCGCTATTGTGAATAATAATTTAGTCCTAATTTTCAGGAATTAGATAAAGATACTGTGCTCACATTAAACGAAGACTATTTCAATAAACGAACTCGATTACGAATAACGTCTAGTTTGCAAAAAGAAACGCCTATGGAAACAACTCAGACAGTTGCGTCCGTTGAGGAGGATCGTAAATTATTCATTCAGGCCTCGATTGTTCGAATCATGAAATCTCGCAAACTTTTAAAACATAATGCGCTTATACAGGAGGTAGTGTTTAATTTTTTTTTCAGTTCTCTATTAAAACTTCAAGATTCAGTTCATGATTGAAACATTATTTTTCTGTTTAAGATTTTGAGCCAATGCACGACTTTCAATCCGTCAATTAGTATGATCAAAAAATGTATTGAAACGTTGATAGAAAAACAGTACATGGAAAGAGCTCGAAATTCGCGCGATGAATACAGCTATATTGCGTAGATAACTTGTGATACTGTAGTCTATATGTTAAACACCATTCACTTGAACGTCTCCTCTTCCTGGTTTTGGAAATTGTAAATGCGTATAGAGAAAGTTTTGTTTTATGTATTTCTCTTACTACTGGATTGAACCACGGTTTCTTCGATACCATAATTTATTGATCTAATTTAAAATTAATAACGCTTATTAACCCTTGTGGTCGTTCTTTATCTTTCATGAACTCATTATCATTTAAAAAAAAATAATTAGTGCCTTTGACGTAATATCTCAACTTAATAACAACATTTTTCCTGATTTTATCCATCACCATTGAATACAAAAAAAAAGTCATGAGAAAAATTAAATTCTGCATTGGTATTTTGTAGATGTTTGAAAATTTATATTTTTGAATGTTTGAATGTAATTATGGTCACCAATAAAAATACTTTTGTAATTTTTCTGATCACTTAATTCTTGATTTATTAATATTATAAACCGGGGTTTCTAAGTATGGTTGGTATCTCTTTTTTCCAATTTACCGAGTAATTTTAAGATAAATTTACATGTGGTAATACCTACATTCCCATGATTTGTCGATACAAAAAAAAAAACATAATTTGAGCCCATTTCTCAAGACTTAAGTTCGACTCCTTACGCACCTACGTAGGCATAGAGTTAAGTGCCCTATGTCAAGTGGAGAAGACTCGAGTGTTAATTATTTTCTTGAACGGAAATTTTTTCGAATAATTGCATTCAAAATTTTTTTTATTCAAAGTTTAATTTAATGTTGATGTTTTATTAGGTTCAGAATTTACCATTCCAATTTCCAGACCTCTTCAGTATTTTCATCGCATTGATTTTCGGGTGATAATTGATATGCATGAATTAATATTGACAATTTTTTTGATTTCAAGTTTGAGAAATTCTTCGAGTTCAACCAAAATTTTGTAAATTAGAAAAACCTGAATAATTTAAAAATCTATCAATGCAGTTTCTTTCGATCTTGCTATTAATATTTATCTGCATTATATATAGAGTATACATAATGTGAAAAGAATAAATTTTTCTTCCAATCTCCAATTATTGAGGCAAAGATCAGTAACAATATTTTACTGAATTTGATCTCTAACAGTCAAGACTGATTAAGAGACCTGTAAAGAAATCCATCAACTTATAAACTTCATCATTAATTTCACCACACTTCATACCAGGTTAGACTATGTCTACCGTAGTTATAATATTGATAACTGGTAAAATTGTTTGAACTTCAGAGATATCCGAGATTCTCGAGCATAAGTCCTCATGTGATCCCAGTCATTTATATCCGTAGAAACTTCAGATGACAAAATAAGCTTTAAATTTTTTTATCTTTTTCACTGAAATACTTTGTCGAGTTTATGGGATGAATAGTCGTAATACCTATGACCATACTTATCAGTTAACACCCACTGACTTGAGCTCATTAAGAATAATTCAGAGTAAGACATTTTTCTCTCGATTTCATTGTCTCATCAAATGTTCGTGAATTAAAGTTTTTAAACAGACTCGTTAAGTACAACTGAATGAATCACTTGAAGTGGATGTTGCAAATAAGCTTGATTTTCCTTGAAAAATTATTTTAAACGTTTAGAAGTTATAAGGATACTACATAACCTATAACATTCTCAATTCAATAATATGAATGAATCTTTGAAAATTTTCGCTTAATAGTACAAAGCCAAATTTAATCCACAGATGAATATTGTAATTACATTTAATGACAGTAAAATGGGAATCAAATCAACATTGGCAAATAATATAAATCAACAAGTAAGCTTTTCTCATGAAGATCTTCAAGGCAGATAGAAACATTAACATTGCATGAAGATGAAATAGATTCAGAAACACTCAGCCAGAGAACTCTGTAAGGACAAGATTTATATAGTATAAGTTATGCTACACAAAAATATCGAAAATACAATGAAAATAAAAGAATACTAATAATTTCGATAAATGCAAGCTAGATACGTGTATAGGATTGTTGACAAACTTACAGTTTAAATTTTCAAATAAATAGTAATGACAATAACCAACAGCAAAACCACAAAAATTCCGCCAATAATTAATCGATGTTGAATAGATCTGTTAATCATTCTAGATAGAACTTGAGAACTTAATCGAACGTTCGAGTTTGTTTCATGCACCTGTTGAAGAAACAATAAAGAACACAAGTGGTTAAGCAATAAAATGAAAGCAGCGTGTTGCGAAAAACTGAAACACACGGTATTAAGGATTACAATTAAGAAATTTTTATTACATGATAGATATTTCTTTACAGAGCAACAGCTGCTTCCACAGACGTATTTGAGTCTTCCAAATCGGGGAAGGGGGAGTTCGAACAAATAAATTTAAAAAAATGTTCATAGAATTCCGTTTAATATATTATTTTTATTGATTTTATAATATTTTCTAGGCCAATGGAAGATTTTTGAACATCCTAAAATCCACCTTAAATGGGCCACTTCTAGTTCATTGGATAAAAAATTTACGAGAAGTTGATTGGAAAGAAAAAATTAAAATAACATTGAAAAAAATCATATTTTTTTCAAAAATTGCAAGCACTTCGACACATATATGTTTGAAAAAGCAATAATGAAAGTTTCTAAAATTCATAAATGAACCTTATTTAGAGAAGACTGAATTGTTTCTCTCTGCGCATACAAATCTTGTAACACCTTCGAACCCATTTCCTCAGTTTCAATTGCTATACGGTAACCAGTTGATAAATGTTTTCCAGTTTCCTCTATTTGTTCAGAAACATCCAAAAGCCTCTGTTTTTGCTCCAAATTCATATCATTGTACTCAGCATACAATCCATCGGTATGGCGGGAAACTGCAAAAAAACAAATAAGACCAACGGGCATAGAAGTTACGACCATCACATTAATACGTGTGTGAAAACTCTGTTTAAGAAATATAGCTTTACGTAATCAGAAGGGAAATGATGAATGTGAACCAAAAAATTTCATCATTGATTCGTAGTATTTCGGAAACCCATAAACAAGAAAGAAGAAATTCCATGACCGTGAATATGATTCAATCAAGGGAATAGTGAGCCCTAGTAATTGTTGTTAAAGAAGGAATTATTGAATATATACATGTAAGCTCTTTAGAAAATAATGAAGAATCATGTAGACACATCTTTCATCTTTCCATACTTAAAATCCATCAATAGATGAATATAATACAAATCTAATATATATATGAGAGATCTCTGCAACTCACTATATCAGTGAGTGCGAAACACAGACAGAAACTGTGGTTATTTTAAGAATGTGAATACATATTCTTACATCCCCATTCTTCGAGGGGGAGCCGCACTAGGGAAAGAACTGAGCTGATCGTTTACTAATTAGCATTCCGTCTTCCTCAAGATCATCCCACGAGCTTGGCATGTATTGATGGATTTGTAAGCTCTTTAGAAAATAATGAAGAATCATGTAGACACATCTTTCATCTTTCCATACTTAAAATCCATCAATAGATGAATATAATACAAATCTAATATATATATGAGAGATCTCTGCAACTCACTATATCAGTGAGTGCGAAACACAGACAGAAACTGTGGTTATTTTAAGAATGTGAATACATATTCTTACATACATACATAAATGAGAAAATTTGTAAATGTATATGCACGTGTGTTGGTAACGCCATCAATCACTGCAGAACCACAAAACAGATAAAGCTGAAATTTTTAGAACCTAATTTTGGTGTCCTAAGTAAGAATTAAAGTTATCGTAGAAGTCTGTAAACAGCTTGGGACAAAGTTATGGATTATTATCGCCTCATAACCTAAAAATTTTTACTTTGTTCCTCCAAAACATATCGACTTCAGTGATATTACTAAGTTCCCAAAATATCATAAAAATATCATATTTCCATGTTAACCCATACTTCAAATATAAGGCTACAAAAAGTTACAAAATTCAAAGATAATGAGATATATCCAGTCAAATAAGGTATTTCAAAAGAAAATGATATTTTGACAAAGGTTTTACTTCTGAAATGTAATTACTGATGAGAGTGGTCTCTTTCCCAAATAAATGATAGAATGCGTAAAACCAACCCCCGGTTTTTGTACCTATCATAATGGCTCAGAATTGACGTAAACTTCTTTTAAGAAAAGAAAAAATATTTCCTTTAAAAAAATCGCTGTTTACACAAAACTTCTCGAACATACTCCCTTTGTCAACTGTGAGTTATATAATTTCAAATGGAGATAGTTTGGTGAAAAAGAAAAACGAATTGAGCAATTATAGTAACTTCTCGCATCGATGATCTCGAATTCATAAAAACAATTTTTAATCTTTTTGCCCTTCAAATACGTTTTGTGTTAATGATTACGGCTGGGTGAGCATAGGGAATTGGTTTCTGAATCAAACTCGCCAAATTCGACTAATATAATTCCAGAGGATTCTAATAACTTCGTGCACCTGGAGTTATGGAAATCGTTCTAATCATTTTTGTTCCTTACAGGAAGATGGAGAAATATCTCTGCCGCGCGTCAACCGCGGTAAGTGTGTATTTTCCAAAAGTGTCAAATTTTGTATTGCTGCCATTCGAAAACCAACAAACCCATTTCGCTCAAATTCAATACGAAACCAGTCCTTGATGGTCTCCAACTGCCATAAAAATTTCAACCCAAAATCTTTTAATTTACGGTTGTTATCGTAATTATAACATGATGAGTTTACAACACTTTGAGAACCCCTTCCTCTGAAACTAGCGGATGAATTTCAAAAATTTTGACACGAATGAGTAACCCATGAAAGGTTTTATTTCCATAGGTCAAACAGCGGAGGCTCCACAGACTCACAAAAAGTGCCAAAATGAGCAAAAAGTGGAAATATATATATATGTATTGTGTACAGAAGAATTTGAGTGACCTATATATTCGAGATCTACGACTTATGATCGGCGCTTTTTCACCGGTCCCTTCCCAAATCCTGCCATTGCACTGAATGCATTAGCTGTATTTTCCACTAAAAGAAAGGGAAAAGACAGGAAAGATAACTAGATACTAGATAGGAGGGAGGTGAGAGGGAGAGGGAACGGATGAGATGTCGAGAAAAAGTGAGTGAGAATAAAATAAGGAAACTGAGAGGGAGGGATGGGAAAGAGAGAGACAGGAAGGGAGATGAATTTTAAAAGGTATTTATTCAAAAGGGCTGGCTACTATTACCAAGTGGACCAAACAAAGCTGACACCACTTGAAGTAAGCAGCTATACTCTATCCAATATAAGATGATCCCTGAAAAACATCAAAGAAAACACCGACCAGCCAACAGGATTGCTTTAAATTGATACATAGCTGCCATGCATCTTGCTGTATAAAATAATATTCAAAGTGTATTCATTGGAAGCATACGGTTGAAGCCAGGGATCATCTTATATTGGACAGAGTGTAGTACTATCTATATTATTATTATTATTATTATTATTATTGTTGTTATATAATAAATGAACGCCACTTTTGTAACGCTATCACCTGATCATAGTTACAAATAATATATTTGGCTAAGTACATAATAGAGTCTAACTCAAAATAATTTTCTCATAAGTTTATGTAAGTCCCTGCTGATAATTTCTGCTCGGCAGAATTGGGTACTCTCTAGTGTATATACGTTAAAAGCAAAAATTGAATTCGCTCAATGAGAAAAAAAATGCTCAGAACGTGTTCAGTTATTTAAATATTACCAGAAAGTGAAAATTCGCATTCTGGCTGTTTTTAGATGCTTAAAACGCATTCTGAGCTATAGGCTAATAACACAACATTAAATTCTTATTGTGGTATTAGCCTAAATGCACAGAATGCATTGTGCAAGTTTCTCAATTTCACAATGCATTCTGTGTGTGACTTTTAATGCCACGACAGGAATTAGCATTGTGGCATTTGATCGAAAGGATCAGAACTCATTGTGGAAATTTCACAATTCCACAACGAGTTCTGTGCACATTCTGTGCATTACTTTTATCGCCACATTGCAAAAGCTCTGTTCACAGTAAAAAAAATGCCTAAAACGTAGAGTGGCGCTTTCATGAGGCAGGATTTTCCAATTCACTGATAAAAATAGGATGCTAGGGGCATAGTGACTTGAAGAATGTGTGTATTAATGAAATAGCATTTAATTTTATCAGCAGATTGTATAAATATTCGTCGTCAAAGCGCCTCTACACTACAAGTTATTTTTTGTACTGTGAAAAGATCTTAATGCACAGAATGTGTTATGGAATTGTGAAACTTCCACAACCCTTTATGTTCCTTTTGATCAAATGCCACAATGCAAATTCATGTAGTGCATTACAAGGCATGCATAGAATGTGTTGTGGAATTAGGAAACTTCCACAATGTGTTCTGTGCATTTAGGGTAATACCACAATATAAACAGAATGCATTCTGAGCATTTAAAAACAACCAGAATGCTAATGTTTGCATTTTGGCAATTTTTAAATAACACATTCTGAGTATTTTGTTTGCTCATTAAGCAAATTTGGTTTCTGCTCCTAACATATATATATAAAACTGTCAATATCAAAAATGAGTCGGTATTAGTTTTGACCAGTTAATAGTTAATAATATTTATTCCTAATCCCTTTTGACAATACTAGTTTTGACTAGTCAGAACAAATATTGACTGATATTTTATTACATTCTAAGTCAAAACTAAAATAGACTATAATATGAACTAGACAATATCAATCTGGACTGATCAATACTAATATTAACTGAAAATGATTAACGTAAAAAGTCGATCTTAGTCAAAACCAGTTTTTATTAATTATATGAATCTGCAGAACAAATTAGGGGGTTTTATCCCCAAACTCCCTTTATAAATTTTTTTAATTTTTTTAATTTTTTTAATTTTTTTAATTTTTTTAATTTTTTTAACTCACTTTACCATTATACTCTCAGCATGATAAAGGCATAGGAAAAAAAATTTATCTCACCTAACCACCCACTTTATATATGATAAAAGCAGCCATATGTCCAAAATTATTTCAAAATAATCAAAAAATTTTAAAAATCACAATAAAAATAGGGTCATATCATACGAAATAATATTTTTAATTTTTTTAAATAATTTCTGATCCATGCCCATGCTTTTATCATATAGTGGTCATTATGTAAAGTAGGTTGTTTGAAAAAAAGTTGGTAAAAAAATTGGGAAAAAGATTTTTTAGGGGGAGAAACCCCCACCATTCCTTCTACGCATTCGTATAATGATTAAGAAATGATTTTGACACTTGACCAAACCACCTACTGTACAATAAAAGCATAGACACGTGCCAGAATTTATTATTTTTAAATTAAAAATTTTTCTAAAAATAACAAAAATAGGGCCATATGAGATAATAATCAAAAATAAATTGATAAAATTGAAATTCGTATTTATTTTTGCATAATTCTGACCAGAGTAATATTTTTTCAGTAGGGCAATACTAGTTTTGCCAATTTAAAACTAAAGCCTCATTCACATTTGGCTAGTTTTCTAGCTACTAGCCAGCTACTTGGGGCACTATTATGTTAACAGTTGAAATCTCTACGCCATTTTAGCGATTTAAATCAACTTTAACTTGGCGGTTAGCCTTATAAGAATCTCATTAGAAACTCATATGACGAACTGCAAAGTTTAAGTTGATTTTAATGGTTGAAAAAACTTACTGAATTCAACTGTCAACAGAATGGTACCCTAAGTAACTGGTTAGTAGCATGAAAACTAGCCAAGTGTAATCAGGCTTAAGATAAAATTTTTGTTTGGTCATTAACAGTTTTAACGCAAGAAACATTTTTTCTTTGGTCAATATTAGTTTGAACTGGTCAAAACTAGTATTGTCAAAAAGGGATCGGAATAAATAGCACTGATTGGTCAAAATTAATTTTAACTAAAATCTGGTTTTGACGGTAACATATACATAAAGAAGCCCTCAATTCACTGACTCAATACCCAGCCAAAATCACAAAACCTATTGACCTGAAATTTTCAAGGTGTATTCCTAATATGTTGTAGCTGCTTACTACGAAATAATTTTTTGAAATTCCGCCCCTAAGAGAGTCAAATTTGTTTTTAGATATGTCTTAATATATTTTTTGCCCGATACGATACTGAACCATTTTTCTTTTAAGATACTATTCAACTGTCCAAAAATTATTTTTTGTATTTTGCAAATTCCGCCCTTAAGGAAGTCAAATAGGGTTAAATTTGTTTTAACATATTTGTCAATATCTTTTAGACTCGAGATATTGTACCACTTTATATTTTGAAGTCATTTGACTAATTATCTAAAAGCTGTTTTTTGAATTTTGCAAAATTCCACTTCTAAATGGGTCAACTTGGATCAAATGAGTTTTTACATCAATAAGATGATAACCACTTTTTATTTTAAAAAGTGATTCAATTGAAAGCATGAAGACTATTTTTTGAATTTTGCAAAATTCCACCACCTATATTAGTCAATTAAATCAAATGTATTAATATAAATTGTTCTAAAACGTAGTCCAGCTGTTTTTTGAATTTTTTAAATTCAACCTATAAAGGGGTTAAATGGTTTCAAATAAATTTTAAAGTACTTCTCAATATTTTTTAAGCCAAATAAGATTTTGAACCAGTTTTTATTTAAACGGTCATTCTATTGAATGTCTGAAAATTATTTTTTGGAATTTTGAAAAATTCTATCCCCACAGAGTGGTCGAATTACGTCAAGTTTGTTTTTACGCATTTGTCCATATCTTCTAAATCCAAAAGATATGGAATATTTGAACCAGTTTTTGTTTTAAAAGCTCATTCGACTGTTCTTTGGATTTTGTGAAATTCCATCCCCAGAAACGTTAAATGGGGTTAAATATATTTTTTTGTATTTCTTAATATGTTCTAGGTCCGATAAGATACAGAGCAGGTTTTCGTTTTAAAAAGTTATTCGATTAATTTAAGGTCTAAAACTCATATTTTTGATTTTGTGAAATTCCACTCTTAAGGACGCCAAATGAGGATAAATTATTTTTTATGTAGTAAACTCCGTAAGGGGCATTTGAAAACGCCCATGCTCCATTTTTTAGGGGGGAGAGGGTTTAGGAGTCCTCACTAGATAACTATGAATTCACAAATGATACCTATTCATCAATACAATTCACTTTTAATGGTTAAAAAACAGTTATTCAGACTGATAAGGTCAATGAAAGCAAGGGAAAATCCTGTATGAAAAGTTAAATATCCTATACATCATCAAATAAAATAAAGGGTGCCCTTAGTTTTTTCAAACAAAACTGTGACGAAAATTATATAAAAATTAATAAGAGTGGAGACAAAAAGGATGAAAAAAAAAAAATCCCTCTACTCATTCTTAAATCTTGATGCTCGAAGCGCTCAGAGAAAACACCAGAGGGAGTTGGACCGCGAAGCGGCCAGAGGGTGAAGCCCTTTAATATTGTATTTATACGTACAACACCCCATTTTACAGCTTGCTTTTAATCATGCACAATATTAGTTTAGAGAGAAGCACTTGAGAACATAACTATACCCAAACCGAGAACTTTACCTCACACATGAGATAAAACTAAACGTTACATATGATTTCTACCTTAATTCATTTCAACCAATGCTTACAACTATTCGAAGTTTTATTCCTTATTCTAGTGAAATCCTGATTCAGTCTTGATAATTCTGCTTTGTAACTCGAAATTCTATGTGAATATTTCGAACGTAGCGCAGGATTCACATCTCGGACCTCCAGTTCCATCTGTTCCATCTATACACCAAAAATAACAGTTATACTGCTAAATAATAATAGGAAGAGAGTAAATTAAGTAGACTGAGAGTGAAATATACCAATTCTTGTCCATCTTCAATTAATTTATCAATTTCCGTGCAAAGTTGTTGGCGATCATCTAGGAAAAGACCAAATTATTCACAAAAAGCACGGTACATATACCCACATTTGAAGTATCTAGCTTGGACCCACTTACCAACAGCATGATTAGACAATTTTCCTATTTTAGAAGTAATGTCTGCTGAAACTATTGCATATTCATGCTCATGATTTTCAAGTAAGGAAATGGTAGAAGTAGTAGGTTCCATTACTACAGCAAAAAAGTTCTCACTTCATCTTTCATACTTCTTTCCTATAAGTTTACCTTGGAAGCTATTTCGACACTTAAGTCAAACGTACCTACGTAATTACATGTAAAAGAGACAATGAAATTACTTTTTCATTTTTAATCGACATATTTTCGTAATTATTACTTCACATTATTAGTTGCTTCAAGCTGTTTTCTCTTTTCTAACATTATTGTTTGTTTAGATATTGAATGTTGATGTGACAAACAAATACTGATAAGAATATCACAAATCACAATCACAAATCAATTACAACTCACAAGTCACAACCATGATTCACCGATAAAACGTGTGCTCAGCCATGAGCCATGCTCACGAGTCATGAATCATGATTGATGCGTCTAGGGCATCAGTGTATGGTGTTGATACGAAATCCCACCTCATCTCATTCTTCATCATCATCATCATATCATTATATATATATATGTCATATGTACAGTCTAGTCACGAAGTGTTTCCCCTACTACTTTCTCGCATATCGCTGTTGCTTCACCATTTACTTTTTCGTTTGTCAAATATATTTTAGTTGCGGAATAAACCTCTTAAAAGTCTAAAGTCACAAGTTCTTTCGATCCTCGTTCTCCATACCTCACATCATGGTAGCCATCGCTACGGTAGAACTTTGAGGAGAGACTTTGAAAATTATAAATTAATGAAATAATTATTTTTTGAAATTTAATTTACTGCTGTGCGTAAAATTTTTTATGTTTTTTATTGAGTAATACACGAAAAGTCATCGTGTTTTTCAAAAAAGTATCTCGAATTTTAATTTATTTTGAAAAAATCAAAATTTAAATTTGAAGAATAGCTGAAGTTCCGGACTCAAATAACGGCCAATACTGGAAGTCAACGAACGCTAAATCCAGAGGGACCGCCAACGAGATCAAGAGAACAGCCAACGGAAACCTGCTCCCGTCATCGAGGACTCACCGGAGATCCAACATCGAAGACCCAACCTTTTCGGACAACCCACAACCAAATTAAAGCAGGAAGTACCAAGGTCAACAGCGGAGAAAACATAAAATCGTTAATAAGCACAGCAGAAATTATAAGGTGAAACCATTGTAAAGGTAATATTTGTTGAAATCATTTATTTTTTCGTACATTGTAAATTGTATTTGAAGTGAGGCAGCAGAATTAAAAAATAAAGAAAAGAGTATATGTCCCAAATAATAAATTTGTCTGAATGCAAAATTGGTGAATACAATATTAAAAAAGAAGATTTAGAGGAATTAGTAAAAAAATTCGAGGGAGAGAGAGTAATTGATTTAAAAACCGAAATCTATAATTTACCCCACGTTAAATATTTCACAGGTGAAATTATATTAGAATCCTTTGTAATAGATATATCCGGGAGAATAGAAGAAATTAGTAGCCTTAAATATATTGTAATTTCAGAATCTTCAGTAAATTATTTTTCGAACAGAATTTATAGTTCTGCTAAATCGAAAGAAAAATTTATGAACAGATTCTTTAATTAAATAAATTTAGAAAAACTGGATAAAAAGGAAAATTGTGAAAAGGAAAATTTAATAGAAAAATTAGAAAAAGAAACGAACGAAAATAAAAAATACACAGCTGTTTGTAATAAAGAGAAAAATTTGTTAGGTTTTGAAAAAATAAAAGAAAAAATGGCATCCCCGAACGAAATTAAACCCATCCAAGCCCCACTCGGGAAAGTTTTTAATGGCAAGTACTATTTAGATTGGCGAAGAATGATTATATCTGCCATCCGAGGTGCGGGATATTATGACATCTTTGGGGAAAACGAATTTTTACAATCATACATAGAAAACATAGATGATCTAAACTTTCGGCCAAATAAAGATATGCTAAATTACTGCAAAATGCAGGATAACGCCAAAGCGTTTGTCTTAGAAAGAGTATCGAATGACATAACGAAACAAATACAAGATTGTAACACCGCAATTTTAATGCTTAAAAAATTAGATAATATTTACGGGACCAAGACTTCAGTTACGGCTAATATGGCTAAGGCAAAATGGTTAGAATTTAGATTTCAACCAGGCGGAAACATGAAAGGCTTCTTAAAAAAATGGGATGAACTCGTAACCGATGTAAGAGACAGTGGTAAAGAGGTTACCGAGAATGAAGAATTAGAAAATTTGCAATTAGCATTGTGTTATGAACAACAAATTGCCAAAATACAATATGAAAGCCTACCCCCTAACGAAAAGAATTTAGATAATTTCAAGAGAATATTAAGGGAGGACTCAGACCAAAAGTATAGGGACCAAATTTTAAAAAAGAATAATAATGGTAATAACCATAATAATAATACGAATAGAAACAATAATAATAATGGAAATAATAATAGGTACAATTATAGAGGAAGATTTAACAGTAACTATCGAGGAAGGAATAATTATAGAAACCCAAGTAATTATAATAATTTTAGAAATGGAAATAGAAACGGTTTCAATAATAATGGTCAAAATGGTAATAATAATGGTAATTCATCAGAACAAAGCCATAATAATAATACGAATAATAATGGTAATAGTAATAACAGTGGTAATTATAGAGGAAATAATTATAGGGGAAATCCTAATTATAGAGGAAATAATTACAGAGGGAATAACAGAAACAATAATCAAAATAATCCCAAGTGCTATAAGTGTGACCAATTCGGACATATAGCCCAAAATTGCATGAACAGTAATAATCAAGGTAATAATAGTAATAGTAACACTAATAATAATAGTCAAGGAAATTACCCACCGAAGGCAAACTTAAATCCATCTAATAATAATAAAAAAGATAGTTCTGAGCAGCAAGTGAAAATGTCTTGCATGGTAAAAAAATTTAATAATAATAATGAGTGGTTGTTAAACGAATTAATTAATAATAATAAAAATAATAATGATGGAGATTACGAAACATTAAATAATAGGGCAATTCTTGATGGAGCCGCAGAGGTTCACTTAACTTCCGATCTCAGCAAATTATCAAATATAAAAAAATTCGTAACACCAATAAAATTACAATGCGCAGGAAGAAATACATTTTTATATGCCACACACACAGGAAAAATGGTGATCAAAGTCGAAAATTCCAACAGAGTCCAATCATTAATAGAATTAAAAGACGTCCATTATGTACCAGATCTAAATTTAGACATCATTTCAGCAATTAAAATAACAAATACGGGATAATAAACATCGACCAACAAAAAGAAATTGCCAACATTTATTTCATTGAAACTGCAGAAATTATAATAACTGCACGAAAAGAAGAGGAATATTCTACATATACTATAATGTAGAAAATAAAAAAATAATTAATAATGATGAGACTGAAAAAAATATAATATGTGCCCCAGTTACCCAGATACAAATGATGAATGGGATGACTTTACAGTAGAATTAGAAATAGTTGAAGAAAATAATACTGAATCATCTCAGGGGGGTGAAGATTACGAAATACTCACAGATCCTAAAAACAATAATGATAATAATAATAAATCCCGAATTAATAATAATAATACTAATAAAAAATTAATAATACATAGAAGACTAGGACATTTAAATGCTAGATATCTACAAAAATTAAAAAATTTAGCAATAGGGATACCCAAAAACATCAACTTTAGAGATGAAGATTTCGTAAACTGTCAAATATGTTGTATAGCCAATAATTCAAAGTTGGGCCACACAGGGATAAGAACTAAACCCACTAGAAAACTCGAAATAACTTCGTCTGACATCATGGGCCCGTTTACACCTTCAATGGCCAATCAAAAATATATTCTAACATTCATAGACCACTTTTCGAAATATACATTTGTCATGCCTATAGCTAGTAAAAGCCAGGTGACAAATGAATTCAAAAATATTATAGTATCCATGAAAAACAAATTTCCAGAATACCCCATAGGAACTATTAGGTGTGACAATGCAAAAGAATATACGGATAATAAAATAACAAATTACTGCAATGAGGTTGGCATAACAATAGATTATGTGGTGCCATATTCTCCAGAATTAAATGGTATTGCCGAAAGGCAAAATCAAACTTTAATGAGGAGAGTACGGGCCATGTTAATTGATGCCAACCTTGACATAAAATATTGGTCTTATGCTGTTGTTACTGCAGCCTATTTAATTAACAGATCCCCAACCAAAGCTAATAAAGAATTTAAAACACCGTACGAGTTATTTTATGGAAAGAAACCAAATTTAAAAAATTTAAAAGTTTTCGGCGCATTAGCTTATAGACACATACCCATAGAAGTCAGAAAACAAAATGCAACAAAAGCAAAATCTAAATCAAAAGAAAAAATAGACCCAAAATTGGCACACAGGGCTGAAAAAAACATAATGATAGGTTATACGAATACAGGGTATTGTCTTGGAGATCCATATAACACGAAGTCGTACATTTCATGTGATGTTAAGGTAGATGAAAGTCAAAATATAAAATCACTATTAACAAATAAAAAACCAATAATTATGAAATCAATGGATTATGAGTATGATTTAGGAATAGTGAACCCAGTAATCTTAAACGTAAATGTAAAATACAATAAAGCATATATAGAAGATAATGTCCCAAAAACTTTTACGGAAATAGAAACAAACCCCTTCAGGGAAGATTGGACAAAGGCAATAAATGACGAATTTAATTCCCTTGATGATTTAAAAGTGTGGGAAATAGTAGACTATGATCGCCAAAAATTAATAGATACCAGATAGATTTTTACAATAAAGTTTGATGAATTCGGAAATCCAAAACCTAAAGCTAGACTTGTAGCACGTGGCTTTAAAGACAGAACGGAATATGGCATTGCTGAAACCCATGGACCTGTAGCATCCATAGGTACCATAAGATTATTACTATCAATCGTCAATAAAGAAAAACTAATAATGGTACAATATGACGTAAAAACAGCCTACCTAAATTCACCCATTATAAAACCAATTTTTGTTAAAAGACCTGAAGGCATAAATATTAATAGAAACCAAGTACTCGAATTAAAAAATCAATCTATGGTTTAAAAACCTCAAGCAAATTGTGGTACGACTTATTGGACATGAAAGTAAAAGAAATGGGATTCGAAAAAACTAAAAGTGACAGATGCTTATATGTTATGAAAAATGAAAAAGAAAAGACATATTTTTTGAGTTATGTAGACGACATCTTAGTAGCATCTAATTCACAATCTACCATCACGAAAATAAATGAAGAACTCCAAAAAGATTTTACAATTACAATTACGAATAACCCAAAATTTTTTGTGGGTTTGGAAATAACAAGAGACATAGAAAATAATACAATCACAATTTCCCAGTACAAACACATAGATAAAATGATCAAAAAATTTGGAATTTCTGAACTCAAAAACACAAATACACCCATGGAGACGGGATTAAAAATTGATAAAATACAAAATGGCAGAGATGACACAGAATATAGATCCATGATAGGGGGACTACTTTATTTAGCGAGACTGACAAGGCCGGACATATTGTTTCCAGTAAACTTTTTTTCCCACTTTCAGAATAATTCAAACGATACTTTAAAAAATTACGTAAAAAGAATATTTAGGTACGTCAACACAACCAAAAATTACAATCTAAAATTTACATCGAAGGGGGATGGAATTCAGGCATATATTGATGCATCTTATGCGCCCCAGGTTGACGATAATAATATAGAAATAAATAATTTAAATAAAGGGAAGTCAATAACTGGATTTATGCTATTCGCCTATGGAGACTTGGTGGAGTGGAATTGTTGTAAACAGACTATTCACGCCTCATCGAGTACCGCGGCTGAAATAATTGCAGTTTTTGATACCCTCGATACAATTAAAGTAATGCAACATATGATTTTTGAAATTTTTGGGGAGAAATTAATGGTCGATATTATGGAAGACAATATTTCGACACAGAAAATATGTTCCGGGGGAAGTCAGAGAAAATCGCGAGCCCTAATGATCAAGTGTTATTCAATTTTGGAAGCTTATGAAGACAAAATAATATTTTTTAGAACAGTTACATCAGAGGATCAATTGGCAGATATCCTAACAAAATCACTAGACAGATCAAAATTCGAAAACATAATCGTAAAAATATTGAATGAAACGAATATATACACATAAATACAAAATTAAAGTCAAAATAAGTATAAGTCCATAAATTCATTTTCTCCCATTTCAATTACAAGTCGTAAAATGTTCAAAAATAAGTCGTAACACGAAAATATTTGCAGAAAAATTAACCTTCAATTATTGTCAAAAAGAATAGCCAACAGTACAATTTACTAGAAAATACATGCTTAAAATAAATCGAAGGTTTCTCGAATAATATAACAAAGAAAAAATTTAGAAAATCGAGCAAGTAAAAACCCTACAAATCGTATAGTAAAAACCCTATACACTTTCCAACAAGCGTGAGAAAAATACACGAAATATTCCCACACGTATATATGAAAGGAAACTCTTCAACAATAAACACAATAAGAGATAAAAACCCATTACATGACCGCAAATTAAGATAAACCGAAAACGTTGCCTTATCTAAGAACATATTAAACGCCACTTCGAATACAATACAACGTACGAAAAGATAATATACGATGCAACAAATATTATTCTGCAATCTTGTTCATGTTACTTTTAAGATAAAAATACGCAACGTACGCTCGAATTCATTGAACTCGTAAATAGGAAAAACCTTTCATCATATTTATTCCATTACCTTCTTTTATTTTTTTTGTCATTTATTCGTATATATGTTCGTGAATATTTTTTCATTTTTGAATTTTTTTGTCGACTCGAATTATACGAGCGGAAATATAAATATTAGTCGATATACTTTAATAATTATGCATGTTACCATTTTTTAATATTTTAATTTTTTATTTTTTTTACCATACATATACCATATAATATTAATATACACGATAGTGTTCATTTATTGCATGCATGTTACCATATTCTATGTATTTATTTATTTTATACTAATTTATTTTTACCAATTTTATTTTGAAGCACAGCGCAATAAATTTTTTCTTAGCAACCCAAGTTACCAAAAATAATAAACAAACAATATTAATATTTTTCGAAATTTTTTATACATATATTTTTCTTGTACTTGTATTTTTTTTGTATTTAATATTTTCTTTTATTTTTTATTTTTTTTTGAATAATAATTATTTATTTAATTTCGGGGAACATGATGAAGAAATTATTCGGTAAAATTTCAGGGGGGTGTTGATACGAAATCCCACCTCATCTCATTCTTCATCATCATCATCATATCATTATATATATATATGTCATATGTACAGTCTAGTCACGAAGTGTTTCCCCTACTACTTTCGATCGCATATCGCTGTTGCTTCACCATTTACTTTTTCGTTTGTCAAATATATTTTAGTTGCGGAATAAACCTCTTAAAAGTCTAAAGTCTCAAGTTCTTTCGATCCTCGTTCTCCATACCTCACATCATATGGGAAAAGATAAATTTCTAAAATGATACCACTGCTAAAGACCAGGTTAGGTACAGTTTGAATTATAAAAAAGTATTGAAAAAAAACTAAAAAGTTGTGTTTGCCATCGTTGCCGTAATTGTGAAAAACAGAGGCATAATTAAACAGATTAAAGTATATTTCCAATCGTTATTGAAAATTAATTGGTTCAAAATGACTTTTTAATTTAAATTTATCTGATTTCATTTATTCTCAATTGATTTTTCAAATTTTATTTTTCTCTCAGATCTCAAATTTCAGCTACTTTCAAAGTTTCAACTTATCATTTTAAGTTGTACTAAAGAACATCACTGTTAAAGTATTGAAGCTCCATTTCGTTTTGCATTTTTACGGGATTTTGGTTTTAATTTTTTGCGTTTTGTTTCCTTTTTATTAATTTTATTTATTAAATTTTACGAACGCCATACGGCATACGGCCATAGCATAACCCTCAGGTTTAATAAAGCAGAAGGAATTTTATCTGTGTATAATTATTGTGCAAGTATTCTTTAATTTTACCGTTCGTGTTAATCAGATTATTTTCAACAGTGGTACTGTGAATAAGTTCCAATTCGTACCGAATATCGATCCTACGTTTTAGTAGAAACACGATCTAGTTTACACTTTTCAGTTGACAAAATGGGTGAAGGTATTATTCGAATTATTTATCAGATAGAATTAATTTTTGCTTGTTTGATATCTATTCATTTTTTTAATAGAATATGTTTCCGATCGTTAATCTTCGTATGTCATTTCTTTCTGTTTAGATCGCGAAAGAGGTGATCGAGATCGTGATCGGGATCGTGAGAGAGGTGATCGTGATCGTGATCGTGATAGAGATCGTGATCGAGACCGTGACAGACGACATAGATCAAGATCCCGTGAGCATAAAAGAAGAGGTAGTCGATCTCGAAGTCGTAGTAGGCATCGAGAACGTAGTAGAAAAACAAGTCGATCTAGAAGTCCAAGAAAAATTAATAAATCACGTCGCAGGAAACCTTCATTGTACTGGGATGTCCCTCCACCTGGATTTGAGCACGTTTCTCCGTTACAGTATAAAGCCATGCAAGGTAAACTACTTATTGATCAAAATTTGTGACCTGATCGTTTTATTTCATTCATTGGTGCATTGAATGTTCAGCTGCCGGTCAGATTCCCGCCAACGTTACTGCTGATACACCTCAAGCTGCTGTTCCTGTGGTGGGTTCAACTATCACTAGACAAGCTCGTAGATTATACGTTGGCAATATTCCGTTCGGTGTTACGGAGGTAATTCCATTTGCAACAATCTAATAATATTAGTTTATTTCTTTAACTGTATAATCATTTTTTGTGTTATTTAAGGATGAAATGATGGAGTTTTTCAATCAACAAATGCACCTTTCTGGATTAGCCCAGGCAGCGGGAAATCCTGTTTTAGCTTGTCAAATCAATTTAGACAAAAACTTTGCGTTTTTGGAGGTAATTAATCATTAAAGTTTTCGTTGGAATGAGACTTCCCTTTATCACCGACTAAAATAATGTAATTCTTTATTCATTGTTGTACAGTTTAGATCCATTGATGAAACAACTCAAGCGATGGCATTTGATGGAATCAATTTTAAAGGGCAAAGTTTAAAGATCAGACGTCCTCATGATTATCAGCCAACCCCTGGTATGACAGATACCTCTACTATCGGAGTACCAGGTACGCATTGATTTTATTTTCCAGGGTTGAAATTTATTTTATACATTCTAACAGACGACTTCTTCCTGTTTTAGCTTTCGATCCTGCAATGGCCAACATAACAGCAACCATTCCAGGTGAGCTGTTTGTCCGATGTTTTCTGAATAAATATCTTTCTATAGTCATTTATCGATTTTTTTTTTTTTTTTTTCATATTCATAGGAGTTATCAGCACAGTGGTACCTGATTCGCCTCATAAAATCTTTATCGGTGGTTTACCGGCGTATCTGAATGAAGATCAGGTAATTATAAATTATTTGTTTTCATGATTTAGTATAATTGACTAGGTTGTTCCAATTTAGTTCGAAGAATACCTTGGAATTCCGCAACATTTTTTTTCTCAAGTTACACCATGCAGGTTTTCAGTTCCGCGATCTTGAGCAGAGGCCAGATTGTACATTTTACTAGTATCACCAACAGATTATCAAGACAACAAATATTTAAGGCAATATTTTTTTGCGTCCATTATTTCAGGAACCGTTTTTCTTTTTTCTATCAGAAATTTTCAGAATTTCATTCATTTTTTATTTATTTTTGAGCGTTTCTTGACAGGAATCTGAAAAGTAAGTAACTATTTTCAGCTGATCTTGGGATAAATCATGTCCGACTGCACCGAAAGATCTTATTTATTCTTAATTTAATTTTTTTTTATTTAATTTTTTTTATTTATTTCATCCAAAAAGATACTGATATCTGTGCCTCTGCTTTTCCCCCTTTTTGTTACTTAGCTAGCTAATGTATTCTTCCATCTGAGTAAATCACTCAAACTCTGTACTGTATTCGTTTTCGTGGTAGAATTTTAAAAAACTGCTTCGTCGGAAGCTTTCAAATTCAGGCAAGTAGCCACAATTTTATAACTTTTTTACGTACAAGTATTCTATTCGGTTGGTGTTCTTAATTGAAAATTTTCAGCGAATAAGAGAACCGTAATAGCAAATGAAAAATTTTCAGGTTGGAACAGTTTTATTCCGTGTTATGTACGCAGATTGCAGTTACTGTGAAAAATTCATTATTTTTATTCTTACTAATTGATAATTTTTTGTTGCATTTCCAAAGAATTACATCACATTTTGCAGGGGAAGTATTGTTTATCAGTATCTTCGTATAATTTTCTCTTTGATTGCTCTGACTTTCAAAATGGTTTTAATCGAAACCAGCTTTGGTTACTTCTAAAGCTAATTCATTTCGAGTATTCTTTATTTTGATAATACTGTGTTCAAAATATTTTTACCGACATTCTCCACTTTATCACAATTATCATTCTAGCCTAGATTGACCATGTTGTTTACTTTCGAGAAATTTAGAATTTTTTTGACTGATTTCTGTGTTTTCTCTCTAAAAATGCCAGTCAATCTTGAGTACTTGGATTATCTCACTTTTTATTGAGACATAGTGCTCCAGAAGTACTCGAATTGTAAAAATTGGTCGACAATAAAAACGTGTTTGAAGTAAGTATGATATAAAAAAGAAATCTAAATTGAAATTAACCTTGTGTAACTTATAAATTTTCAGGTTAAAGAGTTGTTGATGACATTTGGTCCTTTACGTGCATTCAATCTCGTGAAAGATACTGCTACTGGATTGAGTAAAGGATACGCATTTTGCGAGTATTCAGAAGTGATGATTACTGATCAAGTATGATATTGAATTATATTAAGTAAAGTTAATTGAAATAATCTCTGAAACTATCCTTATTTTCTTCAGGCTATTGCAGGCTTGAATGGGATGCAGCTGGGTGATAAAAAATTGATCGTTCAACGAGCCAGTGTTGGAGCTAAAAATGCTAATCCTGGTCAGCAAGTTCCAGTCACCATTCAAGTGCCTGGTTTGACTATGGTTGGTACATCTGGACCACCAACTGAGGTATGTATTGATAGTTTTGAAACATTCAAATAAGTTGCGGTATAACTTGACCCACGCCGTATGATCTGTAGGTTCTCTGTCTGCTGAATATGGTTACACCTGAAGAATTGAAAGATGAAGAAGAGTACGAAGACATATTCGATGATATTCGAGAAGAGTGTGGCAAGTATGGTGTTGTTAAATCTCTTGAAATACCGCGACCTATAGAGGGTGTTGATGTGCCTGGATGCGGAAAAGTAAGTCTCCAACGCAACTTTAGTTGTAATTACTAAAATACGAGATTTTAATGTAGATTTTTATTCAGGTATTCATCGAATTCAATACCGTTGGTGATTGTCAGAAAGCCCAACAAGCACTCGCTGGTCGAAAATTCAACAGCCGTGTCGTACTGACCTCGTATTTCGATTTAGACAAATATCATCGTCGGGAATTTTAACTTTTTTCCCCTTCTCCTGTCCTATATTGGTTATAGCGCTAAGGTATTCACGAATTTTCCCTCATCTGCATGTTTTATCCGTCATTTAAATCTCCGAATGCCATCTTTTATCTCGACGACGAAATAACTCGCTCGATGTGGAGCTATTTCTTCTCATTCAAATATTTTATTTTCCGGCTGTTGCCATGTTGAAACCAAATTAATCACTCTTTTTGGCTTCAGTTGAAGACGATCTCGATTTTATATTATTGGGAAAAGACGCTGTGATGTCACTTGCTGTTTTTAATTTTGAAGGTAGCCTATGGAATTTCAATCATTAATATGCTTTCAGTACCTTGAATAATTACTTACTTGTGTATTTACGAAAATATAGCGCCACATTGCGGAAAAACTGACTAGACGAGTGTAATTCTGATTTACTGTAATATTAAAACAATGTATTTTGATCTTTTAAATTTCTTTTTCGAATCAAAACCGTTTCGAAAACTCTCCGACAAATATAATGAATGAAATTCCTCAAAATCATTTTAGTAATGATGAGAACCGGAAAAAATGGAAACTAATTTTCTTTAAATTCCCTGATCGTGTGGATATTTTTTATCCAAATATGTATGTCCGAATTTTTCCGCCCGAGCAATGTGATCAAGTATCCGATAAAATTTTAATAGGGGAAACGTAACGACTTATTTTTCTATTTAGAATAACAAATTATCCCCTCCCTTAGTGTTCAGCTTCAATCATCGAATAATCAACCTTCTTAAGCTACGCCTACATGAAAAACAGCAAGCAACAACAGTAACTTCAAACTAGTGTAAATTTTAAAGTTATATAAACTATTTGGACAAGTTGACGCACTCCCTCAGTCTCATATAGCCAATGTAATAAAATTGGCAAAAATTTGCAGTTGGGACAAATTATTCTACTAAGTAAGCGCAAGTGTCATTTGCTGTCATTTTTGATTCAGAGTGAAGATGAAATTGTTCTCACAAACGACACTAGCCCTTACTTATCGTGGGATAAAACTTTACAAAAAGCTTCTCGGGGTGATTTCTTATCGGAGTGCGTCAACTTGTCTAATAGATCAGTCACGTATGACATCACAACCTGTTTGGAATGTATCAATAATTGCAGGTAGATGATTTTTAGTCCAAACAAACTTGTATCGTTATCACAAACCTATTTTAATTCTCATATGATTACGAAAAATGAAAATAAGTTGCAAATTTTTGAAGAAAAATGATGCAGAAAGTTAATCGTACTAGCTAGAGTATCATGAGTTATCGATATAACAAAAAGTATTTTACCTCCGTAATACTCGCCTTTTTAAAATTTTCTTTCCCTTTTCTTACTGTACAAATTAGATGGATCAAATTGTTTGTTTGTACTAAAGTTATATAGACTATTTAGACAAGTTGACGCACTCCCATAAAGCTAATGTAATAAAATCTTCATCATTTTGTAGTTGGGACAAATTACCCTACTAAGTAAGCGCAAGTGTCGTTAGTTCTTCAAAGTGTAAGGCAGGTGAAGAGAATTGAATCGCAAACGACACTAGCACTTAGCAAGATAAAATGTTGAAAATGACATTTGTAACGCTTTATTATCAGTGCGTCGACGTGTCTAAATGGTCTATATAACCAAGGTATATAAACTACTTCGTTTACTAGGTAAGCTCGATCATTTGGTTAGTGTGCTAGTGTGAGTAAAATGACGTCACACGTAGGAAGCTAAATACATAAAATATTCTGCTTAACGCTCAGTCGATTTTATGTGTGCTAGTGTGTGTGAGGTACGTCACATGTAGGAAAAGGAAAATTCTCGTAATACTCATAATCGAGGCTATTTAGTAAAAGTCAATGTTTCTTGTGTATAACTTTAGTTTGGACCCAGTTTTAATTGATAACAATGTGATGACATGTGACTGATTTGTTTAACTTTTATAAATTTGCTGTCTGCATCAAAGAGCACGAATGAAATATTTTGTTTGTTGACTATGTAGGCGTAGCCTAAGGTAAGGCTCTTTATTAGCAGATGTGCGCTTGAGGGTGATAAAAGATGAACTGCCATCTTGTGTTATTCGATTTTTCGTAAATTTTATATGGTTTTTTATTATTACTGTGATGCGCATACCTGCTAGTAAAGAGCCTTACTTAAGGGTACGCGTACAGAGTAAACAAAATATTTTGTTTAACTATGTAGGCTTACCCTAAGGCACTACAACTTGCAGTGTTATTGACTTTTTTCGGAACGATTATTCGTTATCCCCCGCAAATCAATTTTTAATCCTGTTTTGCATTTCAGATGATAAGGGAAAAGTACTTTCCGAATATTTTCATTTCATTTACTAACTTTGGTTTTTGGATATCAAATCGTTGCTATACATCCTAATTTCGATCATATAAAAACGAATATTTTTGATGATCTCTCTTTTCGTGTGAGAATCCGAAGATTTGAACCATAAATATTTTTGCACTATTTCACGCCCTAAATTTAATATTGGTGGAGGCGAATCAAACGTTGATCTGTCGTTGAAAAATCATTCGAAAAAATGTTTTCATCTTTCTACTTTCCAGTAGTTTTTGAAAATTATTTAATTGGAAAACAAACGAGACTTGAATTTTGTTAAAACCTATAATCATTTGAATAATTTTCACAAACTTCTGTTTGAAATCGAGTAAATCGTGTCCTTTTTTGGCTCCTTAAGCGATGCAGAATATAATGTTGATAGAGTACTTTTCTATTTTACAGTGGCGGATACTGGAAACTGTTGATCGTTAGTTTTGCACGTTTACTGCCAAATGAAAATCATAAAACTAACGCGCCAGCAGCTCCGCCAGAAAAAATAGGTTTTCGAAAATTATAAAATTGGGTAGTCAATAAAAAGTTATTAATTGATCATAATAAATATTTGTTTCGAATTACGTTTCTATTGGTTCAAAATAAGGTATTTTATATCCAAAATAAAAATGAAAATAGTGTTACCGTACGACCGATCTGCACCGAAATTTATAGCAAGTTATAATAGATCATAGTGAATATTTGTCTAAAATTTCGTAGCTATTAGTCGAAAATTAAAAATTTTATAACCAAAACAAAAACGAAAATTTCCATTCTGGAAGTTCCGTACTGCCAATCTGCAACAAAATCAATAGGTCAGGTCCTTGGCGTAGTACTAACGTTCGTTCGAAATTTCGTGATATCGGATGAAAATTGTGACCTGTTCGTGGTAACAAGAGATTGGCCTTTTTTTAACTTGTATATGAATTTGAGTCATTAGTGCCAAAATTTTCTTCGAGTTATGAAGCGAAAAATGTACCCACCTCCTCCTACAGGTCGTTCCATGACACCAAGACTGGTAGTAAATTTTCAATAGAAAACCTTCTTCAAAAATAATAATGCCACTCAATTAATGTATTCAGTACCTCTGTGACATGCTATAATCCCATGTAATTAACAACAGTAATTATTGAGGAAAATCTACTTTTGCAAAATTCCTATTCTTTATTTCTGTACCAAAACGAACTATTTCGAAACTAATAAATAGCAAAATTGAATATTATTCAGAAAACAATCCCTGATAAAAAATTAGCTAATTTGATTTTAAGGCCGATTTCGTATGCTTAGTAGCCGCGACAAAATTTGGCTGAATTTTATCACATTCTTTCTTTACGCATTCGAGTATTTAGGCTATGTTGTCTTTATACGTCGGATTTTTTCGTTTCAACCAACATTAGTTTAATTCAATTAGAATCGTGGGTGTTAATTTTTAATGCCTTTTGAGTTTTGAAAATATGAATAAAACTAAGAGAAGAGGCATCAACGATTGAATTAATTCGGTGTACCCACTATAGCATTCTTTGCGTGGACTACATGGATAACTTTTTATTGGTGTATTGAAAAATCATATAAGTACTTCAAACTTTTGCAATCTAATGTTGAATTCGTTAGGTTTTTAAATAATTTCATGTAAAATACGAAACAGAATAAAGCTTTCGTTCATGTTTAAATTGTGAACGATCAATTGGTTGATGGAAATTCGTCGTGCTTAGGATGCATGGTAACAGTCCATTGACGAATATATTCATGGTGCTGTTGCTGTTTTATGTTGCAGTGGTAAATCGGTAAAGTTTAAAGAAGCATCCACAATCTTCAATGGTGCCCAACTGTTTTTGGTGTGCTAGGCATCTTCCAATTGCTGCGTTAAGTCAACTCCATAATAAATTTCTTAATCGATTTCAAAATTGAAATCATCCTCAGAAGTTGATGCTATCAACGTTGACGACAAGGATGCGTCATTTCTACACTCGCCTGGCTGTGACTTTAACCGCAATAATTCGGGCATGATGTCGTCTTTTTGAACCATTTGTTGCAAGAATACCCAATTAATGGACGGCTGGATGTGTTGGTCGTTGTAATTAACCCAGTCGATTTCGGATGTCAAATTGTGAGCTAACGATTCGGTGTATGAAGGTCCTATTGAATCTATATCTGTAACAAAAACGGTGCAAGTTGAATAGAGATAAACATGGTATGATCACTAGAAAAAGTTGTTTTATGCAACGCATTTTTTTTTACGGACTGCGTACGTAGGAGGTTATACGTTTGGTGTGTCTATCTCCGAAACTAACGGAATTTTGTTTGCTCAGAACAAGCGTCTTACTGTATAGATTTTAATGAAAGTAAGCTCAAAATGTTCCTGATCATCCGGAAAATGTCCTAGGCTATTCATATTTAAAAATTAAAAAGTTAGAATAATGTAATCAATGAAAATGAGAACTTGAAGATTAAAAAAGTATTGTCAGAAATGTGAGCATATCCACCATCAATAGCTATACTCATTCTGATTAATGCAATCGGGTCTCTTCTTTTCTTTTCTTTTTTTTTTTTTTTAAATAAAATTTATTTTATCTCTTATATGCCGTACGATCAAATATCTTCACATTTCATGACCTGATTCCAAAAATACCAATTTTATTTTGCATAGGTATCTTTGCGTAAGTATTTCAGAACTAGAGAATACCCAATGCTATTACGCAGCAATAATTTACAGACCTACGTAGTATGTAAACCGTATTGTGTCCAGATTATCAATCAATCAGGTCAGGTGCACCAACAAGCACATGAATAGGTGCACCATAGGATGTTCACTTAGTACTTTTTGTAGTTTCCTATTTCTAGTTGTACTAACCATCCCAGTAAATTTTTGAGCACTGTGTGTCATTGTAATTTGTAAACAAACTTCATAACACATAAAACATTTATCGCAAGAATGTGTATCCTCATCAGGCTTTTATGGTTTATAAGTTTTGGTGGCCGAGTGGTCAAGTTGACACCTAGGAACCTGGTGATGCGTTTTCAAACCCTGGAGAGAACAGAATTTTTTTTATTTATTACGAAATAATAAATCGAAACTAGCGCTAGAATCCTTCCAGTAATGAGCATAATTCCTGATAAAACGGGAAATGTAAAAAAGTACAAGTTACTCATCTATGTACGAAGTATATTACTCATTCATCTATGAGGTGAACAATGAAGAAAAAAGAGATTTTAAAGTTAGACTGAAATTGAAATATACACATAGCTAAATATATCTGTAACTATTTCATATGATAAGTGTTACAGACAAGTGGCTTTTAAATATAAAATAAATGTATATTTTTGAACAGATTAGTACTTTAGGTAAAGCTCTTTATTAGCGGGTATGCGCATGAGGGTGGTAAGAGATGAGCCGTCATCTTGTGTTATTCAATTTTTTGTAAATTTTACATGGTTTATTATTAATATATATGTACTAACACAAAACAGCAGTTCATCTCTTATCACCCTCATGTGCATACCTGCTAGTAAAAAGCCTCACTTCAGCATAATTCAATAAATATACATATTTCCTTCCATATTCGTCTCCATCTCAAACAAATTTTTACCACGTATTTTAAAATCAGTTGGTTGTGTTTATCATAGGTAGGTGCCCCCAGCAACAAAAACAAATAATTGGTCATTCTGTTATGAAATATCCAAGGTTACCAAAGGGAGGAATTATATATATATATTTTTTTTTTTGAATTAATCCACTTTTGAAAATAAAAAAAATAAAAGTTATCTAGATAAACTAATTTTTACTATCTGAAATATAATTAATCATTATAAAAGTATTTTTCTATTTATCAATTTTCGTGATATTTTGTTGAGCTATTGGTCATTTTTTAGCAGGTGATGTGTTCTTGATTAAATTATTTAAATCAAAATTTTACTCATCTTTTTTGATGCCATGTCAGAAAACAGGTACAATTTTGGAAATTGCGTGAACATTGATTAATTTTTGAAAAGTAAACCATTTTCTATGAAAAACCGGACTCGGATTTTGGGTGAGTGAGGTGTGCTACACCCAGGCTCACACATAATTGGGGCCCTCATAAAAATTAACAATTCAAATCAAAGCGATTAAGTAAAATTATGAATATCAAAAATGTAAAACATCGATGATATTGGAAATCACTGGCTTCGTCCAAAAATAAATTTGAATTATGGTTTTCCTTGTTAGTTTTTCTTTCTTTTTTGGGGGGGAGAGTGGGGGAGGGCCACCTCAAAATGTTAAATCCAGCTGGTAAAAAACAAAGAAAATTTTATTTTACCAAGTAAGTACGTACTATCAGAGACATGTAGCTAAAGAGATCTCCAACAGGTGATTAAAAATGTGACAAACATCTCAATCATCATCATCATCATCATCATAAACGATTTCTCAACTTCGTTTACTACGCATCTGCCATAGCTTGATAGTATCTATGTATTGGTAGAGAGATGTCTGTTTTCACTGAAATATGCGCAGCTTTGGCTGCGGAAAACGTTAAAAGAAGTTGACTTTTCGTTAATGATGATGGTCAAAGATCTTTATCACATTTTTATACCACAGTATATATAGAGAGTTGGACATCTCTTTAGCTATGTCTCTGCGTACTACAAACCGAACTTTTGGTATGAATATTAATTTTCTCCGTCTTTGCTGTACTCTGACAAACTGAATCTTTATCCTTTCGATTAAAATAGTAGATATGTTTTAATTGTTTTGATTGTTCTTTTTTCGTCCGATTTTCTCAACCATTAAGTTGAAAGATAATTTTTATTCATTTATTTTTCGTAAGGTGAAAATTCAAATTTTGATCCACAGAAATGTAGAAAAGCCTAGAGGAAATATGTCGGAATCGTAGCAACCTCTCCACGTCAACATACTGAAAACTATCCTCTCCATTAGTTTTGAAGATCGTTAGGTAGTAAAAATTGCGTACTTGGAAATTGTGGTGATGATGGGCTCGATAGTGACTCTTCCAGTTGGTCACCTAGGTTTGGCTCGTTACCTGTATTACTCTTCTTGAAACGGCACTGTTTTCTCCATTTTGCTCTTCGGTTTTGAAACCATACCTATTTATGATAATGAAAATTGTATTGTTTTTGAAGGATCAGGTATTAAATATATAAAAAGCATTTGTTTTCATAATTTCAATGAAATAGCTGTAAGGTACCTGGACACGTGCTTCTGTTAAGTCAATTTTAGAGGCGAGGTCCTCCCGAAAAAATACATCTGGATAATGTGTTTTTTCGAATGCCTTTTCCAGTTCCTCTAATTGATAATTTGTGAATGTTGTTCTGTAACATTTTTTTTTTGCTGTAGTAGTATTAATACACAGTGTGTCCAGAGAATCGAGTGCCTAAACTTCAACGGGAGGTAGTATTCGTCAGGTACAATTGTAAAGTTACGTGCACATTTTCACTTTTCTTAACAATGAAAGAGCTACGAGGTTGCAAAGTTAAAAAAAATCCTGAATTTCTGTAAATTTCCTAAAGGAAAATTCTATTCAAGTCATTTCTTCAAGGGCAGCAACGTTTAACTAGTACTTTGAAAATACGAAAAAAAATTAATATGTACCAATTGACCATCGTATCTGTGTCTAAAATATTAAATGAATTACTCACATTTGAAAATTTCAATATTTTATTGCATATTTTTGTTCGGAGTAGTTCGAATTCCGGCCTGTCAAAAACGTGGTATCTAACCTTATGTGCATGAATCCATGAAGTATAAAATAATTTCTACTTTTTATGCTGGTACGAGGTATTTAATTTTCATAGATCGTTTGCACCGTAAAGGAGATGAGTTTTTTCAGAAATTGTAATCTCAGTGTTGTAATTTTGAAAAAATTTCTCATTTTTAAACTCATGTACCTAGTTTCTTTCATATTAGACATACCCAACTGGAATATATGACTTTTTATTTTATATTTTCAAGGTACTAAATTTAATGTTGTCATTCATGAAAAAATAATTGCAAATTAATTTTTCTGAACTATAAATTCGTAGTTTTTTAAATTTTGCAGTCCTTTGACCCCTTCAATCTTGAGAATAGGCGAAATATGAGCATGATGTTTTGATATACTCTATGAGTACTACCTTCCACTGAAGTTGGGCCCTCGATCCAGGGACACACTGTATAATGTGTTATCATTATTTCTCCTACTGATTTCAAAGTTCAGGAGCATAGAATTTTTGAAAATTTGAATAGGGTACAATTAGGTACGTTTATGCGAGAATGATTAAATGACAAAAATGAAATTATGATCGTATAAATTTGTCATTATTAATCAACCATGTGATTTAGTTCAACTAAATAATCAGAGCCGTAGCAAACAGCTTCATTGCTGGGAGGGGAAAAAAGTAGAAAATATGCCAATCGATTCAACTGTTTAAATTTTATGATCCAGTTTTCTCCTTATACCCACTCACAAGAAAATATAAAACTGACTAGCAAAAGAATTAAAAAAAGCTTAATAATACTCGCATATTTGCTATATTTCCCCAATATTTATTTAGCCTGATGTGCTTAAACAATAATGAACATTTTGTACAATGTACATTTTTCAATTATTCATTGCTAATATTTAACCCTTGACATTTGGACCGGTTTTTTATTGTTGGAAAGCTATAGCTTATACCGAGAAGTTTGAAAACGCAGAACATTTTTCACCTTCTTGAGTGAACTGGAGGGCCTCTCACGAAACAAGCAGTTCTTGTTTCCTTTTTTTTTGTCCCTCTCGTTTTGTTATTTCGGCGTCATTTCCAGTCATCGCTTATTGATAATTTTATAAAATAGATCGTTTTCGAAAACTGCTTGAGAAATTTAGCTCAATGTTAATGTGGGACGTAGGTTACCTTATAGTTATTAACCTAATTTTATTTAACTGTTTCAATATACTTATTAATAACAAAATTTTTGACCACTGAGAAATATTCAGGAAAAGAAAACTAGCATTGAAATATTATAAGAATTTTGAAAAAATTAAATAGGTACATATTTAGAAAACTTGTAATCGCATTGTGTATTTCCACTTGTCACTTACCTATATCTTCTTTGCTTACGTTTGCCATTTTGTAGAAATGAATTCTCTAAAAAATTTATACTGCTGTTTTCTAAGTCGAGGTCGCTCATATTTTCAGCTAAGTCTGCAAAATGAGTGTTTTGTTATTGCATAGGTATTCAAACGGTGACCTGAATAAATTTAAATCATCCTTCCGTTCAAAGTTTTTTTTATTAATCTATGAGTTAATGGGTGTGTTGATTAAAAAAATCAAAAAAAAATTCAGGAAAGTACGAATTTAAAATTTTTTTTTTAATAATAAATTTTTTATTTTATTTACATACATTTTAAAATTTCTAACCTAATTAATGGGTGGAATAGAGTTAAATCCAACCCACGTTTTAAAAAAATTTTTACATTCTATTCTTTTGGTCTCGTATGAAATAATTCAGTTTTTATTTTTATTTTTATGAATGTTAGTGTAATCAGTTTTCGATAGGTAAAAAAATAATTTTGCAAGCTGTATAGTTATATTGTTGCGATATTGTTGTTGCTGATGTTACAGCAAAGTTGTAAATGCTTGAATTTCTAAGGTGCATCTACATTCAGTCAAAAAGGATATTTTTATTTACCTTATCATAGGTTATCATAAGTGTTATTAGTGTGGTTTTATATGTAGTAATGTTTAAATCGGCAAATTTTTAAGCTTCTCCATCTCCATAGCTCCTTGCTATATAGCATGGATTTCACCTTCATGAGCATAGCTAGGGGGAAGGGAGCCCAAGCCCCCCTAAATTTTCAACAAAAATAATAATAATTTGTTAAGAAAAATTCAAGACCAACTCTGTCCACTATTTTTGGAAGGATGTGTTCTGAGGATTATTTATATGAGTCCGCTTAACTAAAATCCTGCCTATGTCCATGGTCACCCCGGAAACTCATGTTTGAATCTTTATTTGAATAAAAAAATTTTTTGTAATATTTTATTATTTTTTCATTATAAGTTTTTTGTTTTATTTTTACATTGTATCTTTGAAAGTGGATTAGCCAAATTGTATTTTACATTAAAAAAAAAAAGTTAAAAAAAGATTTTCTGAAATCCTCTTCGTCTAATCACAGACCCTTGTGAATTTCTATGCCTCTTTTTTTTTTTTAGAATTGAAAACTTACTGAGTTTGTATGCAGGTGCATAAACCAGTGGCAAAGCACCATTTTCAACATTGGAGTTGTTTGCTGCCACAGTCAATGCATTTGAATCTACTGTTTCACCTTCGTGTGTCCCGTCGACGTTATTCAGTAGGCCTGATATCGTATAACAGTTGAGACTTTCTCTTATATTTTGTAAATCCGGCATAATTGCATTATATTTTTCGTCCATCTAAAATATTATTCTTAAATTGTAAAATATACAAGAAAATAATTATTCAAATTTCTCTAATTTTGAATTAATTTTCTTGGTGTAGGTATGTTATTCGCATATTCGTATGTACTACAGTGTGGGTGTACGTACATAAATTTTATGAATTTTCGATTAAAACTGAGTGTTGAAAAATTGACTCAAATTATCTGGCTATTATACATATTATAAATAATTAATATATCATTATCTGTTACCATATCATCAAAAACGTAGGCCTGTTTGAATTTGATTCCGTTTTGCTTTTCCACACACCGATTGGAATTAACTTAATTAAAGAAAAAACTGAAAATTAAATTGTTACTAATTCAGTTAGTCGAACCACATCATCGGATTTAAATACTATTATAAAGGTAAATTAAATATTCGTGTAAAAGACGTATGCGTAGGTAGAATACCGTTTATTCCTTTACGTAAAGGGCGCATGACGACCATTTGCTGCACATCTTGGACGAATCCTTAGAAATTACCGAGCTTTGTTACGATATTTTTCTATTTTATCAACTTTTTTCCTCGTATAACATTTTATTCCGTTTATATTCTCGACCGCAACTGAAGTTGGTATATATACCTATGACTGAATGCTTCTAACTTGTGAAAAAATTAAAAAAATAAAATAAAAGTACAGATTTAATTATTGAAGTTTATATAGCCAGTTTATATTTTTTGGTAATTCTCTATAAATTATCAGCGTTCATTCAATATAGTAGGTATACACCTATATCGAATTGACTGTAATGCACTGACTTCAGGCTTTACATTTTTGTTATTTTAAAATAAAAAAATGCTGAAACAGCAAAAAAAAAGTAACCGGTGTTTTTTTTGTTTTTTTTTTTGCTTGCCTATCATTTTTACGTACTTGTTTAATTTCGATCTACATTTCAAAAATATTAATTTATTTTGTCAAAAATGGGGAGGAAACTTTCAGTAGAACTATGGCTTTAGATATATTTGTTCGACAGTTAGTACGTGTTTTTTGTTGTTTTTTTTTTACATTTTAGGTCAACAGGTGCGTTACTAATACCTTCATGTTTCTATACATATAGATATATATATATATACATAAAATATGTAAAGCCATATAAAATCAAATCTCGAAGCCCTAAAGTTCAACAATTTTTTCATATATATAGCGTTTTACCAGAAATAACTTCAGCAAACCGAATATATGCTGATATACCGAGGGTTTTATACTGGAAAGTAAAAAAGCTGCCTATATGCCTGATTATAAATGTTAGATGGTTTGCTGCCTCTTCTTTTTATTACACTGCAGACATTAGATATATCATCGAAACATTGGTACGTTTCAGAGAGGATGAATAATACGATTTTTGGTGTAGCAAATTGTTTTTCCCTTCAGTCGTTGTATATTAGGTGGGTAAAAATTAAAGGGACATTTTTCGTTACTATAGGCTAATTTAGGTTAACTGTATTGTTCTTATTTATTTATTGAAGGCACCATATAATGTAATGAAACTATAAAAATAATGAAAAATAAATAAATTTATTCAACTACTAAAAAGTCAAAATAAATATTCTTGTATGAAGTTAAACAAAATGTCCGAATGCGAGTTGTTTCTTTGTTTATTCTAGATTCCACTTGAACTTTCGTCGTCTGCATAACTATATGTGTCACTAACAAGAGTATGTATTGTTCGCCATCGGTATCTTTAGGAATCTCAACATATTCCAAACTTGGTCTTTCAACTTCATTCTATCAGTGTGGCCATAATGCCCAAAAACCGTGGCACATGCTAGAACAAGGGTCAACGGAATGCTATTTTATAAAAATGTTAATTGTTTGTTTTTTTTCTCCCACATAAAAGGACCCAAAGAATCCAATTCCTTTTATATTCATAATAAGAAAACCTAATCATAATATGCAAAAATCATATAATGGTTCATTCAGTATTTCCTTAAACGTTTCTTAGCGGAAAAATTACGAATATTCTCGAAAAATGTCTTAATTCTGTAAAAATGGCAAATAACCTAACTTTGAAAGACCGTAAAGTAAATATTAGTCAATAAAAATTACACATAAAAATGGTATATGTTCAAAAAAAGGAACGCCATATACAGGCGAAAAGTGGCTCTTATTAATTTTACTTACCTTCTTTAAACATTATCAATTAAGTATGTACATCTATCTAACACCATTAAAAAAAAAAAAAACACTTTCCAGTTATTCCAATTTTAATTAAAAATATGATTAAAGTGAAATCTATTTAGAATTTAATTCGTCTATTCCAAATAAAGGTGAAATAATTGAATATAATTCGCATTACGAAAGTAAACACGACGGTCCTATAGTTTAGATTTTCCTCAATGAATCTCGCAGTTTTTAAATTTTAAAAATCCAAAATAAAGACATTTTGGATGATACTTTCGGGTCCAGAAAAATTTATTGATGAAAACAGTTAAGACCATAATTAACAATCTTTAAGAAACTGAAAATATTTCTGCTTTTTGACCTTAAAATAAGACTTGTAATTTACAAATTAGAAAAGATTACGTCTCACCCCAGTCCTGCCTGTCTCCGTAGCAAACGTGAAAAATGTATTTCCGGAATTACTTTTTGCATAATATATCAGTCAATATTAATTTTATTTAAAAAATAGCGCAGGAAAAATATTTTTCTAACTGAATTTTTTGTAAAAAAATTTCATTCAATATTCACTTTCAAAGCACCCAACGGCTGTAAGAACTGTGTTTTGCATCGCCTTCTTATGACTTATTGCTACAATGAAACTACATATACAGAGAAGTCAAAAATAAATTATTTTCATCACAATTTTCTCAGCGTTGAACTCGTTTTACTATACACCGTTCAGCGAGACATTACCAAAATTATTAAATAAGAAATATTACATTTACGATCGAGAAAAAGCAAAAAGAAAACCAACAATTTTGAAGGAACAATAGATGGTTTCTCTATCAATAAAGGTGAATAATTAATTTTTCTATTCCCCCCACATCTATATTACTCACGTCATGTACTGAATGAAGTATAGGCTGCACACGCTGGATACGAGAATTGACTGCAATTTTCTTCATAAAAAATCAAGCAATGAACATTGTCATTTTATTTTTTACTATTACTGACAGATATACACTAAAACCGGTGCTAATTTTCCAATTTAGTAGAATAAATATTCACCTGCTGTAGTGTCTGGACTGGATTAAACAAAAATTACGTCCCGACTCAACAGAAAGTACGGTCAACATTTTTTTATTTTAATGAGAAACTTACATTTTTGAAGTTCCGTTTAATCTACTTCTATAATTAATTTTTTTAAGTCTTCCTTTCATCTCCAAACGAATATAATTTTCGTTAGTTTATACATTTATTGTTAAAGTGTAACCATTTTCTTCGATAATTAAAACATGAACATATACATTTTAAATTCTCTGTGCACATTTTGAAAAGCAGAAAACTTCAAGTTAATTTTTTTCCTGCAATCGAGAAGCGAACTAGATAAATATCTCCTTTAACCGACTCTGACAAATTGGACGCTGCAAGAGGAGCATACAGTACTAAAATCAATGTTTGGAAAAAAAAAAAAAGCGTTAGGTGCAATGAGATTATATATTTGTGATTAAAAAAGTACAAAATTAGTCACACAAAATGAGAAAATATTTTAACGTAACGAGATATTTACAATTGTACTTCGGGTTTCACAAATTCATCACCCTGTATCAATTACAAATCAATATTCAGCGCCTCGAAAACCTGAGTGATTAAAACTTCTAATTGTCAGAATTGACAAAAGAACGTAGCTCAGTGCATCTCACGTTGGTACAAATAGTGAATGAATAGTCAAAGAAGCACACTAGTGCTCTGCCAAAAAGTGACAAATATTCAAGCACGATGCATTCACACGATGCGATGATCACTTCTACATTGATTTACGCGAACAAGCTTCGACACATGTCGAAATGATTCGAGTGTCACGATCACGAAACTAAACGTAATACAACCTCAACTTTGACGTTGATATCAACAAATCATCGTCATAAAAGCTAGTTTCGATAACAACGTTGCCACTGAAAGATGAGTTGAAACAAACTGTAATAATGGGCAGGTAAAGAAAAACCGCTGTGGACTCAAACTGCGACACTCACTTAAGGACGCTAGCTGGCATCATTTGTGACTCTGGAGCTGCTTCTATTATCGACTGCCAAGTGTTAGTGGAGTTGGGAATGACAAAACCAAATTCAAAATACCATTCTTCCAAATTCCTACCCTAAAATCAATAAAAATTTTAGTATTTCAGTAAGACGTAGAAAATTTACACGCACAAACGGTAGATAATATACTTTGAATAAAATCTTTTGTTCCAGCCTCAATTTCTCCATAGGTTCGATGGATGAAAAATTTATTTCTCTCGACACAGCTTTACACTTCAGTATTTCTTTCGGAACTCTAGCTTCGTGCTCTTTATCCGGGAAAGATCTATAAATGGATGAGTATTATCAGCCTAGATCCAAAGTTCTTTAATTAAAAATGTGTGGATTATAGCCCAACTTACAAGTCTTCATTACTCTGCCACAGAATGCACCCAGTTTCGGCATCACGAATATTCATCCAATTACTGTAATAAAAAATATAGATACTAAACTCAAGTATTCTTCACTAAACAAAGTACATTTTTGACATTGTAATAAAGCTTTTCCATAATTTTCGATGAAGATAAGGAATAAAGGAAAAGAAACAAGTAGTGGTCATGAATCAACGGCAAACTATTTTATACGCCGACTGCATGAAAATGACCACAAAGGAAATCTTTTCAGCTGAATTTAATACAGCAATTTTTCATTCCATTAATATATTATAGAAACATTTATAAAAATACTTACACTTGGAAACCACTGAGAATTTCACTTGCTTTCGAAGTCATTTTGATTCCTCCGACGGATAATTCAAAACAAGTTGAGAATTGCGAAGTAAAAAAGCGAAGCTTGAGTGAAGCTCATAAAAGATTAAATTAAATTCGTTTACATTAAGTCATCAACATCAATTATCTGCAAAATTGATTAGATCTGAAATTTTAAAAACTAATGGATTCATCTTCATAATTATTAGAATCCACCCCAGATATATATATATATATATGATGGAGACGACATAACTGTTGTTTTGGTGTCGCATTTATGGATAGCGCTGTCGACGCTATCAGTTTTGTTTTCTTAAAAATATTGGCGGAAAAAATCCTAACCTGCATTTGTTTATAAACACTGGCGTACAAATTACCCCATTCCGGAAAACCTGATTATTCTGATTTATGGATATCGATTAATGTGGGGTAATCTTTAAGTATATATTATTTCATATAGAGAGCTGATTAAACAAGTTCCATTTTTCAACATTGTAAGCATTTTTGGGGAATGAAATGACTTCTTTTATACGCGAATATATCTATATATACGAATTATATTAGATATACTCGTGTGTAAAAGAAGTCATTTCATTCTCTGAAAGCTATCTATGTCTGAAACTAACTACGTATAGGAATCAGCTCTCCATATGAAATAATACATACTCAGGCCAATATTCACAAACGTTACTTTAACCTACCTTCACTTAAATTTTACTTAAAAAAATTTTTTTGCACAATTTCGTAATTAAAAGTGTGGGAACATTGTATGTCTTATGACAGTTCCAATGCGAAAATAAAATGTTACCACACTCTTAAATATAAAATTGTGTAGAAAGATATTTTCAAATGAAGTTTAAGTAAGGCTCTGGATCATATGGGCATGCTAAAGCCGCCATCTTGATCCTAAGTGAATTATCAGTTGTGATAAGTTTCTGTACGAATTACGGCAATTGAAGTAGAAGTGAAGTACAAATTTGACAAAGTTTTTCTATTAATTAAGAATTTTCATATATTTTTGTTTCTTTAGTAGTAATTAAATGTTTGCTCGAGGTTAGAAAGAATCATGAAACAATCAAATGCAAGTTCTGTGGAGATTTCATTAGAAAAATCATCCTTACATAACAAAAAGATAAGTACACATGAACAGAAAACAACAAATTTAGTTAGTAGATGAGTAAATGAAGTATACTATAAAATATTTTGTCATTGCACATTTTATAGTGTAAATGTGGCAACACATAATTCACCATGAAAGGTAGTGCCATTTCATTATAGCGATGGGTAACATGTAACTTTTTTCCATTACCTGTTTTATCAGCTGATAGGGTTTGGATAAGGATACTAACCATCACAAGAAGGATTCCAGTTAGTATAGTCTTAATTATTTTAAACAATTTTTGTTCTTGTGGGGATTCTATCACGGGACTCCTGAATATACAGCCTGAAGTCTTCAAGCATGACCAATAATTAACTGCTGGGCCATTGCATTTAATGAAATTTCAATGAGTAATACAGGTACATCAGTTCTTTTCATAGATATATATGTTATTCACATCTATTTCACATAATTATAAAAGTATGCAACTAAGTATATTTATTTATTTATATGCATGCAGCACTCACTATTGCTGGGGTGGTCAGCTGCACTGAAAATAGAAAATTAAAATAGGTGCAGAGTGAACACACCATATTCTAAAGTCAAAGTAGTTGACCGTAGGTGGCCCATTTGTCAAACATTTTGATTTCAGGATAATGAGCAGTTTTTACTTTTTTAATGTGAGAAGATGGAGATACACAATCTGTTGAGTATAATCCAACTCACTCCACCTTGCCCTTTTAATCTGTCCTTCATAATAGGAATATAATTATGCAATTCTATTTGCGCTTAGTGCCTAGACAACACTGGTCAACCATCTGTAATGTAACAACCAAATGTATACCTAGTGTTTTGTGAAGGTGGGGAATATCTTTAGTGTATAATTATGAACCATTTTGTATGTGACATTTGTTTCATTTTCATTATACACTAATCTGCCGTGCAATGTACTTGTTTTATTTATTGTGAGTTTGATACTTAAAAGTCCTGAATACTTCTATGTGGAAGCTGAGCACAAAAAATCAAATGTAAGTGTGTAATTGCATATAGTTAAATAATGTTTGAATTTGTTAATTAATTTAAACTTTCAGTTTTGTGATTTCATTTTTTATGTTCTTTGAATTCGAAAGTAAAATTTAACACAATTGGTATTTTGTGATAATCATAATTTTTTTAATATGTATATAAAGTAAACCAGTTTGAATGATAAATAGTCATAAGAGAAAACAAATTTCATTCCATCATTTGTGATATAAAATAGCAGTTTATTCTTTAAAAATTTTTGGTGACTGATAATTTTTGATAATCTAAGAGAAGATGATGGATAATAAAGAAGAAATTGGTAAATGAAAAATTATATTTAAAATCCTTTAATAATATCTCATATGTTTAAATTCCTGTTAGCAAACTTTATATCATAGAAAATCTGTTACTTAGCTTAATTAACTGAAGTGATTTCATAGTTCCAGATCTTCAATCATCGATCATATTGTTGATACGAAATCCCACCTCATCTCATTCTTCATCATCATCATCACAACATTCTATATATATATGTCATACGTACAGTCTAGTCACGAAGTGTTTCCCCTACTACTTTCGATCGCATATCGCTGTTGCTTCGCCATTTACATTTTCGTTTGTCAAATATATTTTAGTTGCGAAATAAACCTCTTAAAAGTCTAAAGTCTCAAGTTCTTTCGATCCTCGTTCTCCATACCTCACATCATGGTAGCCATCGCTACGGTAGAACTTTGAGGAGAGACTTAGAAAATTTAAACTAATGAAATAATTATTTTTTTGAAATTTAATTTACTGCTGTGCGTAAAATTTTTTATGTTTTTTATTGAGTAATACACGAAAAGTTATCGTGTTTTTCGAGAAAGTATCTCGAATTTTAATTTATTTTGAAAAAATCAAAATTCAAATTTGAAGAATAGCTGAAGTTCCGGACTCAAATAACGGCCAATACTGGAAGTCAACGAACGCTAAATCCAGAGGGACCGCCAACGAGATCAAGAGAACAGCCAACGGAAACCTGCTCCCGTCATCGAGGACTCACCGGAGATCCAACATCGAAGACCCAATTTTTCGGACAACCCACAACAAAATTAAGGCAGGAAGTACCAAGGTCAACAGCGTAGAAAACATAAAATCGTTAAGAAGCACAGCAGAAATTATAAGGTGAAACCATTGTAAAGGTAATATTTATTGAAATCATTTATTTTTCGTACTTTGAAATTGTATTTGAAGTGAGGCCAAGAAATTAAGAATAAAGAAAAAATTATATGTCCCAAATAATAAATTTATCTGAATGCAAAATTGGTGAATACAGTATTAAAAAAGAAGATTTAGAGGAATTAGTTAAAAAATTCGAGGGAGAAAGAGTAATTGATTTAAAGACTGAAATTTATAATCTACCTCACGTTAATATTTCACAGGAGAAATTATATTAGAATCCTTTGTGATAGATATATCCGGGAGAATAGAAGAAATTAGTAGCCTTAAATATATTGTAATTTCAGAATCTTCAGTAAATTATTTTTCGAACAGAATTTATAGTTCTGCTAAATCGAAAGAGAAATTTATGAACAGATTCTTTAATTAAATAAATTTAGAAAAACTGGATAAAAAGGAAAATTGTGAAAAGAAAATTTAATAGAAAAATTAGAAAGAGAATCAAACGAAAATAAAAAATACACAGCGGTTTGTAATAAAGAGAAAAATTTGTTAGGTTTTGATAAAATCAAAGAAAAAATGGCATCCCCGAACGAAATTAAACCCATCCAAGCCCCACTCGGGAAAGTTTTTAATGGCAAATACTATTTAGATTGGCGAAGAATGATCATATCTGCCATTCGAGGTGCGGGATATTATGACATCTTTGGGGAAAACGAATTTTTACAATCATATATAGAAAACATAGATGATCTAAACTTTCGGCCAAATAAAGATATGTTAAATTACTGCAAAATGCAGGATAACGCCAAAGCGTTTGTTTTAGAAAGAGTATCAAACGACATAACAAAACAGATACGAGATTGTAACACCGCAATTTAATGCTTAAAAAATTAGATAATATTTACGGGACCAAGACTTCAGTTACGGCTAATATGGCTAAGGCAAAATGGTTAGAATTTAGATTTCAACCAGGCGGAAACATGAAAGGCTTCTTAAAAAAATGGGATGAACTCGTAACCGATGTAAGAGACAGTGGTAAGAGGTTACCGAGAATGAAGAATTAGAGAATTTGCAATTGGCATTGTGTTACGAACAACAAATCGCCAAGATACAATATGAAAGTCTACCCCCTAACGAAAAGAATTTAGATAATTTCAAGAGAATATTAAGGGAGGACTCAGACCAAAAGTATAGGGACCAAATTTTAAAAAAGAATAATAATGGTAATAACCATAATAATAATACGAATAGAACAATAATAATAATGGAATAATAATAGATATAATTATAGAGGAAGATTTAATAGCAACTATCGAGGAAGAAATAATTATAGAAACCCAAATAATTATAATAGCTTTAGAAATGGAAATAGAAACGGTTTCAATAATAATGGTCAAAATAGTAATAGTAGTGGTAATTCATCAGAACAAAGCCATAATAATAATACAAATAACAATGGTAATAGTAATAACAATGGTAACTATAGGGGAAATAATTACAGGGGAAACCCTAATTATAGAGGAAATAATTACAGAGGGAATAGCAGAAACAATAACCAAAATAATCCCAAGTGCTATAAGTGTGACCAATTCGGACACATAGCCCAAAATTGTATGAATAGCAATAATCAAGGAAATAATAGTAATGGAAATACAAATAATAATAATCAAGGAAATTACCCACCAAAGGCAAACCTAAATCCATCAAATAATAATAAAAAAGATAGTTCTGAGCAGCAGGTGAAGATGTCCTGCATGGTAAAAAAATTTAATAATAATAGTGAGTGGTTATTAAACGAATTGATAATAACAATAAACATAATAATGATGAAATTACGAAACATTAAATAATAGAGCAATTCTTGATGGAGCCGCAGAGGTCCACTTAACTTCCGATCTTAGTAAATTATCAAATATAAAAAAATTCGTAACACCAATAAAATTGCAATGCGCAGGAAGAAATACATTTTTATATGCCACACACACAGGAAAAATGGTGATCAAAGTCGAAAATTCCAACAAGGTCCAATCATTAGTAGAATTAAAAGACGTCCATTATGTACCAGATCTAAATTTAGACATCATTTCAGCAATTAAAATAACAAATACCGGGATAATAAACATCGACCAACAAAAAGAAATTGCTAACATATATTTTATTGAAACTGCAGAAATTATAATAACTGCACGAAAAGAAGAGGGAATATTCTACATATACTATAATGTAGAGAATAAAAAAATAATTAATAATAATGAGACTGAAAAAAACATAATATGTGCCCCAGTTACTCAAGATACAAATGATGAATGGGATGACTTTACAGTAGAATTAGAAATAGTTGAAGAAAATAATACTGAATCATCTCAGGGGGGTGAAGATTATGAAATACTCACAGATCCTAAAATAATAATGATAATAATAATAAATCTCAAATTAATAATAATAATACTAATAAAAAATTAATAATACATAGAAGACTAGGACATTTAAATGCTAGATATCTACAAAAATTAAAAAATTTAGCAATAGGGATACCCGAAAACATCAACTTTAGAGATGAAGATTTCGTAAACTGTCAAATATGTTGTATAGCCAATAATTCAAAGTTGGGCCACACAGGGATAAGAACTAAACCCACTAGAAAACTGGAAATAACTTCGTCTGACATTATGGGTCCGTTTACACCTTCCATGGCCAATCAAAAATATATTCTAACATTCATAGACCATTTTTCGAAATATACATTTGTCATGCCTATAGCTAAGTAAAAGCCAGGTGACAAATGAATTCAAAAATATTATAGTATCCATGAAAAACAAATTTCCAGAATACCCCATAGGAACTATTAGGTGTGACAATGCCAAAGAATATACGGATAATAAAATAACAAATTACTGTAATGAGGTTGGCATAACAATAGATTATGTGGTTCCATATTCTCCAGAATTAAATGGTGTTGCCGAAAGGCAAAATCAAACTTTAATGAGGAGAGTACGGGCCATGTTAATTGATGCCAACCTTGACATAAAGTATTGGTCTTATGCTGTTGTTACTGCAGCCTATTTGATTAACAGATCCCCAACCAAAGCTAATGATGAATTTAAAACACCGTACGAGTTATTTTATGGAAGAAAACCAAATTTAAATAATTTAAAAGTTTTTGGCGCACTAGCTTATAGACACATACCCATAGAAGTCAGAAAACAGAATGCAACAAAAGCAAAATCTAAATCGAAAGAAAAAATAGACTCAAAATTGGCACACAGGGCAGAAAAAAACATAATGATAGGTTATACGAATACAGGGTATTGTCTTGGAGATCCATATAACACAAAATCGTACATTTCATGTGATGTCAAGGTAGATGAAAGCCAAAATATAAAATCATTATTAACGAATAAAAAACCTCTAATAATGAAATCGATGGATTATGAGTATGATTTAGGAATAGTGAACCCAGTAATCTTAACGTAAACGTAAAGTACAATAAAGCATATATAGAAGATAATGTCCCAAAAACCTTTACGGAGATAGACACAAACCCCTTCAGGGAAGAATGGACAAAAGGCAATAAATGACGAATTTAATTCCCTTGATGATTTGAAGGTGTGGGAAATAGTAGACTATGATCGCCAAAAATTAATCGATACCAGATGGATTTTTACGATAAAGTTTGATGAATTCGGAATCCAAAACCTAAAGCTAGACTTGTAGCACGTGGCTTTAAAGATAGAACGGAATATGGTATTGCTGAAACCCACGGACCTGTAGCATCTATAGGTACCATAAGATTATTACTATCAATCGTCAATAAAGAAAAACTAATAATGGTACAATACGATGTAAAAACAGCCTACCTAAATTCACCCTATTATAAAACCAATTTTTGTTAAAAGACCTGAAGGCATAAATATTAATAGAAACCAAGTACTCGAATTAAAAAAGTCAATTTATGGTTTAAAAACCTCAAGCAAATCGTGGTACGACTTATTGGACATGAAAGTAAAAGAAATGGGATTTGAAAAGACTAAAAGTGACAGATGCTTATATGTTATGAAAAATGAAAATGAAAAGACATATTTTTTGAGTTATGTAGACGATATCTTAGTAGCATCAAATTCACAATCTGCCATCACGAAAATAAATGAAGAACTTCAAAAAGATTTTACAATTACAATTACGAATAATCCAAAATTTTTTGTAGGTTTAGAAATAACAAGAGATATCGAAAATAATACAATAACAATTTCCCAGTACAAACACATAGATAAAATGATCAAAAAATTTGGAATTTCTGAACTCAAAAATACAAATACACCCATGGAAACGGGACTAAAAATTGATAAAATACAAAATGGCAGAGATGACACTGAATACAGATCCATGATAGGGGGACTACTTTATTTAGCGAGACTGACAAGACCGGACATATTGTTTACAGTGAACTTTTTTTCCCACTTTCAGAATAATTCAAATGATACTTTAAAAAATTACGTAAAAAGAATATTCAGGTACGTCAACACAACCAAAAATTACAATCTAAAATTTACATCAAAGGGGGATGGAATTCAGGCATATATTGATGCATCTTATGCGCCCCAGGTTGACGATAAAAATATAGAAATAAATAATTTAGATAAAGGGAAGTCAATAACTGGATTTATGCTATTCGCCTATGGAGACTTGGTGGAGTGGAATTGTTGTAAACAGACTATTCACGCCTCATCGAGTACCGCGGCTGAAATAATTGCAGTTTTTGATACCCTTGATACGATTAAAGTAATGCAACACATGAATTTTGAGATTTTTGGGGAGAAATTAATGGTCGATATTATGGAAGACAATATTTCGACACAGAAAATATGTTCCGGGGGAAGTCAGAGGAAGTCACGAGCCCTAATGATCAAGTGTTATTCAATTTTGGAAGCTTATGAAGATAAAATAATATTTTTTAGAACAGTCACATCTGAGGATCAATTGACAGATATCCTAACAAAATCACTAGATCGGTCAAAATTCGAAAACATAATTGTGAAAATATTAAACGAAACGAATATATACACATAATAAGAAATTCAAGTCAAAATTAATACAAGTCCATAAACTCATTTTCTCCTATTTCAATTACAAGTCGTAAAATGTTCGAAAATAAGTCGTAACACGAAAATATTTGCAGAAAAATTAACCTTCAATTATTGTCAAAAAGAATACCTAATAACACCATTTACTAGAAAATACATGCTAAGATAAATCGAAGGTTTCTCGAATATTATAACAAAGAAAAAATTTGGAAAATCGAGCAAGAAAAAACCCTACAAATCGTATAATAAAAACCCTATACACTTTCCAACAAGCGTGAGAAAAATACACGAAATATTCCCACACGCATGTATGAAAGAAACTCTTCAACAATAAATACAATAAGAGATTAAAACCTATTACATGACCGCAAATTAAGATAAACCGAAAATGTTGCCTTATCTGAGAACATATTAAACGCCACTTCGAATACAATACAACGTACGAAAGATAATACACGATGCAACAAATATTATTCTGCAATCTTGTTCATGTTACTTTTAAGATAAAATACGCAACGTACGCTCGAATTCATTGAACTCCTAAATAGGAAAAACCTTTCATCATATTTTTTCTATCACCTTCTTTTATTTTTTTATTATTCATTCGTATATATGTTCGTGAATATTTTTTCATTTTTGAATTTTTTTTCTCGACTCGAATTATACTAGCGGAAATACAAATATTAGTCGATATACTTTAATAATTATGCATGTTACCATTTTAATTTTTTTATTTTTACATACATATACCATATAATATTTATATACACGATAGTGTTCATTTATTGCATGCATGTTACCATATTTATACACATATTTTTATTAATTTTTATTTTACTTTTTTATTTTTTTTTGCATTTATTGAAGCACAGCGCAATAAAATTTTTTTTAGAAAACCCAAGTTACCAAAAATCATGAACAAACAATGTCAATATTTTTCAAAATTTCTTATTATGCATATATTCTTTTTGAACTTGTAATTTTTGGAAATTCATATTTAATATTTTTTTTGATATTTTTTTTTAATAATTAATAATTGAATTTCAGGAAACATGATGAAGAAATTATTCGGTAAAATTTCAGGGGGGTGTTGATACGAAATCCCACCTCATCTCATTCTTCATCATCATCATCACAACATTCTATATATATATGTCATACGTACAGTCTAGTCACGAAGTGTTTCCCCTACTACTTTCGATCGCATATCGCTGTTGCTTCGCCATTTACATTTTCGTTTGTCAAATATATTTTAGTTGCGAAATAAACCTCTTAAAAGTCTAAAGTCTCAAGTTCTTTCGATCCTCGTTCTCCATACCTCACATCACATATATCACACTAGTGCTAAATTTGCAACTTTCATCATTTTGGCTTTTCATTCATCGTGATCAATTCGAACTTTGTTCAGGATTCAAGTCTGGTGAAGTAATCAAAGTCTGTTAATGAGTTTACGCCTGCTAAATCAAAAGTGAAGTGAAAAGCTTTAATCTCAGACCTATCTGATGATTAAGTTTTCTTGGCCAAAGATGCGAATCAGTTTTTCGAACAAACTTTGAAGAAAACGAATTAACGAACGAAAATATGTAACATGAAAAAGAATTTGTTTTATTACACAAACTTCAACAACATAATAACAATATAAAAATATTCAACAAAATGAAGTATTGGACTTTAACTGAGATTGTAATGAAACGGAATAAAAAGCAAGAAATTAATATGAGTAATCTCCTTCTAGTTTTGTTTGATTAAAAGTGGGAAAAGAATGATTCAGTGTTACCGTGTTGTTAGGTGACGATGTGAGTGAGGTTGCATGACTACCACCACAACACCCCCCTATAGTCTTGCATCCAAAGATCGCATCTAGACTAAGTTCCCATTTTCTAGAATGCCCTATCTAGTTTGATTTATATATTTGTGTTTTTTGAAAATAAAAGGTAAATATTTATTACTAAAAGAAAACATGATATCTCCCAGTTTTAATATTCCTCAAGGACGTTTGTTAGTCATTATTGAGATTACTCAAATTATTACAATAAAAATAAAAATAAATAACAATGTAAAATAGGAAGTGTGTAAAACAAATAAAATAAGTCTTCGATTTTTCATCACACAAATGGATGATCATTGAATACAATTAAATTTTATGTTTGTTTTAATTTCGAACTCAAGTAAGTAGAAAATTCTATCAAATATTTTAGTGTATTTTTTCAAATTCATGCACTCTAACTAATATTTTATTTTATTTTTCTGGTTCAGATAACAATAATTAATTGAAGGATTTATTCTCCAACAAATATGAAGCAAAATCAAACAGGTTAATTTCCAAAGTATTTATCTTTACATAGTGTATATCTTTTGTTATAGAAAGGACTTATTTATTTTTCAGGTACTGGTCAAATAGAAGGAAGAATGGATAATTCAACCGAATTTTACCAGTTTTGTTCGAAAATATGCAAGTATCTGAAGTATTTATCAGATTGAAAAGTTTATTTTTACCAATTCTGACAAGTATTTTTATTCATATCCTATCTATATTTTCAATAATTGACAATTTATGAGCATGAATTTGGTTTAGTTGTGAGATGAAATAAAATAAAATTAAATAGAATATAACGTAACTTCTAGAACAATTTGTGAAAGTGTTATCATATTATTCTTAACATAAAAATTTTAAAACTTATAAAAAATCAACAATTGAAAGAGAAAATGTTAAAATTTTTAAAATTTATTAATACTAACATATTTGGTTTCATCTATCACATTCGAGTGACTTATAAAATACAATAGGAAACAAGTATATAAAAAATAAGAAATAAAGATGAGATTTAGGTTTATTTCACCTTTATATTATCTCAATTCCAATGTAATAAATAATATTAAATAATAAAAATAAAAGTATGTTTCTCACAATAGTAATTATGAGATGATTATGTACTGAGTAAATATTTACCACATTTTCTTGGTACTAACCCCCCTATAGGGTTTAATTAAAAACAGTTTCCTTTTCTTGAATAATTTCAGAAAATAGAAGTATCTAGAATTTGATTGATTAAATTTAAATAACTAGTTTTATCAAGAGCTTTGGGCATAATATCAGCTAATTGATCCTTTGATCTGACAAATTTGATTTCGATAATTTTTTCATTTATGGCTTCTAAAATAGAATAGCACTTAATCATCAATGCTCTTGCCTTTTTTGGCCACCTCCCGAGCAAATTCTCAAAGCGCTAATATTGTCTTCAAAAATTGTTACTGGTTCACTAAATCCGAAAATAAATTTTTCGATGATACCACATAACTTTTAAATCTTCTAAAGCATCAAAAACTGCTATTGTTTCTGCTGCTGTAGATGATGTGGCTATAATACTTTGTTTATGAACATTCCAGTTTAATAAGTCTCCATTATTATATATGAGGTATCCAGTAATGCTTTTGCCTTTATTTAAATCATTAATTTCAATATTTTTTGTGTTGTCTATATCTGGAGAATATGAAGCATCGATATATGAATGTATTCCCTTTTCATCTGAATTAAATTTTAAAACGTAATTTCTGGTACTTTTAACATATTTAAATACTCTTCTTGCATAATTTTTAATTTGCTCATTTGAGCATGTTTGATATCTTGATAGAAAATTTACGGCAAATAAAATGTCAGGTCTTGTTATTCGCGCAAGATATAGGAGTGCACCTATCATAGACCTAAATTCGGTATCATCTTGGCCATTTTCAGTTTGGAAATTTTTAAGTTTGTCTCCATTGGAGTATAATGTGGTTTGGACTTATTTAAATTAAATTTTTTTAATATTTTGTCAATATATTTTGATTGATTTAATGAAATGGTTTTCTTATTTAAATCCCTATTTATTTCAAAACCCACAAAAAATTTTGGATTTTCAGTTATTTTTAATGTAAATGAGTTTTGAAGTTTTTGTGTTATTTCATCGAGCATCTGATCAGAGTTGGATGCCACGAGAATATCATCTACATAAATAATAAAGAATAAATAATTTCCTTTTTCATTATTTTTGCAATATAAACATCGATCAATTTTTGATTGTGCTAAACCAATTTCTTTACAAGTACCATCTAATAAGTCAAACCAACTTCTTGACGAAGTTTTTAGATCATAGATTGATTTATTTAATTTTAGAAGGTGTTTTTCTTTATTTACAGGACAACCTTCTAGAATTCTAATGTATACAGGTTTGATGATGGGCGAGTTCACAAAAGCTGTTTTTACATCAAATTGACGGAGTTTTAATTCATATTTGTTAGCAGTGGACAATAACCATCTTATTAACCAAATAGGAATTACAGGTGCAAAAGTTTGATTTAAATTATATTCATTTCTATCTTTAAAGCTACGAGCAACTAATCTTGCTTTGGCTTTCATGTCACCATTTTCATCATTTTTACAAGTGAAGATCCATCTTGCATCTACTATGCTTACATCATTTTCTTTTGGTACAATTTTCCAGACGTTCAATTCATCCATAGATTCAAATTCGTCTTTTATGGCTTCCAACCATTCATTTTTAAAGGGATTGTTTTTTATATCATGGAAATTTTTGGGTATATGATCCTCTAAAAAATAAATTTTATTTTGGCTTATTACATTTACTATTAAATTTTCGTTCTCTGTAAGATTCAGATTTTCGACATATTCTGCTGGTTTAACGATTAATTTTTCTTTTTTAAGATGCATAATATTTTTCCCTTCATCAAATTTGACATCACAAGCATTATGTGTGTCAGTTGTGTAAGGATTTCTTAAAGCATATCCCGTATTAGTGTACCCAGCTAATAAATTTTTTTCGGCACAAGGAGCTAATTTAGGGTCAATTTTTTTATTTTTCTTTTAAAGCTTTTGTTGCTGTTTGTTTGCGAACTTCTACAGGGATGTGACGATAAGCAACACATCCAAATACTTTTAAATTTTGAATATTGGGTTTTCTTCCAAAAAAAAGTTTGTAAGGAGTTTTATTTCCCTCATTAGCCCTAGTTGGCGATCTATTGATTATATATGCGGCTGTTGGAACAGCATATGACCAAAATTCAATTTCTAATCTACTTTCTATCAACATAGTTCTAACCCTTTTCATTATTGTCTGATTTTGGCGTTCCGCCATGCCATTTAGTTCTGGTGAATAGGGTATGACTTGGTCTAATTCTATACCTTCATCTTCACAGAATTTTCTTAATCTAGTGTCTAAATATTCTTTTGCATTATCCGATCTTAATACTGCTATTGGTTCATCAGGAAATTTATTTTTCATACTTTTTGTAAATTCTATAAATCTTTTGTAGGTTTGGCTTCTATCAATTATTGGAACTACAAAGGTATATTTCGAAAAATGATCTATAAAGGTCAGAACAGTATTTCTGCCCCCCTATAGCTGTTGTGAAAGGACCCATAATATCGGATGATATTATTTCTAATTTTCTATTAGGCCTATTTCTTTTTTTATTGTGGCTAAGTCTTTGTGAATTTGCAAGTTTGCAAATTTCACAGTTTAAAAAATCTGTATCATTAAATTTTAAGTTTGTTGGTATCCCTACTTGCATTTTTTGCAAAATTTTTAGGTATCTTCCATTAATATGAGCTAATCTAATATGCCATAGATATTTTTTCCTATCAGAATTTTCATTATTTTTATAAAAATTATTAATTTCTGTTTCATTATTATTGGTTTCATTAGATTCATTAGAATTTTGGTTATCAGTATTTTCTTTGTGATTATTATCATTAAATATTTCGGGAAGTTCATTGAGATTTGAGTCATTTTGTATAACATTTGGTTGATGTGAAGGTTCAGCCTCTTGGCTAGTATGGATATCTTGTTGATTTTTGATTTCTATTAGGGTATCTTTTTTTTTATTATTATTTTGAGATAAATTTTTATTATCACCTTCTACTATTTCTTCACTAATTTCATATTCATCCCATTCATTTTCTGAATCAACTATTTCTTCCTCAATTCATAATTATCCCATTCATCCCTTCATTTTCCACTATTGCATTGCTTTTTCTTTTTCCTCAATTATTTCATATTTTACATAAAAGACTCCACATTCTTTTTTGCTGTTAAAATTATTTCTCCTGACTCAATTTCATAAATATCTGCTTCAAACTGTTTCTGATTTATACCATAATTTCCATTTTCTGTTATTTTTATTCCAGACATTATGTCTAGTGCCAATTCTGGAACGTAAAAGACTTCACTCAATTTGATTTCTATTTGATTGCCATAACGATTTTCCACTACAATTACTAATTCACCTACGTGAGTTGCCTCAAGATAATTTTCTTTTATTGCTACTAAAAATTGCCTTGGTTTTTTTAGTTTTTTTATATTTCTTAATTTTTTTAGGTCAGATGTAATGTTTACTTCAGCTCCACTATCTAATAATAATTTTTTTTGTAGACATAATTTATTTTGTTTTTTAATTACCATATTTAAGAGTTTGGGTTCTTTTTTATTTCCTTCATTATTTTTTTTATTTTGATTGGGGTTTCTATTATTTGTAACTTTAGCTATTTTTGGGCAATCTTTTTGTAAATGTCCTCTTTCATTACATTCAAAACATTTTAAATTTATTTTAACTTCTTCTTCATTATTATTTTGTCTATTATTACTGTAATTCTGGGGTCTATTATTCCCATAATTTTTGTAATTATTTCCACGATAATTGTTATTATTATATCCATTATTATTACCATTAGATCTGTTATATGGACGATAAGTACCTCTATTATTTCTAAAAGGACCATAATTATTACGTCTTTGCCCATTAAAATTTGAATTTGAACTATTATTAAAGTTTATTCCATTATTATTTCTAAATCCATTATAACCGTTACGAGAATTATTGTTATTATATCCTCTATTAAAATTTCTTCTAGCTAGAAAATTTTGTCTGTTATTGTCTCTATAATTTTGGCCATTATTATTATGATTTACATTAAAATTTCCGAAGTTTTTTAAAAAATCTGTTTCATTTTTACTTTCATAATCTTCTATAATTAATCTTTTCAATTTTTCAATAGTTTTCTGCTCCTGAGGTAAAACATTAAAAATTGATTTTGGAATAGCTTGGTCATGACATAGACCACTGTAAAATAGATTTAATTCTTGTTGGGATGCTATTGTCATTCCTGAATCTCTTACTTCTTGTAGTAATTCCTCAAATCTTTGAATATATACATTTATATTGCCTCCAGGTTTACATTTAAAAGCAACCCATTTACTGTAGGATTGACTAGCTACAACCTCAGTAATTGTTCCATAAACAGAATCTAATTTCTCAAAAATTTGATCTACTGTTTTCAAACTACGAATTTGTATTGCTATTTGAGGAGATACTTTATTTAAAATGAAATGTTTTGCATTATCTAGCATTACACAGAATGACCTATGTTCAAGTGGTGGATTATATATATCTTTTTCACAATTTTCAATGTAATAATTTCGAGATGCATGATTTTTTTGCCAGACACTATAATATTCTGCACCATTTATTGCATATTTTATTGTTTGACGCCATTGTTGATAAAATCTCCCATCAAAAATTTTAGTTTCAGCAGAGGTAATAAGTTTAATTTTTTCTTTTTCTTTTTGAGAAGGCATATTGTCAATATTTTCTATATCACTTTCTAATAGGCTATCTGATTGACTTAGTTTTGTTTGTAAATCCTTACTATCTTGATTGCTACTCACAAAAAGTTCTTTTCTCACTGGAGTTTTTTTAGTTTTATCTGAAATTGTACTTTTATTAGGTGAATCAGCTTCAGCTCTAATTGGTTTATTTTTACTTTTATCAGGAGTTTTTGTTGCTTTTGGTGTAGTTGGAGCCAGTGTAAATTTCTCTGATTCTCTTTGACTGGATTTAGTTTTTCTAATTTCTATAATTCCTCTTCTAATACTTATTGCTATTTCAAAACCTTTATTTTCTTTTTGAATTAAATCATCAAGGAATGCTAAATTTTCATTATTTTTATCAAATGGCAGTTCAATTTGATCCAGTTTACCGTATTTTGGTAACTAAATAAATGATAATTTAAAAAATAATCAATCTAAAATCTGAACATTAAATTTTCCGAAATTATTCCAGGTACCCAATTGTAAATTATAAATTGAAATTGTTCATGGTTATGTTTTATGGAATCAAAATAAAATTATTATTCTTGTTTCAATTTCAGAATTGTTGAATCCCAATTCCAGTTGCCCTATATGCTAAATATTTGTGCCAGCAATTATTATTTATGCACATAAAACCATCAATTTGCATAGTTATAGTATAAAAATCCAAAATAAAAATATAATTGTTGTGCTCAACTATTTTTCCTAAAATGTCCAATTTATAGGATTCGTAGTAAATTGTGGAATAGAAACCAATTTGTTTGTCTAAATATTCACCCCAAATTATTTTAAAATCAGTTATTTTTTCCTTTTCTTCAGTTGCTTTTCTTAATCTTTTTAAATCTTTTTTACTCAAAATAGTTTGACCTTTCTGTAATATCATTTATTAGTAGGATAAAAATTAAAGTTTCGATAGGATTATTTTGATAAAATCAATTCAGAATTCCGATAAAACAAAAGTGGAATTAAATTATCAAATAAAATTTCAAAAATAATAAAATAATTTCAAAAAAAAAAAATTTGATTTGTTTTAATTAAATTTTGATACTATTCGATGTATATTCAAGAATTAAACGAATATTCTCGAATGTATTTTGTTCCTTTCAAGGTTGAAGCAAAAATTTTCAGAAAATTTTAGTAATTCTTTGACATAGTTGGCACAACAGAACAATAGAAAACGACATTAAATGATCATGATATTTCTGTTACCTGAATAGAATTACGATTACCGATTACAATGTTGAACAAGTTGTTGCAAATCACTGGAATACTGGTAATTTTCAGCAAAGTTTTGACCTGATGATGATTTGATTTTGATGATTTTGGGCTGAATTTACTGGTTGAACTCGATGACCATTACCATTTTACCACCATTAAAGACGTTTTGACTTACTAATGACTCCGATGATTACCATTTTGAACGTTGAACTCAGCTTTGGAAAATTATTTTGCAATTTTTGATTACCAGTTGACCAATACTTATCGTCGTTTATTCGGTGTTTTCTTCAGTTTTCAACACAAAAACAAAACTCGGCGGATGAAGAACTATCCCAGTTCTTTGTAAATTATCCCAATTTACTCAATTATTGCTCGAGAAGAACTAAAAAAACGATCACAAAGCGATGCTACCATGAAGTGAAAAGCTTTAATCTCAGACCTATCTGATGATTAAGTTTTCTTGGCCGAAGATGCGAATCAGTTTTTCGAACAAACTTTGAAGAAAACGAATTAACGAACGAAAATATGTAACATGAAAAAGAATTTGTTTTATTACACAAACTTCAACAACATAATAACAATATAAAAATATTCAACAAAATGAAGTATTGGACTTTAACTGAGATCGTAACGAAACGGAATAAAAAGCAAGAAATTAATATGAGTAATCTCCTTCTAGTTTTGTTTGATTAAAAAAGGGAAAAGAATGATTCAGTGTTACCGTGTTGTTAGGTGACGATGTGAGTGAGGTTGCATGACTACCACCACAACAAAAAGTAAACATCAAGAAAAGTAAAATTTTAACCCACTTCATTTATTTTAGGACATAATTCTTGCATATTTTAAACCCTAATAATTCAATTTCTGTCTTCTACTAAATGTGGCATCAGGAAATAAATTTTGTTTAAAATTACTTGTTCTGGATCCCTTGTAAAAAGTATTGAGGTGAGTTCTGATCACTTCACAAGGAAAAGATAAGGACAAACTTCCATCTTAGAAAAATAATTTATTGACGACGTTAGTACAACGACTGACGAGTGGAGAACATTCTCCGTCGAGCAGTGGCAGAAAGAATATTGTGTTGGCGATCAGTGTCGCCACATGTGAAACAAATAAATGTAATAAACATGTTACATGCAGTGTTAGTCAATATGAGGTTATGTGTTCGTGAGGGAGTGAGGGAATCGTATCCCAACAAAAAGTTGTCGTTCAGTCAGGTTTAAACATTGTCAAAATCACCAAGTTTATGTCTATGTCATTACTTGCTTAAATTCAAGTCAGTGAACCAATAATATTATCTCAAAATTTTGTTCACGTATTAACTTTCATGAAGATGGTGACAAGGTGGTTGAGATAATTTTTTTTTATTGATTTTGGTTAGTTCTTCTCATTCTTCTTCAGTTTTCCCATTTAAACCCATTCATCAAATTCAGTTTCATTATTTTGAATACAATAAAAAAGATAAAATGACAAAATAAAGTTTTGCAAAACTAAACAAAAATATAAATTATGAAACTTGAAGGACTTGTATAGTAACGGGATTGTATGCCAAAGGTTTATACAAAATAATAAACGACTCAAAGAACAAAAATATTTAGATGCAGATATAGAAACATGGCTTTCCTCAAACAATAACATCAATGGACATAAAAAATATTTTATTTCTCAAGAAAAGGAAAGGTTTATATATTTAGCAGACTGGAAGCATATTTGATAAATGTATTGCGGGATTGTAAGACAGCAAATGAAATGTTAGGTAAATTGAATGATAGATTTAGAAGAAAAACAGTATCGAATTTTTTTATTTGCAAAAAATGGATTCCAAACACGGAAATTTCAAATATGAGGAAAAATGAAAAAATTTTTAGAAATATTTAATAGATATTCATGTAAACTAAAAGATCAGAATTATGAATTAACATATAATGAAGAGTTACAACAGCTAATGATAGCCATCACTGATGATTATGACATAACATTAGTGGCATTTAATAATTTAACAAATAGAGAAAAAACCATAGAAAAATTAAAATCAATGTTGATAGAAAAGAATGAAAAAATCTTTGAAACAAATACACAAATGAGACGATATAGGTAATTAAATATCTTTAATGTATTCTTGATTAATTTTTCGTGTTACCTTGTGAGAATAATAACAAATTATATTATACGTTGGCTTGTTATTCTCACATATCATTTGTTGTGGTAACTTTGTTTTAATATTATTTGTAGTCTGTGATTTTTGTGTTTGAAACCCAACTGTGATTATATTTTTGTATACCGTCTCGTCGCTAATCAACCGTCGTAACATTAACATGTCCGCTAATATTATGTGGAATAAAAGTTCGTAAAAAGTGAATATTTATAGTTTTATTTATGTGTTCGTAATGTGTGCGTCTAGTCTTTGCTCAATGTCTTCGTTAGTTTAGGTTTCATCGTTACATTTTTGTGTAGTTCGATCCGTTGGCAGTTTGTATTTTCTCACATACCTATATGACAAACTATTGAGGTTTGATGTTCAAATTTTTGATATAATCTGAGGGTTTTACTGTTAAACTATTTTTAAAATCAATTAGTTATGATATATTTTTATTTTCATCGAATTTAACATCACAGGCAATGTAATAGTTAGTTAAAAAAGATCTCTTAAACAATATCCTGTTGAGGTAGGTATAACCTATAAGTATATTATTCTTCGATCTGTGTAAGAGTTTAGAATCTATTTTCTTTTTTTCTTTTTATTTTTAGTTGTTGCATTTTTTGTATAATTTCAATTGGAATATGTCTAAAGGGGTGTGAACCAAAAGTTTTAATGTAATTTATGTTTGGTTTTTTATTAAAAAACATTTTTAAAGGAGTTTTAAATTTAGGATTTGATTTGGTTGGATATTGATTAATTAAATAAGCAGTTGTTGTTGCTGCATAGGCCCAGAATTTTAGATCTAAATTGCTAATAAAGATCATTGCCCTAATTCTTCTTATTATTGTTTGATTTTGGCATTCTACAATTCCATTAAATTCCCATGAATATGGAACTGTTGTTCCTAAAGTATTTCCCTGTTCTTGACAAAAATTCAACATTCTGGCATCTGTGTATTTTTTCACATTATTTGATCTCAAAGTGCCTATTGGTGTATCAGGAAATTTATTTTTCATAGAGTCAACTATTATTTGAAATTATTAAATATATCATTATGAGAGATTATTGGTATAACGAACATAAATTTTGGAAAATTATCAATAAATGTTGACATATATTTTTGATCTTAAATTAATAATGAAAAGAGTCCCATTAGGTCTGAAGAAATTAGTTGGAATTTCCTATCAGATTTGGTTTGAAAAGTATTATGACCTAGTTTAGTATTATTTGCAGTTTTGACATGTTTCACAACTAACAAATTCGTCATCTTTAAATTTTAATCAGGGTGATATGCCTATTGATAAATTTTGCAATAATTTTAAATATTTTCCATTTATGTTTCCTATCCTTCTATGCCGCAAGAATTTTTGTTTTTTAGCAGTAGTATTTGTGTCATATATTATTTAGTTTTGTTTATCAATATTGTTATTTATGGTTTCATTTTCTGGTTGACAATTTCGGTCAAAATATTAATTTTGTTTTCTGTCTAAATTTTTTTCTACGTTATTTTGATTATTATTAATGTCATTAAGGAATTCTAGATTATCATCTTTATGTATTTCAATGTTATTATTATTTGTGTTTTTAATTTGATTATGGTTTACATTTTTAAAATTGTCTAATACTTGATTGTTATTGTTATTTTTTAAAAATTGATCTACATTTTCATTTTCTATTTCATAAATATGTAAATTTTCACCCCTCTGAGGTGAATGTTGATCATTATTTTCTATCTCAAGTGAATATCATATTCATTCCAATTTGCATTTTTAGTATCTTGATCTTCCTCAATTCTTTTTTCAATCTCAAAATAATCCCATTCAATGTCTTCCAACACCATATCATTTTTAGTTAATTAGTTTTTATCTGCTGGTCCTTTTACTACGAATTGACAGTACAAATTCTTTTCCATCGTTTGGAGTAATCATGTATGATTCGAATATATTTTTGTAAATAAAGTTACAATATATGTAATGAGTTTTTGATTTATTTAGTCACTTTTAGATTAAAGTTTGTATCAATTGTTTGTTTCATTCTGATCTCCTGAGATTCTCACAACATGGTAAGACAGAGCAAGGTTTTACCAGATGAAGTAGGTGTAGGATTGTGTCACCTTTGGGTAATACTTTCAACTATTTTGTGAAAAAAAAAAACCACAACACAATAACAAAGATGAAACCATGGCAAATAGAATGTGCTATTTGCAACTGGGTGTCAATGGTGTCATTCCCTGGTCGCTTTTTGGGGCAAATAAAACAAATCTTATATAAATGATGCCAAGTCACATGTGCAGAAGTGAACCATTTAATGATAAGAAGCAACATTTTTATTATTAATATAAAAATCTACAGTAAAAATCACAATTACAAATATTTCCAACTTTTTATAGCTCTTATTGATTTAAGGTCAGTTTACAATGAAAGGGAATGGTAACGAGAATAGGAATGTAATGGGAAAGATGGTTAATTATTGTTAAGATTTGATTCTCTCACAACCACCCTCTACCTGAGACAACTCACAATAATATTATATGTATATATAAATTACTTGTACTGATATGTTCCATACATATTCGTAATATATGACATGTGGCAATACTGATATTAATACGCCAAATCTGGACATTCATGCATTACATGTTACGTTGATCTTTTAGTCGCTAAATAAACGGGTTTTATGAAAGTCAAATATTTGTTGGAGAATGATTGAAGATCGTGTAGAAAAGAAACACATGTATCTTAATAAGGTACAAAAATGTCAGTGGCAAACTAGAAGTTCGTTGAGCAAAATATTTTCCCAGCTGGGAATCAGTGCAGCCATATGGCAAAGTAGAAAAACATATTGTATATATTATTTACAGTTTGTGTAAAGTTGGAAACAAATAAAGTTATGTCATAAGGTTGTGTGGGATCATCTCCCAAAAATATTTGTGTTGTTTCTTTCTTTCATCTTCGTTCACCTCTCAACAATTTTTTCAATTCTTGTTCTCAGATTTTTTGAACTGAACATGAGTAGTTAACTTTCTTATCACTTACAATTCACAATACTGGTATCAGAGATGGCAATGTAGAATTGAATTCTGCATCTACATGTATATTCTACACATAGAATATGTAAAGAAGAATATCCAATTTCAGGTAGAACATGTAGAATAAGTAAAAAATAGTACTGATAAGGTGACAAAATACTGATAACATTGATAAGAGTTGTCAATTTGTTTATATTCTACTCATTTTTCACATATCCTACATATCACATATCACAAATGTGGAATATCTAATTCTATGTTTAGAATACCATCCCTTACTAGTACCCTTCTCATTCCCATCAACGATGTTTTGGGAACATTACTCATTCCTGTTATTTTTCAAGTTCTCATTCATGTTTCCATAAATTGTGAACTAGCCTTTATATGGCCACCTCTGGACATAGGTCATGACCATATAGATGTGTAATTCCTTTACAAATGAGATGAGTAAAATGCTGTTGCCACATCTCTTCTTTGACTATAATCATAGGCAAATATATATAAATAATAAAAGAACTCCCAATTTCTCTTGTGTAGTAGTGGTGCCATGGCTAAATGCTTGCCTAGTATAAGTGGAAGGTGGAAAGTTTGAATCTTTCAAGCATTTTTGATTTTTGTACAATTTTTTTTATGTGGAACACACTTCTATTTTCACCATATAGTGGTGTATTTAAAAAAAAAAAAAAAAACAAAAAAAAACACGGTGCTTTAACCAATAGAAATCTAGAAGGTGCTCATATTGGCCAATGAAAACACAGCTCCTGTTTGGTGGTTCATTTAAAAACGAATTTGGTGATATAAAATGTATCAATTTACATGATATATCGATTTGAGCTGAAGGAAGTCAGGAATATGGTAGGAATTGCTATCAATGTTCATATATCGATATATAATGATATTACAAGTGTATCTTGGAAGAAAGTTTTTCCAGCAGGTTTATATGTTATGATTTCATGTTTGAAGTTTGTCTATTGTTTGGTTGAACACATGAAATTATAACATTGATTTCAAATTGGTTTGTGGCATAGTGAATAAGGATGCATCCTTGTATGCTGCAGATTGTGGGTTTGAGTCCTAGGTATTTTTTTGAATTTTTTTATTTTATTTATTTTTGTTTTTTTCTGTCACTTTTTGGTCAAGTGGTGAAGCTGGTATGTGCAAAGTACGCCCATTTCTTTTTTTTTAAATATTGGTTAAGTAAGCTCTGAAAAGCAATATAGAAAAACAAAAATAAATAAAATAAATAAATTTGAAAGAATACATAGGATTTGAACCCACAACATAATAGCACACATCTTTATCAACTTTGTCAGGAACCAATTTGAAAAGTAATGTTATAATTTCATGTGTTCAACAAAAACATAGACGAATCTTTGATGCTTTCATTCCAGTTGAACCTCAAACATGACATCACATATGTAACCTGCTGAAAAAACTTTCTTTTGTAAGATGCTGGTATCGATATTTGTCATAATAGCTTATTATTTTTTTTAGCTATTGGTGTATGATTTCTCACTCTGAATAAACACTCTCAAACTTCGTTCTCCTAAACTTTACTATTCCATAGGTATAAAATGTTTACCACATTATTTCATTTTTTTTTACTAATTTCATTTTTTTTTTGTTTCATTCTGTCAAGTAGCTTGATGGATTCCACTATAAAAAAAAAGCAAAAAAAAAAAATAACTTTCAACATATACAATTTTTTTAATATCAATGCAGAGACACACCTTGCAACATAGGAGAAATGGTTCATCTGGATTACAAAAAAATAAATAAACCAAATATGATAAATTAATGGTAAGCAAGAAGTATATGGCCCTGATTATTTCTTTGTAGACATAGCTGAAAGCTTATAGACAGTTCTTCAAAGGCCTCTACTAGAATGAACCAAACAAAACATTGCTCCGAAAAATTAAATTACGATCTAAAATGGCGTATGTCTTAACTCTGGTCTCATCAAGACCAATTTCTTATTTGGAAAAAAATGGCGGTTCAGCATGTCGTGGTTTTACTATTGAGCCTTACGTTTGCAGTATAACATGACCTTCATTCTGTATGTTGATGTCTGTGCTTGCTGTATTTCAGTTTTTTTGATTTGTTCGTAATCGTAGTGAGTGAAGTATATACTAAATAGGTGTCGTGAGAGCGAAAAGCAGGTTGGTGTAGGAAATTTCGGTCTCATCTAGAATAATTTATTTCGCCAAGTTTCTGAAATCGTGTTGGTGTTATTTTATTTCTTAGTTTTAATTGAGAAAGAATCAGTGCTTTAATTTGGGTGATGAATATTAATCTTTGAACGTGCGGTGTTTTATCGAAATAAGTGTTGCAATGTCGCGTATTTTCTTACTAGTGTTCTGTTGCTTTAACGTTAGTTTTGGTTCAGAAAACTTAAACCTTAATTCGGTTCACTATACCGATGGAGGTTCGTTATCTTTTTCGTTTTTTTTTATTTAAGATCTTTCGTAAAATTTGTTATCTTGTTCACGAGTTGCAATTATGCTGTCCACTGTATTGATTCTTTGCCACTATTTACTTCCTACTTCGTGTACCTGCTTATTAGTTTAACTTAGTGTTCGGAATTTTGGCCACTCATACCTATGCTTTGCTTTTGTATATTTTGATGTCATATTTGCTAGAGAAATTTATAGGTTTCATTTTCTAAAAAATTTTCTACCTCTTTCTTTATGTTATTACAGTTCCTAAGCTGAATGTTGATTCCGATAGTGGTTACCATGGATTGGTAAAGGAAAATGAAACATTGGTGGAGGTTACTCCTCCAATTCAAGCCACTGGAGCTGAAATCTGTAGTTTTCGAATAATCAACAAACATCATACTGATGCTCCATTTGAGGTAAGTTTCATTTCATTTTTGCTACTATCATGGGACTTGTAAGATTTTTTCTCTGTTAAGAATCGATAATTTTAATTAATTAGAGTATGTCGCAAGGCGTCAAGTACCAGAACTAAAATTTTTCAAGATAAGAATAGCAATAGAAAATAGGCTTACGCTTCATAATATAAGTTTACGGCTGGATCGATGCATACCATATTCAAGTGTCATCATAATTTTTCTTCTTTCAATGTAAGTTAATTGAATTGAAAATAATCGACTAATCATCTTCACTTTTCACTTTTTCTTTTCATTAATTTTTATTATTGGGCTTCGTTATTGAGATGTTACTGCCTAAGTCTGGACTCTGGGTTTTATTTTATATGGATCGGTGTGGTGTGGGTGTGGGTGTGTATATATCTGTGTGTGTGTTAAGGGAGTGAAGAATCGGATTCCGTACCAAGTGGTCTCTGTACATAGATTTTCCGAGTAATTCATGCACACGTGGAAGCAACCAATTGAGTAGATGGGAATTGGGCTGAGAATGTAGCTAGCATGGAACTTATGACCTTTTGAATGTAAGGCCCAGCCTCTGACCGCTATATATCACGCAGACCCCGATTTCTTGATTTTAAAACAAAAGTAAATTACAAATTTATGATGAAGACATTTCTGTATTATTGATTTTTAGTACCCGGCGTTCTAACGTAAAACTTTACCGTATTTTTTCGACTGTTTATAATCATCATTTGTAGTGAAGAAGGCAGAGAATGTATTTGAGCAATGTATTTGATTTTGTTATCTTGGAAATACTTGAAAATAACAGCTTTGTTTTATTTGCAAAAAAAAAAAAAAATTCCGGGATGATATCAAAAGAAACTATTCCGCTACCTTTGAGTTGAGTTAGTTCCATTCCTCTTGCAAGAGTGGAATAGCGCCCATTGATTCCGACCCAGTGTCGACACTGCGTGGCAAATAAAACAAACCTAATGTTTGTTGCCCAATTCTTGTGGTACCCACGAGCCCTACGATGAAATGTTTTTTACCAATCTAAGTAGCCAAATAGATGAAAGTTTGTAAGTCAGTGATTTATTTTATTTTCTGAGACAAATGAACCGAATGATACTCATAAGTCCGTGTATACAAATTAATTGTAATCCTTGTGCAATTAAAGTATCTAGTCCTACTAAGTCGCATCCAATGAAAATTAAAAAAGGAATTTTATTGTGGTTTTGTTCCAGTGAATGTAAATTATCATTCTATCAGTTCGAGCCATCTTTATGTTTCATTATAATTTCTGTCTCATAATTTCTGTCACAATGTTCATGTGATAAAACAATTTTTGTGTTTCACGCCTCTGATGTCATGTAATAGACTTATAGTTTTTATTTTTCTATATTAATTGAAAAATTGATTTGCTGAATTTTTTATTTGCTGTTGACTTTTTTTATTAGTCGAAACGAAGAGTATAATGTATACATGATAAAGGTAGGTTGGAAAATTATACATTCATTTCATGCTTTCCAATTTTTGTCGTCAATTATTTTTGGTATTCACAGTCAGTGGTGATTACTGTATGTACTTCACGTGTTATCATTCGTAAAAAGATGAAATTTCTATTCATCAGTTATCGATACCATAAATTGTGACGAAGGATCTCCCTTCTCAAGCCGATTATAAATATCATCTGTCATTTTGTTACGCTTATATGAGTTATTACTTCTGGTTTTCTATTTTTTCGTTATTGAAAGCTGAATTGACAAATATTCTCACCTTTTCAAATTAATTTTCCTTCTTGAAATGTGATGAGGAATTTTCAGAATTCGTTTCCCCTTATATTATGGAAGTAGGTATCTGAACTCTGAGCTCATATTTCGTTCATTATTGTTTCGTATTGTATTGAAAATGTGAGTGCTTGATAAATTCGATCAGTTTTTGTTTTTTGCTTCCGTTGGAATTTTACTGTCACAGTTTTAATTTTGAAAATTTATTTTTTAATGACCAATAATCTGTGAAATGAAAAGAGCACCTAATCACATAGGTATTACTTGCCTTGATCCCATTTTTTTTTCAATAATTTCCTTTTTCTCGTTCTTGGAAAAAGAAAATTGTAATTTTACATTTACAAGAATTGACCACATGTTTTTCATTAAATTTTATGGAATTCCAAAAATAATGTACCATTCTCCGAAAATAGTTTCAGAACACGGAGATTAGCTTGGAATGCAAAGTGACTAATGCCTCAGATTTTTTTATTTGCTCTTTAGTACGTGAACCCTTTGATAGTTGGATTCGTGTCAAGTTGCTAGTTTGAGAAAATATTTCCAGTTGTGCTTCAAATTGTAATAATTTTCTTCTCGATAAAAAGTTGAAATAATCTATGAAGCTACAGTATGTGTACGGAATTTGTAACAGTATTCGTGAAGTACCCTCGAAATAAATATTTTTGCTAACGCCAATGTAGAAACGTCACTAGTTGTCACGTAATTGATGAGTTATATATTTTTTTTTCAATTTATTGTCTTCGTTTGTTGTAAATTTGATTTATCCTAATCCACACGACTTAAATATGATTCAAAAAAAAAAAAAGTCATACAGTATTTAGCCTGGAAACCCTGGAATGTTGAAAGTGCTTTGTCCATTGCTATTGCGACTTTTGAAGGAATAAAAAAATCATTCAGTATCGTAGCCTAAAAGAGATATGAATTCCTTGGGAATGACATTTTTATTCTGTCATACTAGTTCATGATATCGAAATTTGTTTTCAGAAACCGAGAACACTAATTTTTCAACCTCTAAAATTACATAACTTCTCCAGCACTTGAGAATTTATGAAGTTTTTCTTGTGAATTTTCTTGCGGAAATTTTTTGCGTGCATGACTTGATCATCGTCATTCTGTGTTTTGTTTGTATTCTGACAATAATTGTGTGGAATTATCAGATTGATTCAAATAAATACCTAAAGTTTTGAAGTTCTTTTCAAATCCAGCGTTTCCAGGTCTATGACTTTGGTCGTAGATTTGAGTCTTTTAGCCCAGCTTGTAAAATCTGACCTTTTTCTACGGCTATCAGAGAATTCTATGGGATTTCGTAATTTTCTACGTCTATTCAGAAATTTTCATATAGTTCTAGGTATTTTTGTCATTTTTGTATGTTTTTCTACTAATTTCAAAATTTTGAATTATTTATTGTGGAACTGCATGTAAATTCGTGTTATCTTAAAAACTAATATCAAATTCGAAATCAGTACCCCAAAATTTATATGTGTTGATGTTTCACAATAAAATATGAGTAGTAAAAATTTGGCATCCATTCGAGTACCTGGAGGTTGAAAAATTAGTTGAATGAAAAAATGAACATCAAACTTGAAATCAGCTCCCCTGAAAAAATATCAGCCGATGTATCATCCAAAAAAATATGAAAATAGTCAAAATTTTGCCCTCTTTTGAAGCTCCTGCTGGTTGAGGAATTGGTTGAATGAAAAAATGAATTTCAAATTTGAAATCAGCGTACGATATAATATATTTTCTGATATATTACATGATAAAATATGAAAGGTCAAAATTTGGTCCCATTTTAATGCCACTGGGGGTTGAGAAATGTTTTAGTGAAAAAATAAATGTCAAATATGAAATCAGTGCTCCAAAAAACATATATCACTGATATATCACAAAATAAAATATGGAAAGTCAAAATTTGGTCTCCTTTTGAAGCCCTTGTTGGTCGATGAATGGGTTGAGTAAAAAGTGAATGTCAAATTTAAATCAACACCAAAAATTACATACCCACTGATGTGTCGCAAAATAAACTACAAAAGGAGAATAGATAACAATCTAAAACCCACTTTTCGTATTGAGGCTTTGTCCTGCAAACTCTAATTTGTTTTATAATAATGGGGGAAAATCTAAACACCTGTTTTCTTTTTTTTCTGTATTAAAAAAACCGCTAAGTGCTTCATAGCTCAGTCTTCTGCCATTGAATATTTTTATCTAGTATTGGGCCTTATTATTGGATCCTTCCATACATTTAATTTATTTAGCTGATAACACTTTCTGTCTTGTATTTGTTGTATTAAGGTCATGTATGTTTAATACTGATATTAAGGAGGTTTCACTTCAAAAATTTACCGTGCAATATGATATTTTTTGCAAATTTTTAAGGGTTACGTTCAAAGTATTAAGTTTTTTCACTGTTTTCACCTCGCCGTGCTTTTTTAAACTGGTTTGTTTTTCTATATTACGAAGTCGGTTTAAATTTGAACACCATAGTTACCAGTTGTTATAACTAAGTATTTGAAGGTTCTTATCCTTGATATTGAAGATCCGTTAGTAGAATAATTCTGGCTCCCATGATGAATCGAAGTTAACAGTAAAAGATGTTTCGTCGTTTTATTATTCTGGTTTCATGACGCGATTATTATAAGCAATATTAGTAAAAACAAGAAGAAAAACGAGTCTTTGAATTAAATAAGCACCTTTAATCGTTTTTGTATTATTTCATTATTATATTGGTAATGTGACTGAAAAAACGTACCTATCACTTAGCGGTCGAAAAACAGAGTAGCAACTGTGTGGCATGTAGGTTCTCATCACGCCACTAGTTCCTTATCTTTTCAATTTTGGTTTATTCCACGTCATTATTGAGGAATATTCACCGTTGAGTTTCGTTTTCTATTTATTATACTTTACAATCTGTAATTTTATATGGTGAGAATGATCGGACATGGAAGAACATGGGATTATTTTTAGGGAATTGAAGGTTCATCATCTCAAACAAAACTCAACGTCATGTTTTTAGTAGATGACGAATTTTTTATTTATTAAATATTAGGTAACTAGGATAGACTCCACATAATTGCCCCCTCACAAGTTTCTGAATTATTCCACCCAAAAGAATAACTCAGGAACTTGGAACTATGAATGATTATATGGTTTAAATGAAAATGGTGGTCCCATTTAGTGTCGAATAAAACAAACTTTATTAAATGTAAAATAAACAACCGAACAAAACATAGATCTTTCTCGATCCTTCTTATGAAATAATAAAAACAATATATATATAAAAAAAAATAGGAAAAGAAATAGAGATCAACGTAGTTACTAGTTGTCTTACTTAATTTTAGCAGGAACATGTAATACTCAAACATATGGGCAAATACCAAAAAAGAGAAAAAGAGTATCAAGTAAGTTAATTATATATATATAAAAAAATGGAACAAAAGTCAAAATAAAAAAAATTCTTGATCTAAGAAAAGTTTTGATTTCGCGAAAGTTACAAGCAGTAATTGTATGTATATTGTGTGTAAACGCGTTATGGATAACTAGACCAACATTTTGTCCGAAATTTGTAGGATTGGGGCTTTTAGGTGTGAGAAAATGATCTAGATAGATCCCAAGTGTGAGAAAATTCATTGAGCAGAAATATGAGCGTTTCAGTTTATCCATCAACAGTGAGTGTTGACTGTTAACGATGAAAAATTTGCCTGTAATGAAAGTTTTTTTCAAAATCAGATTTATTTATCAAGCCGTGAAGTGAAAATAGCAGCTTCGTAAATTGATATTTATGTAAAAAATTTTTGACAACTAGAGTTTCTTAAGTATTCCCAAAAATGTAATTCATTATAAATTTATGATTGTTTTCGTTATTTTTTCTCTATTAATGCATGAATATGTACTAAAAAGTGAAGCTGGCAATTATGTTGAGGAACCAATTTTCATTTTACCTCATGAATTAATAAATAAAGTTAGCTTTGTTTTTATAAGCTTTTATTCTACTCACTACTGAGATTTTAAAATTAAACCAGTACTGCAGCCAACCTTCCACAACGAAGTAATGTTTTATTTTGCCTGAAGCTACAGCCAAAAAATAAATAATAGAAAGTTCATCTTTTAAAAACTCGGTTTTAACCTATACTTATTTTAGAGCTGCAATCTACCTATCATCAAATTTTGTGATTATCGCTAAACACAACGGATAGAAAATTTCTCACGTTGAATCTTGATTCATAGTTAATAATTAAATATCAGCTCCCATTATTGAATTTCTTACAGGTCGTAATTTCCAATCGATTGGCTTGAAATTTGGTATACCTATGTGCTTTAAGTCAAGGATATTATTTACCAATTTTGGTGCACGTCACGTCCGATAGGGGCGATTTTGTAGCAGTTTTAGCAGATTAATGGCTCTAAAAAAATTAATTTTCAAATTATGGTAACAAAATTTGGTACAGGTATTGATTTGAAGTATATCTAACATTATTCCAAATTTGGTTCCTATTGGTATTACGGTTTCTTCCCTGGGGTTGTTGGTGCTGATTTTTCATGTTATCTCAATAAAAGTTTCAATTCTCTTTCAATAGTCATGAAATTTAGTACAAAGAATACGTCCCATACAAGGACCGGACCTACCAATTTTGGTTTTGATTGGTAAATTTGTTCCCAACTTATTAGCTATTCGGTGTGTTACCCTTTTTTACCCTTCTGGTAATGGTCCTGAAAAATTAATTTTATAGCATTCATGGAGAAAATCTCTCTTCTAACCTAAAAACAATCCCATCTCAGAAAAAGATCAATTTTTGCCCGTCCCCACCCTCTGCCGTACTCTAGATTTGAACACCGACATTAAAGCTAATATTTTCTATACTTCGTTTTGCAATGTGGGATATTTTTTCTCATGTATATTTTTTTTTCCCCTTTATATATATAATCCACAATTCTCGTCACTGCAGGAAAGAAAACCATCGAATTATTCCCTAAAATTGTGCTTGTTAGAACTTGAAATAATTTTTCATTTCACAAAAAAATAATAATTTGTGACACATTAATAAAATATTTTGAAAACATGATACTATGATCGGTATATTTTATCGCAGGCATCGTATTTATGGGATATTGGTAATTTTTTGCAAAAAATATAAATATTTTACATATTATTTTATTAGAAGAATGTTGTTGATATAGGTAATTTTTAAACAAAGAAAATCTACTTTTTTTTTGCCAAGCTTGCTGCGCAAGTTTTTTTACTCTTTAGTGTACAGCTATTTACCCGACCGAAACTCGTGAACCAGGTAATTGATAATAAAATTATTAGTTGGTACATGCACCGAATAATTCATTCGATTAATATTCTCATTCTCTTCTGAATTCGTACAGGCGCTTGTATTCTTCATCTGGATAAGGGATTCTCAAATTTCTTTCATTCTTTGGTGTCCGACAACAGCTGAATTTATCTTTTTCTCAAATTTTGCGTATCATTTAATTTATTTATTTATTTATTTATTTATTTTTGTTGGTCTTCATAAGAATGAGGTATTCAGAACAAATAGTACAATTCAGTGTTGGGGTTCAGTTGACATTACAGAAAAAATTCCTTCTCACAATGTCCAAATTTCCTCTGTAGTTACCATTCGCGTATCACAGTTCCGATCTGAATCGTCAGTTTCTAATTAGATTAGGTAGTTGAAAACTTGAAAGAAAACATCAACAAATTTTTTATAAATTATGTAAATGAAAATTCAAAGTACTGTTATTGAATATAATTTTTATTTATTTTAACTACAATCTTTAAAGGCAAGGCAGACAAGCAGTCTCTATGGTATATTTTTATTTTTGTGGAAAGTCAATAATAAAATTCTTGCGTTGTAAATATCTAGCTGTCGTCGTCAAACAAATTACTGCAGTAATGAAATTAAATCTAGATTTCATGAGTTTAAAATTGAACCGGTGATTTGACTTTTTACGACCTTGTCGTTCTCCCATAAATGCTGAAAATAGTTTCATCAAAATCACAGATGTAGCCTATTCCAGCGATTTTCGCTCGAATGGTGGACTACTGATGTGATATTTTGCCAACAATTTCATACATTTTCCCGGAGATTGTGTTGGTGAAGGTGAAGGTAATGAATTGCAAATATTCCCCGAACTCGTTCATTATTCGTTGGTTTTGCCATAATCATTTTTTTTTTTAATTTTCAGACAACGTATAAATGTGAAAATAAATAAAATTCTTCGTAGGAAGTGTGTATGCTCCGCTGAAGCATTAAAAAAGTTATACTCAATTTTATCGTTAGCAAATGATAATTTTGTTATTTTCGGTGTTTTTTCGAATAATTTAATAAGAAGGTAATTAATTGAATCTACATTTGTTGCATTTTCCTCTAGTACTGGTTACGTACAGAAAAAAGCTTAATTGAATGAAATTATGTTACGCCGCCTTAAAGAGTGTGGTTTTTCCACTTTACTTTTGTAGTGTTTTAGCACGAGTTACGGAGTGTATTAATGGGAAAGATACTATGTAAAATTCACTGATGTATGGATTGTTTGCTTAATATTTTCGCTTAGCTTGTTCGTTAACGTCGTTCAGTCTGAATCAGCCAAATTTAAATTTTTTTCTTCCGAATTTTTTTTTTATTGGTTGTTTAAAAGTACCTGTGTATTTATTTATTCTTCAAACCAATAAATTTGAATCCAGTTTGTAGAATCAATGTAGGTACGTGAAACTGTAATCGTTCTATTTCGCGTGATCATTGTAAAAATGTTGTCGAAAAATTAATTTTAGAGGAAGTTCAAAAGATTGTATAAATACTATTTGCTCATGTTATCAGAATGATGAGTCGACTGTTTTTTATTTATTTTGTTAGTTAATTTTATAAGTTACTTTTGATATATTCTTTATATCAAGGACGACGATGTGTTAAAGAAAAATTGAAGACCTCTATTTTCCTAAAATCCGTCCGGTCCACTTTTCAGACTCCGCAACGGAAGAATGAAAATCGATTATTTTTTGGATTTTTGTCGGTGGGTTTAAACAGTCGAGGCCACAAACTTCCTGATAAGAGGATACAACACTTATCATTTGATTGGTTATTCTAAGTTTACTATTCCTTGTATTGCAGAGTTGACCCAATTGGTCTTCTGTATTTTTATTTCGACTGCTATCTCATGGTCAGTTAGTGAGTTAGGTCAGTGAATGTAACAAGTTTTCCCTTACAATCTTCCTTTTGAAATTCAACATAGCCCCCTTCTGTTGTAAATCGTTTTTATATTTATGAACTAGCGTTGGAGAAGAGGGTTATGCCCCGTCTCTGCCCGATCCAGTTACAAATCCTAAATGACCAAAATCATATACATCTGCGTGTACATTCAATGTCGATAGGTGGCGAAATATTATGCAGAAAGCCCTTTTGTATATATGTAGGTATATGTCCGTATATATAATAATACGCAGAGCGCCCAGTTTTTGTTCTTGTATTTTTTCTCGTCGTTATCTCGTGATTAATTCGTTGTATATATAATCTGATGGTGGAAATGAATTTGTTGTTAAAAAATAGGGGGTTTGTCGCTAAAAAGTTTTTTGTGCCATCATTAGTTTTTGAAATAAATAAATTAAAGAACGGAAAATTTCTCATTAATTTGCAGTTTTTTTATGGCCGATTTATGAAAAACTAATGGCGATAAAAAAATTAATTTTGTTGGAGAATTCAGGAAAATTTTCTCCTTTTTTCAGTGGAATGAACGCCAGCTTCGTAGCTTCAATAGTAACTGAGAAATCGTGTAATGAGGGAAGAGTAGTTTTTTTCAAAATTGAAATGTTGTGAATGTTGCCAAAAACGCGGATAAATATACAAAAATTGTGATTAAATTTTATTGTAATAATATTGGGATTGAATTTTATAATATAGAAGACAATAGAAGAATAGAAGATAAGCGCTTTATTTCAGAAGGGAGTGAGACGAATGTAATCCCCTCAGAAAATTGTATTCTTTATCGAAATTCCTAGATTCATCCAACCTCTCTTCATAACTGGTATTTTTTAATTCTGTTTTACAATTATCAACATTTTTGTTTGGTTTATGGTGGGGTAGTGGAAAATAATTAATTGAACTTTTCTTTCTCGCTTCTCTTGGAAAAACCTGTTGAAAATCATACAGTTTTTGCACTTATATAAGTATTGCCTATATATTTCGAAATAGGATATTTTATTTTGTTTTGATTGATATTCAAAATGAAAATTTTTATTTCCTTTTAATGTTAAATTTGCTTGCCTACGACCAAAAACATTAATTTTTGAAAATTGTTATTTTTTTTTTACAAATACTTATTATTACGTACTTCAAATAAATAAACTTTTATGTAATGAAATAATATTTTTCCGCGAAATAAAATTATGAAAAAGTTTTCCGTACTTCACCCTTACCTATTCTGAGATTAATTTTTTACCAGATGAACTGTAGCATTGTAAGGAAAAAAACCTTTATACTTGTTGATTCGAGAAACCATAAAAATTGAGAAACTTGTTGAAACTGAATCGCTTTAAGTCTTAAGAAGTATGAAGTAAAAAAATATTAACCCCAGGGAAGAGTCAGTTGAAGCTAATTTAAAGTTTTCAATGATTATTTGTCTTAGCAAAGATAAGATAACGGTTCGCATTCTGTGTGTGCTTGTAATACGAATATTTGAAAATATTCAATAATTAGAAGTTAAATAATGAAAAAGTATTCTTGTTTTGTCTTTAAGCTTCGCGAGCAGAAATGTATTAATAAATTGGGAAAAAATGAATGTCTGAGTTGTTATAAAAAAAAAAAAAAACTGTCGCAGCAAGGTACGCTGGAAAATATGTATATATTTTCTTAATCAAATGAAAAACTAAGTAAAATATAAATAAATAAATAAGTAAATAATATAAAAAAATCAAAATATCAAAATTATTTCGTAGAATGCTGGGTGAAAATTATGTTTAATGAAGTGTGAAGGATATTCATTATGAATTGTATTGTGAAGTTATAAAATACGAACGCAAATTAATAAATGATTGTTCAGCAAATAAAATAATGGCAAGACTGCTTTCCGACTAGCTTCGTTGGTTCGTCTGAAATTGATCTTCTCTTGGCAAAAATTCGAGATTTTTTCAAATAACTTCTACCGATCGTTCAGCCAATTGAAACTAAATTTTGCCGAATGTTAATAGAATACCTATAGTGTATTCAATCTCGGTACGAAAGTTCAATCCTATTGCTTGACAATTAATCATTTTGAATTCAATTAAGCCCCATAAATGCAACCTAACAGAATGTATCAGACGTACATTCGGTCAGTCTGGACCAAAAATAACAACCCTCATCTTTGTCCAGATTCGAATAGATAAACCAAATTTCAAAAATACCGGATAAAAATTGTGACCTCTATTATGTTTCATAGGATTGTATATTTATGTACAATAGGTACGTATGAATTTCAGCTAATAATGCCAGAAGTGTCCTTAGGTCACGAGTCGAAAAATGAACTTACTCTCACCCCTGAGTTGTGATATCAGATCAATTTTAATAAGTAGATTTTCATCTAAAACCTAAATAAATAAAAAAGGTTCTTTTTTAATTTGCAGTAACATCAATATTTTATAAAAAACCATCATTTTTTCTAGTGCTCGTTCATATGAAAATTGAAAAATATAACAAGTAATTACGAATTTTCTCGTTTTATTTTCGATTTGAGGTTGGTTTTAATTCATTATTCTGTAAATTTATTGTCGTTTAGGACTAACTGATCATTTAAGCCCACTGACGAAGTGAGTAAGAAAAAGTAAGAAAAATTTATCCTTGTCTTATCTTCCATCTTTTTCTTTCTGGAAAAACTTGCGTACGGAGTTCAAGTTTTATACTTACAAATGAGCATTGAGCACTATTCACATATTGGTTTTTCACCAACTGGTGTAGAGATGAGAAGAACTGGAAATCATGAAGATATTCTTTTGCAATGAAATTTCTCGTATATTTTCACTATTCTTGGAATATCTTGGAACTAACATTAAGGTCAGTTCTTCATTATGATAATTAGTCTACTTACTATGTTCTTGGTATTGAAATAAATTCTCAATAATCCTAGATTACCCTTTCAAAAGGTTACGAGTGAAAACAAAATTTTTTGAGTGTATTAATAAATATAGTGATGTAAAATGTGAAATTTCCTGCATAAAATTCTAATTGCGTTAAAATTGTCAAAAACTAACGATGTAGACAATAGCTCTGTTTGATAGGATTACACTAACTTACACCAACCTACACCAGTAGGGATATTCCACAAATATTCAAGTAAAACATGACGCAAAGTCATATAACATTCCCACATTTGTGGAATCACCCTCCTAGTGTAGGTTGGTGTAAGTTGGTGTAGTCCTATCAAACAGAGCTAATATTTCGCTGGATTTTTGACCGTCAGATACATTTTTGTGGAAACGTTACTAAGTTCTTCTTTCTCATTGTATTTCCATATTTTGAACTGAAACTATCCCAGAAAATTAGCTGTGAAGAAAATTATCTATATTATAAATTCAACGTGCATTTTTTCCCCTCATCTTTACAGAAGTAACTTCCTGATACATGCGTTTTAAATCTTGTGTGTGTATCGACGTAAACGTAACTTATTTTTTTGTATTATTTCAATTTCGGCTATTAAAATTTGACTAGCATAATTGTTCACTGTATAAATTAGGTGGTGTCAAAAATATTGTGAGCTATTTGTGCTTTTATTTGTTTTTCAAAATAAACGAAAATCATTATATTAAGGTACGTTTTTTTTTATGGAAAAGTTTCAAGCATCTTAAAGAATCTATTACCGATTTGCAATGTTTACTTATGTAATGAGAATCGCCTTTAAAGCAGGTGGTTAGAGATTAGTCGTTATTTTGAAGGTACATATTTGAATATTTGTTTTAAAAAGCCAAATATTCAGAAATTTTCTTTTTTAGCCAAGGTCAGTGAAAAATACTCGTGCAATTACTTTCTCATTGACATTATTAGATGAATATTGTATTGAACGGGGAGTGTATGTATTTTCATTGCAGAGTTTATTCTGAATATTTTAGAAATGATTGAAAAATAAAAATCAACTCATACATTCTCTATTGGTGAATATTTTCTGAGCGTACTCTATTTACACGGTTTCCCGCTCGTAATTTTAAATGAGTTCCACAACGGTTCTATTTATTATAATAAATTCATTCCCGATGAATGAGTATTTCTTAATGATTTCTAGGCATTAGTTGCCCTCCGCTTTTGTATCGTGAAATTTTGTCGTTTGCTGCGGGTACACCCTGTATGTTTGCATATGTCAGAGAAAAAAAAATCGATTTGTTGGGTACTTTTGCCCTTGAAAACCGTTCCCTTAGTTTCCAATTTTTCGTTGTACTTAAACTTTGTTTTTGTGAGAATTCGTCCTTAAAAAGTTTTGAGAATTTTCGAACCGATGGTAATTTCTCCTTCTCTTATTCAAAAGTGGTCTTTCTTCATTTTAATTCCTCTTGCGTGTTACCCAGCCGAAAAACTTTACCATCAAATTTGAAACACGTCATCAACTGTCAAAATTTGCCGAGTCAAAAGCTGGAGTGGTGTTCTGAAGTGAAAAAAGGATCTTTCTGTGCATCTGTGGCGTGAGTCATTTATTTACAAATTGATATTTAATGTAACTGAGGATAATATATTTTCTACGCACGTGCGAAGTATCGCTGTAGCCAATCGGTGATGGATTTTTTTTCTCTTTCTCACGTAACGTCAAAATTGAATGATCGCTTGTTCTACATTTACTAGATTTGTAATTTTGTACCTCATCGATCGCTTCGTTAAATTACTAACGAAGGGTTGTTAGCCAAATACACCGTAATGAAGATTTAGTGACTCCATATTTAGCTTGGGCAAAATGTTTTCATCAATTTCCGTTAATCGACTGCCCATATTTGGTTCGTGTGCTTCCTTTTAAATTTTCCATAATTATTTTCTTATTTGACCTATTTCTGTCATTGCAGTTGACACAAGGGGTGCTTCGACCGCTGAAATTTTGGTTCTCATATGTTGGTTCGATGAAAACCACTAATAAAGGTATATTTTTGGTTGGTCATCGTTCTTGGAGACCTTTTTGTTTTTTATGTGCCCTCGGTGATGAAAATCGTTTTTCTTGCTAGGTATTCCATTCAGTTGTTGTTCACGTGGTTGATTGCTCTTCTGGAGTGCGATCATGAACAATTTGATAAAATTATCAACTTTGATAAAATTCTTAAGTTGAATTCTTAAATTTATTAATTGATGAAAAACAAAAAAAATGTAGTCATGAATATTGTGATAATTTTTTGATAACTTGAAAAGGTACCTATGTGAACTAAATACTTGCAGGAATTCTTCAGTAAGACTAGTAAATATGAACTACAATCTTCAATGGAACTAACTCGGCAATAATTACAAATTTTCAAAGAAATTACTCCATAAAACTTTTGACTTTTTCTCATGATGAATGGAAATTGATGTTAATAATGAGCGGAATTGCGATCGAATCGTTAGTCGCCAATAGCTGAAATTTTTTGGAAAAATTCAGGTATATTTGCCAAAGATACTGTGAAAATTTCATTGAAATCGAATGATTAGTTCTCGAGGTATCGCTGAAATTCTGTTGGATTGTGTAATTCAATTATATTAATGAATTTGATCTACTTACTTGAGTGATTTTAACAATATCTTGAAAACTACCCGTTTGATTTCAGCGAAATTTTTACATCAGGATCTTTAGCGAACATACGTTAATATCTCTGTAAAATTTCAGGTATCTACAAACGACGGTTCGATCGTAATTGCACTTGACAACATAGAAGGTTTGCATAGTTTTACCTCATCAAATACAGCTTCTATATTATTCTGATAAGACTTAAAGAATTCATTCAACCTTCATCCTCATTAAAAACATAAATACTTATTAAAAACGTGATATAATCATATAATTGGTCATAAGTGAGCACAAATAAAATTAAATCGGTGATTATGAAAGAACTTTAGATGATTACCAAAGGTATTAAACTCTAACAACTGGTGGAGAGGAGTTGATAGCTAGCAAATAGCGATCTATATCAATTAAATTATGAAGTTAATAAACTTTCATGATTGTGTTGATAAAATGGTAAATAATCCTTAGCAACTCGTAACAGTTATCAACTCAGTTCATGATCGCACTCCTGAGTACATAGACGGTAGATGAACTAATTGAGTGACAAGGTTCTCCTATTAGACAGTGGAATGAGCTTGTGCTTACGTGATTTTTTGATTCGAAAGAACACTTTTTCTGCTAATGTGAACTCTTGTCTATGATCCCATTCGTCGTGAATTGAAAATATAAATTGAAGGTAATTTTTTATGGCAAAGTCAAATACATATCGAATTTTTCAAAGATCTTTTAAAGTGTGACTCGGATACGGAGTACGAGTAAATTTGTCGGATGTTTTCAACATGTAGATAACATTCGTAAAAGTAGCGGCTATTGAAACTTCAGACAGGTATTTATATCGAGTGAAACATGTAATTGGATTGAAAATTGCTTGGTTATTAAAATTCCTCAGTATTTATTAAGCTGAATGCGATTAGAATGCGATCTGAAACATTGATGAATTCGTCATTTAAATTTAAAAAATTGATGGTGATTTTCTTTTTCCTGTTTTTTTAAATGGTCAGTGGTCTCGCATGTGTCACTTATCAATAAGAACGTGTCTACATACATTTTTAGAAACCCTTTCTGAGAGTGCGGTTGTGAAAAAGACCAAATAAATTATGCCGTTATCACTGCACTCAATAAAATTCGTGTCAAACGGTACTTCCCATTCACCGCTAAAAAATTCTATGTTTGAAGCACTTTTATATATTATTTTGTCGTTTTTAATTATTCAATCAGGAGAAGATGGAAACAATTTTGAATTCAAATTTATTGTGTAAAAGAAAAAATTGGTGAATTTTAATGATTTCCCTGAGTTATTTCACTCTTGCGCCCAGTTCTTACAGGCGTATGGGGAATTTTTTTATAGAATTAATTTATTCATATTACCCAAGGAAGCGTTGGAAAATTTCTCAGAACTTGCGCTGTTTGTAGGTAAATATGTTTGATTTTCGAAAAATACTCGTGGACTCGGATTTTATTCAGTTGCAAAAACCGGAGGATAAACGTACATATCTTCCGCGGCTGACCGGTTTTAATGATAAATCAAAAATGATGTGTTGACTTCAGCTTTTCTCAGAAAGTTTTTCATTGATTAAGAACTGACGAGTCACTTTGACATTGGATTTAGTATGAATTCAATCAAAGTAATTTTTAGCTCCCGTAATTTTCGAAATAAATCACCTATGTGTACCCCCTAGTGGCAAAAAAAGTGCGTTAAAAAAAGAAAAAGAGCGGACGTACGTACCTGTAAATACATGAAATCAGACTGTTCACGTCTGCGGGTACGCACAATTTTTCACATATAATTTGAATATCCATATACGTATATGTACAACATACATAAAACATATATGCTTAATATTGTGCGTGACATGCATACTCATTTAATGCATTTCAAGCATATTCTGATGCATACGTCTAAAATCATATAAAATGTAAAATTTCACATGCATCATACATACAATTAACTACTGAAAATATTATACTTACATTTTAACATTGGTTTACAGGAAGGTGTCATTTTTCATGATACAATTATTAGAGTGAAAACTGGAATATGTGGTGTTCAGATCTCAAACAGATCTAAAAACTTCTTTGTTTTATTTATTTATTTATTTATTTATTTATTGTTGCTAATTAAGGGTTGTGTGGCAGAATGTTTTTTTTTTTTTTAAATTTACCATTAGGGTTTCAAAAAAGAGGCAAAAAATTATTTATGAACAATTATGTGCAGTACATCATATATATTTTCAGATATGCTGATTCCATATTTGATGACAATTTTTTTATCAGTGGCATCAGAAAAGCTGTTATGTTACATTATAAGTTCCAATTGTGAGGTTCAGTGTAATTATCATTTCATAGAGCTTAAATTTGGTAATTAGTATGTTCCAAACCTATAAACTACTAGTTACAAGTTTGATTAAATTTGATTGATTAGTTCAGTCTTGGGGACTGATAAAAGTACAATCAGTCGGGATAAGATTTAATTATCATGGTAGAGGGCTCAAATTGTGCAAACATGTTTACCAAGTATATGAGCTTGCAGCATTAGCATTGTCCAATTTTGGTCATTCCTCTATTCACCTCCTTCCCATTTATAGGACTCTAAGAAAAACTAAGCCTGGGCTGCCTTGCCTGGGTTTATTTAGTGTGGAACTGAATCCAACACCATATCATTTATTCTTGCAGCTTAATAAGGAATCCTCTGTAAACAATGAACACTAGAAATTCTTCCAAAAAAAGGTCATTCAGTTTTTAAAATTGTAAACATATCTGAAATACATGAGGCTTAATTCCGAGTCATAGGACAACATTTAAACTCATTTTTATCAACCTTTGGAAGTAAGAAGATTTCACGCTAACATTCAGTGATGTTAAATGAAACCAAAACCAAAAATGATTGAAACTGTTTCTTTGAAAAGATCTAAACAAGAACCAGAATATTTCACTTTTGAAGCGAAAGAACAAAAAAAGAATGAAAATCTTTTCAATAATTTCACTCTCAACAATAAATGAATGATAAATTTTGAAAAAATAATTGTTCCCATTTTCAAAAACATTTGAAGAACTTTTCAAGAATATTTCCCAGTTGTTCTCGTTTTGTTCTTTAAAAGTTCCGTTATAGATTTGAAGTGGTGGTAGTTCTGTAGTGCGTAGTGTTTTCATTCAGTTATAAAAAAATTTTGTTTGTTTTGTTAGTTGAGTTACACTCACACGTTCATGTATGGAAATTGGAAATGGAACTGTAGAAAAATTTCATATTTACATTTTGAAGTTTTCTTTTCTAGCAATACAACCAACCTAAAGTAGAAAGCTGTAATGCTGGGTTTTTTTTGGCCTATGATGTCATAGGGAAAAGGTAGAGAATTTGATATGATTCTTCTTGTTAACTTAGAAACTTTGAATTTCTACTATTGTTAATTTATTTAAATTTATTATTTAAATAAGAAAAATTTGGTTTGGTTTTATTGTAAAAAACATCGAATAAGTGTCGTGGTACTACAACCAATTATGATATGTGTTGAATGTTGATATTTTGATAATTTTCAACTTTTCAAATTCATTTATAGTAGTGTCCTTTGAAAATTTAAATTCCATAGGTTCTACCTGGTGCTGTTTTTGAAATATTTCATTTCTTATAAATGTGATATAGTTACTTTAGTTGTTTAGTTATTATTTTATATAGTTGTGGATATCTTTTGTGGAATGAAAGTCTATGAATATTTTCCTGGATAATTGAAATCATGATCATTATGTGGAGGCATTCTGTTCTACAAGTACTATTACTCAAATTTATATTCCTTTTTCATCTCAGAATTCGAACTGATGAGTGCTCCTAAAGAAATCTCAGTATTTTTTCAATGAACAAACTGAGCTTTATATCTAATTTGAACTGAAATTCACTGGTATTTGTTGCATTTTCGGACCCAGTATTTTTACTACAGATATGACTCGATGTATACAGTTAGACTGTAGAAGAACTCAATTTAAAAAAAAAAGGACTTATCCCCTCCTTGTATATCACTGTTCATTCATAATTTGTATTGAACTGTGTATTTTTCTGACTTTAAATTTTGGTTGCATATTGTCCATTGTTTTTCTATATTTGGATTATTTTCTTTAGTTATCGAATGTTTTATAAATGTAAAATGAATTAAATAAAAAATTAAGTATTTGCCCATTTCTTTTTGCAATTGCTTGAAGGAATTATTTTTTGAAAATCTGCTAATATTTCGAATTTGAAATGTGGGAGTAACATAATTATACTTAATAAATTCTGTTCAATTATTTACTTTTAAATTTTACCAAATATTGTAAAAACAATTAATTAGAAAAAAAAAAGACTTCAAAATGCCTTGTTCACAATGTACTTAGATGAGTTTTGTTTTTGATCCAACCAATCAGTGTGAAGAAAAACTTAATCAAAAGTAAAATTGTTTCGTAACTCGTAGTTGTAAGATTGATTTTGGTTGAAGCAAAAGTAAAAGTAATAATTGAAGTGTTGAAACCCTGGAAAAAATTGAGAAGAACAAAAATAGAACAAAAATAGAACAAAAAAAAAAGGTTTTGTGTTTTGTCACTGACCATTGAAATAACCTGTGGATGCAAAGAAATAACTAAAATTGGACAGAAAATGGTGTATGTGTCTACTCATTGAATTGCCACTAACGGCTCTTTTAAACGCTTCGTATGAGCAATTTTACCTTCAAGCTAGCCTCATATTATCTAAGTCGGTGCTCTCACTTTGGTTTGGTGCGAACTACTCTTATACTTTTGTTTTTCATGAATTCTATATTTTCAAGCTACCCCTGAAAATACTATAGAAAATGTCGTAGTAGTATATGAATGAAAAGTCTCCAAAAATTTGAAAAATGTCAAGAATAAATTTTCATCTCCTATGTAGGTATTTTCTATGAGGATTTCAAAATTCGTCGTAGCGAATTGCTAAATTCTTCATAACTTTGCTCAGGGTGTAAATTTTCGGAGTTGGAATTTTTTTCTCGCGTAATTAATAAATATTTTCCTGTTGGCGGCGGCTGATTGAATTCGAATAGTTTGAGCCTAAAGCACACTTTTATGAATAATCGAAGATCACGTATAGCCATCTAATCTATTCCAGTAGTTTAGCCCACTTTCTCTCCTTTCCCCCCACCCACTTAACGTATGGCAACTTGTGAAAAATTTTCATAGGTTCGACCTGATAACGAACGAAAAAAATTCCTGCTGTAAATTCTTTTCAACCACCCTAGTGCTAGTTTCTTTTATCTAACAGGAATTTCTTTGTACGCGAACATGGATAGGAAAATCGAAAGGTCGGAAAACTTTCATCTTATCGTCGGAAAAGTCTATTCTCCTATAATTTGTGAGTCTTTTCGAACCTCTTTGTGGTTTTTTTGTTGTTTTTTTTCCTATTTCAGCGCGGTGCTTCATCGGTTTACGACAAAATGTTTAGATTCGATGCTTTTTTCCTCGCCTTTCATTATTTTCCGACGGTGTAGCTCGAATTTCAGTATAGTGTTTTCCCTCGCCAGTTTCTCAAATACTTCCACGATTTATAAGACTATTTTTGTCAAAATTGTTGACTTGAATCTCGTCTCTGAGAGCTTTCTCAAATTATTGCAAAATGTGTCGATGTTCTTTTGACTTCGACGTAATTGAAGTTTTTCGGAAATTTTTTGCGTTACAATCACAGAACACGTCTTCAAAATTCAAATCAGAAAGATAATTAAAAAAAGAGACACGTTAATTCGAAATTAATTAAAAAACTCCCGAGGACGAGAAAATTGAGAGAATTTTTTCGTTTTCATTGTATTTTTTTGAAAGGCCTGAGTAATTAAGGTTGATAAATTTACCAGATGGGACGAATGATTTTTCTTTTTTTTTTTTCCAAACTGAAAGAGAAATATATACCTCATTATCGTGATTATCTTCGTCGGATTAAAGCTCGGATATATTCCACTTTGCACGTTAATGACATTTTAATTTTGTAGTAGTTCGCCGTATTTTCTTCGCCTATTTTTTGACTTCGTTTTAGATGTCAACTTTCTTTTTGGGCTACAGTTATTTCTAATTACAATTTACAATATCGTTGTGTCTCAGCTAATGGAATATTGATTTTTTTGCGAAAAGACCTACATACAGCAACACGTTAAGTTGATTGAGAATTAATTCGACCATTACTTTTCTTTAAATTCTCAGAAATCAACGTTGATGTTAATAAGAGTGTAAATTAGAAAAAGAAAGAAAATCGTGATAATTTTTTTTCCGCACGGACCACAGAATTTTGTGTCATATAAGTACTCCAATAATGCGTCATTAGTGTTGACGTGATGTACATGTAGATGAGTTTCAATTGCTTTATTATGGAACATTAGTTTTTGTTATAATCACGGATCGAAATTCATATGAGAGAGAGAGACTAACGAAACCCATTTTGTTTTCAGTCTTGAAATATTTATCCACATATATGGAACTGGATTCGAAAATTTCCTATATTAAGATCATTGTTTGTTAGCTTACCACTGATATGTAAAGACGCCTTTAAGGGTGAGGTAGTTGAAGGACCGAGTTCTCCCCACGTGCTCTCTAGAAGAGAAGAAAGATACGTTATTCTATCGATGCACGCGTATAATTCTAAAATTGTGGTTTGTGTGGCGGTTGTATTGGATGTTATTTGTTTAGATTTACTTCTTCATCCATTACCCGATGATAACATTTTCTTGCTGAAGTTTCCAATGCTTCATGTACGTTTTTTTTATGTATGTATCATTGTGATGAAAAGTTGTTGAAATGAAACGAAAAGTGAAATGTTTCACGGACTATTTTTTTTCAGGCCTTCAACTCACAATATGTACTGCTATACTTCACTTTAGTATAGCCCCTCCCCTTTGGCCTTATATTGTCAACAGTCTATCATAGTATTTGCCTGTATATATTTTATTGATGTTTTTTGAGTGCAGTTCTTTGTGACATTCAGGATTTTTATATTTTTAAAGGTTGACAAAACTCAAAGAACGATTAACACCGCCTGTTTACAAACATTTTTCAAATTCAAGATTAACAAATTTAGTAGCTTAGTACTTGAAATTTTGTCGAGAAGATTGTTTTCCAAACTTTTTTTATTCAAAATTGGCATTAGTAATTCTTGAATAATTTATAAAAATACGGAGTATGCCCATTTTTTTAAATTTTTTGTTAGAAAGGTTTATATATTGATAAAACCGTTTCTAGATCTGTTTCAAAATTTTCAAAATTTGATTTATCAAAGTCATTTAAGATGTAGTGATGATAACGTTGAATTATCGAAAGAAAAATATTTTTTTGCAATCCTTCGGAGATTTCAGAAATGTAGAAACCGATAGCAGAAGTAAATTGCTTTTTATTGTTCTCGTGATGTAGCCTTCGTGCAAAATGAAGAATGTATTTCAATTGTCGAATTCGTCTGGATGAACAATGAGATTCTGTTTTGCTCTTTGGTGGAATTGTTTGCTATATCTTTGTGGCAGTTTTGGAATTGACGAACTTCTTTTTTTTTTCTTTTTTTTTTGTAAGTTATCGTTATAAATTGGCTAAACACTCGACCTTTTTCAGGATTCGATGTTCTTGGATTCGTTATTTTCGTTAATAGAAAAAATGGGTTGAGCTACGTTACCGCCACTTTATGTACAGTGTGGACAAAGTTTAAGTGGAAAGTGAAGGTACGCGAGATTCCGCTCAAGAGGGTCGTTATGGCGAGACCTTGAAAGAGTAAAAAATTCTCGTTACCATTTTCCCCTACGTTAATTGGGAACACTCCTTCAACGTTTCAACCCCCTTCAATATATGTGCCTTGCGGAAATGATATTTAATCGTTTTACTTGCTCCCTTATTTTCTCATGTTTGCTGTATGAACTAATCGTACGTCTTGTTTACGATTATTATTTTTCTATTCCCCGTTTTTACATCGTTTGTTCTTTCTTTCATGCAGCTCCCAACTTTTTAATTGACTTTTCTCAGTGTTCAGATCAGATTACGGCCTAGAAGTTTGTTTCCTAACTAAAACTACTAAAATTTTATAAATTGATCAAATGTTTTTAATAAAAAACTAACAAAATGTAAATTAACATTATTTTTTTGATGCGATCATTCGATTATGACCAAAGTACGATCACGTCTGTGTTGTCGTGAATTTTGAATTCAGTTTAAGCTAGAAGAATTTGCGTTTAAAACTCGCTGAATAATGACACCGATCAACATTTCAATTTTGTCTCTGTACTCTATTCAAAATAATAAGTTGGAGAAGTAAAGTTTATGTACTGTTCTACTGCTGCTGCTGTGTGGTGATGTTGCGGCCCGCCTCTAATTACCATTACCTGTTTTGAATAGTGTATAAAACTTACATGAAAATTAAATGGCTGTTTGTGGTTATGAAAGGATAGCAGATGTTTGCAAATGAAAACTGGAAAAGGAAAAACAAGTAAAACATTTGGCGTACAACCATAGGTTTCGGTAAAAAACGTAACGTGAATTTTTTACTGTATTTGCCAGCAAAGTACAATCCGCTATTGACATTTAGCTAATATTGATACTCATTTTAGGTTTGGGAAATTCGGAAAAGGTGTAGGGGAATTTCTGTGTCGCACAGTAGAATTTCTTGTGATACACAACACAATAGAATTTTTTGACCACAAAAGAGAAAAGAAAATACTAAATAAAAGATTATAATAGTTATTTGTGATACAATTGTATAAAGTAGGTGATTTTTGTCAGAGTGTGATTTTTACAGCATGAATCGAAGGCGAGTAATCTAAATCACACGAGTATCAATTACCGACTGTATACACGTGTGTCACGCACTATTTTTGAAATACCCTCTTCCCTTAAGAAATAAAATAAAATTGATAAATAAATATTTTTGCTATTGGAAACTAACCCACAGTTTTCAATTAGATCTCATAGGTGTAGGGGCTAAAGTGTTAGAGATTCAAATCCCCGCAGCAGGAGAAACTTTTATGAAAAAATGAAATAAATTTGAATAAAAATATAATCAAAAAAAACGACAACGTAGGCTATGTCAGTTGTGTGCAGTAAGCCGGACTAGTGTATAAAATTATGCATGCTCCCAAGACGATGTATAAAGTAAATGCTTTGTAAATCAGTCCTTAATGGTTCTAAAATTTCCTGCTATATACGTCGTCAAATTGCTTATAAAAATGAAATTTATGAACATGTGTTGAGAAAAGGTTTTTTTCACCACTTTCCCGATTCATTACACTCTCTTGTAGAGATATGTAAATGTGTTTCGTAGAAATTTTACACGTTGAATTGAAACATTTAGATTTATCTATTAATGAATCATATTTGAAGATCAGTATCATGACTGAAACATTGCTGATAAAATTCTTTGTGGGATCAGAATGAAACAGAAGCTGATAGTTTGAACATGGATCCTCCAACTCATCCAAGGGTCCTTAATCTACCAACATGTTGAGATGGTGATGGTAGTGGCGTGTACAACTGTACATCACTTGGTAAATATTTTGAGAAGTTGTTCGATGGAGTTACGGATATTGTAATCATATCGTTGAAGGGCCATTTCAATGCATGCGAACCAAATCCACTGTGCTCAATAAAGAATTTTTTTCTGAAACCATATATGTCTGTCGAACCTATCATAGAGGTGTATGCTGGTAACTGATCATACTTGCCTACTTTTTCGCTATTTAACTTACAAACTGATCAAAGACCAAAATTGTTAAACGAAGTTATTACCGCCTTACAGAAGATTCAAGTAAGTAAATGTATCAGATCTGTCATACCTCGATCGATAAACTGTGTCAAATAGTATTGACAGTTCCGTCATAAACCTTTACGGCTGAGCGATCTTTTTCTGGGTTAAGACGTTTAAAAACATGTTTAAAAAACGTATTTACGATTGATTTTGGTGACTGAAAGACTAAAATAACAACATGAAGTGCCATATGTGTCAAGTGAGTGCTGAGAAATTGAAAGATAAACAGATTCAAACACCTATAATGAATGATTTGGTCTGATTAAATAATCATAATGCATCTACCTTTTCCAGGATAAATAATTTATAAATCGAAGTAATTTTTCATTGTTTCTTTGGTAACTATTAGTTTACTTTCATATTATATGATTAAAATAATTTTTGTGAACCCCTGTGCTTGAGACTTCAAGGTTGCCACATGTCGGAAAAATCTAGGTTGCCACCCCTAAAAAGGTGTCATAAAAAAGATCCCACTTGAGTATGCAGCCAATATAATTCTTTACTGTGTCCCCACTAAGATGTACTCATGTACGGGACCAAGGGTGTCTTTTATGAACTATCTATAAGGAACATAAGGAAATCACGACTACAAAAAGGTGCTTACTGGTGCTTACGAGTTGTCTATATAATACCAATACATACATGCGCAGAAGTGAACCATTTATTGTTAAGGAGTGATGTTTTTATTATCAATTTAAAAATCCACAGTAAAAATCAAAAACAAAAATATTCCCAACTCTTTATAGCTCTTATTAATTTAAATGGACACTTTAGGACATGCCCGTATAGATTGGTAAAGTAGTGATGAGCAATATGTATATAGAAGCGTCTTCATTCAGTCAAAGAGGATATTTTTATTTGCATTATCAAATGTCATAATAGGTGTTTTTATGGTGGTGTTGTGTGTAGTTATGTTTAAATCAACGATTCTGCAAGCTTCTCTGTGGCTCTGCTAATAACCTAGACTGTTGCCCCTGAAACCTGCATTTGAATCCTTACGATATTGAAAATTGTTTTTATAATTTTATTTTTTTATTCTTTTTTTGTTCTATTTTCATGTTGTATATGTCAGAGTAGATTAACTACCTATATGGTTTATTATATTAAAAAAAAAAGAAAAAAAAGAAGGCTTAAACTAAGGGTAGTTTAATATTTTATTCTCTGGAGTACTTTTCGCCTGATACAATCGGAAACACCCGAAAAAACATCCTCTTTGTGTGATGTAGGCGCTTGTGAAGTATATAATTGCCCTTATAACTAACTGTTCATCTATAAAGCTTATAGACTGTAAAAGGCTATCATACTTGCCTGCACAACCATGTTTAGTGTTTACTTCATCAAATAACTTAAATTGAAACGTATCATGGTACAATTATATGCATCTATACCTTTTCTTCTTCTTCTCCCTACCAACCAATCACATTGTCTATAGTCGATCATGGCGTCAGATACATCTTAGCGTGTACAGAGTATACATGTATACAGCATCTGCCGCATTACCTTTTTAAATTTCATCTTATATTGCAAAATAACCTTATGTGTGTATGTGCGTAAGTGTGCGTGTGTGTGTGTGCGCGCGCGCTCTGTATATTTTGTTGTCCTCGAATTTGTTGGATACTGCTGTACCGATTTTCATTATATTTGTTGCGTATGACTTCGTATAATTTCATTAAACAGGTTGTGCGAGAACAATATTTAAAATTAGTTTAGTAGTTTTTAAATGATCACTGAAAAGGTTTTATTCGATCAAAAGAGGGAATTAAACGGAAAATAAAAGCTTTTTATACGCTTTTATTGTACTCACTCAATTGTTTAAGTACATAGGATGACCAACTTCAGCGCTGCTTTCACGTATTGCGACACACGCACACGCACTTATATCCGTTTTTATTAGTTGTTTTTTTTTCTCTTTCGCCGGTATTTCTGTCTTATAAACTTTTATTCTAATCACTACGGCGATTTTAAAATATAGCAATACTGTAACCAACCTCCCGTAACAAAATATAATGTTTATTTCGTATGAAGTTAAAGCCAAAAAATAAAAAAAATGTATCTTTTAAAAATTCATTTTTAACCTAATTTATATTAACTTACTTCCTTGCGAAAAGACAATTTTATTGCCATTAAGCTTGAATTTCATTGTTGGGGAAGAGGTTAAATTTAGGGCATTTTCCCAATTTATGTTTATTTGAATTTATGTTGAACTTTTTTGGTTTCATTATTTTGATGAATTCTGTTCAAATTTTAATTCATCTTTGACGAATAATTGGAAAATAAAAAATATAAAAATAATTAATTAAATTGTTCTTATAAAAAAAACAAAATAAAAACAATAGTTTAAGATAAAAAAAACTTTGAAAAGAACTTGAGAAAGAAAATAGTGAGGAAATATAGGCCTTATTTTTCAAGTTTTCTATAATTTGAAAAATATTATTGCATTAATTTATGTAAACTCGTGTCTCCACTCAACTTTCTAACGTCTTCCCAGTATAGGCATTTTTTCTTAATACCTAAAATGTTGAAAAATATTGCACAGTGAACGATGTCTGGTTCGAAAATAAGCATATTTTTCGTGAATATTTTTCTTTGCTCTCAATTTTGTTCAGAATATTCTCTGGTTTCAGTTAGTGATGCTTTTTGACTCTTGCGAATGTGATCTTCGCAAATGAGAATGGATATTCTCGCAGTAGCCACGTAGTTCAAGGTTATGCCGCCTAGAGAGCTGTAATAAGTAATGTGTGCATGTGGCTGTCGGACGTAAAGTTTGCGGAAGATCGACACTCGGCCATTCTAGGTCGTTAATTAGGGAGAAAAAAATACACGTTTTGATTGCGAGGATCTTTTTGTTGTTAATGTTTGTTTTCACTTATCGCTCTATGTGGCGCTGTGAATGTCGATAAAAATGACGTAATCAGCGAATGCCTGAAATACTCTTTCCTTGGCGGTACATCGTCTCGTCATTGTCACCGTCTCCAGTATGTCTCCTACTCTGCCGCCGTCGTTGTTGTCGACAATATCGTTTTCTGTGCCATTAAATCGTCGTCGGTCGGTGGAAATACAGTAACCTCTCTGCTCGGGAGTTGATAGTGGCGCGGGAAAGTGGAAAATCGATGTTCGACGAAGTGAGGAGCGAAATGAGTACACAGTTCGGTAGGCGCATGTATTCACCCTCCGACTCGTGTCATAAAAGAGTTTTTTTTTTTCCATCTTGGCCTGCAGCGGAGAAAGGGTCATATTTATTGACCATTCGCGCGTTGTTTTAACATAAATCGTACCTTTTCGCTCTGTCTGTTTTTCTCTTGTTAAAATGTATCTTGTATATCATTTTAGAGGAGTGAACAAAAAAGATGGGAAAAAACGAATGGAAAAACGCTAAACATGAAAAACTTTTCTCGATAAATACCCTCAGTATGTAGAATATATTGTTTTTTTTTTTTTTTTTTTTTTTTGTTTGCCTCACACTCGTTGGTATGAGAAAATTTGGCAGGTGACTCATCCGATAAAGAGAAGTAAAATTTTCTTGAGTGCGATCGTTTACCGCCGCTAGCTACTGTGTTTGTTAATTTCTTCTGTAGTCGGGAACGAGAGCACGTTCGAGTCACGAAATCTTTTTTTTCAGCCATCTTACTTGATATCGCCGTTTTGGTCGTAAAAAAGTGAATATTTAAAGATTTTCTTCGAGGGTGGGGGGAAAATTTTATCGAAATAGTTCTCTCCTTATTCATTTAATATGTAGCCTAACTCCGTCGTATCGTTAGTATGAGTGGAACCAGACGATTTTTATGTTTGTGTGTGTGTGTGGGGGAGGGTTAGGCTGTGTCAGAAAAGTCGTAAAAAATTTTTTAGTAGCAATTCCATTTTCTATAAAATGGGGCTGGAGGTGAGCCGCTGGAGGTGAGCCGCTGGAGGTGAGCCGCTTGCCGGGCGTGTTGAGCTCAGATTGAGCTTCCGTAGTTACACTTACGATTATTATAGATATTTTGTACAATTCATTTCAGTTACCCACGTCTAATGACGTGAACAGTGATAGATGACGAATGCGCTTGGTACTCCGCCTTATTTTACACCTAAACCAGATTTTTCAGATAACTATATTTGCTGAAAAAATCAAGAATTTTTCCCCAAACAACTGTCGATGATACCATAAGTCGTCGTAAATTATCGAATTTATCCCATTTTCCCTAAAAATACATGCGTCATGCTCCCTACAATTTACTTTGGCCGTCGTCGTTCTTTAGTCGGTGTCAAATTTCTATTATTCTTTTGAGTCAAAAAGTTATCCAAAAATAGTTTTACACTGTTCATATTCGAAATTATCAACTACTTATCCAAGAAAATATGTCTCAAAAATTGTTGATCATTAATTCTACTTTGAATCATATCGTATAAATTAACTTATTAATGTTTGTCTATATCCAGCCCTCTCCTAAGCAAAATTTTATGGGCGTGTAATGGGGGAAAAACTAATAAGGATATTTTAACATAGATATTCGATATTAACATATCGCAAACGGGATACTAGGTTAGGTAAAATCGAATCATCGTGAGTTCAAATCGTTTATTTTATGATTCGAGTCATGCCCGCCCCTGATAAAATATATTCGTGCGCTAGTGGTTGTTGTTATTATTCTTGTTTCTGTTTTTAATCATTCAGACTGATATACATTCAGATGATATGTTTACACACACATAGGCTACTATGAGTGTACTAACTAGACTCGTTTATTTTTTTAGAAGTAGTTATGGCACTCACTTGAAAAATATTGCGTTCGCTTTCCTTGTTCAGGTCACCTAACGAGATTTTAATCAAATCTGTGCACCTTTGCTACCATTTAGAATTGTGATTGGGAAGGCTTTTAGGGGAAAGTGTATACCTACCTACGTTTTGCAAATAATTATAACTAAATGAAAGGCAGAGAAATCGGATGCAGCTGACGAACGTAAACAAAAGTGATGAAAAATTATTCGCTCGTGTACAGTATTCCCGCAGACTATATCATGGTAATGTAGCCAATGTATGCGGATGAATTTGTAAACAATGTCTGTTGCATAAATATCAATTACTTCATCTGTGTGTGAGATGCAGGTAGTGTATATATTTTTAGAAGTAAGTTAAAATTACGCTAAGCCCAGCAAATTCACTTATTATATTGGGACATAATGATTATTAGTGAAGAATAATATTGGCCATTTTTGAGGAATTTGTTTCTTTGAAGCATCGATTGATATTCAGATGATCTTATGGTGGTATGTACAAAAATTATTGAAACAGAGAGCTTGAGGCCTATATAATACGTTCGATTTTAGTATATCATCGCTCTGAAACCCAAATTTAAGTTTATAAAATAGAAGTGATCCTAGTTTACTCGGTGATTCCTCAGCATGTATTTAAGCTAGAGAACAGGGGTTGGTATTATTTGAAAGAGGATAAAATTTACTAAATCTACATGCAATTTTCGCATTATTGTTAGCTATTTGAAAATAGACTATACACTCTTATCACACAACATACTATTTTTTCCTTTCTGGTTTGTTTGTGTGAAAACCAAATTTCCGACGATGAAAAAAGCTATGAAGTGATATTTCTGGATCTGAAACACAACTCTTTATCAACGACACCATATTTGCCGGAAAACGTCCGAATTAGACTGAATGGTTATTGCTTCAACTGTTACTTTTTCATAAGAAGAAGTTGAACTAAAATTCTCTTGAAAATGTGTGGATACTGAACATTTTTGTTTTGGTCACCTAGAATACGCTAGCACGATGGGAAAAGAAAAGCTGTTGTGATCCAAAATTGCATAAAGTTGTGATGGTACCTGATATTCGTCCTTCAAAATAAAAGTCTAACGTTTTAAAAAGATCAGTTTTTTTATAAATGCTCTCTCTCTATTCATCGCATTATTATTTTTACTCGAGATTACAATGCAAAAGATAAATTATCCGAGGAAGCACGTTTTCCCGATCTTTGTCATAGAGTATTAAAATAGAGGATGCACGCTCATCCAAACGCTGCTTCGAGAAACAGCACCACTTTTGAAACTGTTTTTCCCACTTCTACAGTACCGATTTCAAATTTTCTTGTCCTGTATTCAGTCCCATTGACAATAATGAGAATTAATTTTTTAGAATTACTTTAATTAAATGAACGAATACCTAAATATAATTATTAATTCATAAACTCGAATTTCGTAGATTTAAAGAAGATTGAAAATTGTATGGTTCCGTAGGAGTGGAGATATTTCGTGTGTCACCTTTCCTTTCACTTGCATCTTGTATTATATTAATTACTCTTGTGATCTTTGTCTTTCAATTTTTATTACACAATTTGTTTCTTTCTGAATTTTTTTTACTGACTGCGTCAGAAAGAGGTACTGTGTTTGTTGACCCATTTTCTGGCAATCTAATGAAATTTTGTGCCACTCTGCAGCATTCATTATGATGGTTCAAAAAATTCGTATCTTTATGGGCCAAAGAAATCTGAAAAATTCCTCATAAATAAACGAAAAATTAGATTCAAAATTTCGGAATTTTTTTCATCAAAAAAGTAAGATGACCAATCACTAGTCACGATTCCAAATAAAACGGAATAACACATCCTGTTTGGATCACATAAAAGTGCCCTAGATACTGTATTTCTTGTGGTTATATAAATATTTCAGATAACACCATTCTCTTGGTATTATATTAGCCTATCTAAGTTATGCACATACAAACATTCCACAAGCAAAATTTTAAATTTTGACATTTTACTGTTTGATACATCACCAAATCTGTTTTTTGAGGCGCTGAGTCCGAATTTGGTGTTCATTTTTTCATCTGACCTATTTTTCAACCCCCAGTGGGCCTCAAAAGGAGTCAATTTTGAGTTTTCATATTTTATTGTGTGATACATCAACAAATATGTTTTTTGAGGTACTGAGTCCGAATTTGGCATTCACTATTTTATTTGACCCATTCCTCAGGGCCCCAAAAGGGAGTCAATTTTGAGTTTTCATATTTTAATTTGTAATACATCACAAAATTTGTTTTTTGCGGCACTAAGTCCGAATTTGGTGTTTATTTTTGCATTCAACCCATACTTCAACTGCCAGTGGCCTCTAAAAATTGTGTGATACATCATAACATACGTTTTTTCTCATATCCCTTTTTGTTTACTATTAATATAGTCCAATATAGTAGATCTATCAGTATTTAAAATCAATTTTAAACTTTGAATTTGTTTTCCTTATGTCTGAATGGAATTTGGTTGTTGACCAATAAATAAATTTGAATTTCCATAATTGAGAAACAAACAATAGGGTGAAAATCAAATTCAGTTTTGTCCAAATATTAAAATTCAACAATTATTTGTCACTTCTAGATTAAATTCTTCTTATTGTGAAAAACTGCTTTAGACTTTTGTTTTAAACTTCATAAAAAATTATTCAAATAATTAAATTTTTGAAAAAAAAATAGAACCTATTGCAAGTAGGGACATAAAAGGACCTAAAACATATTAGAACTAAAATGTTGATAACAAGTTTTCCACGTTTCAAAATTGTAATTTTTTTATAAAGTGGAATTACAACTAATGCAGTTGCTGGCAGAAATACCTTTTGATATGAATATGAACATCAATACGGTTTGTTCTCAGTAACTAAATTGTGCAATAAATGATATTTAAATAAATGTTGATTTCATAAGTACCTATCATTAAGCCTAATATGAAATTGATTGAAATTAATTTGGAAAGTGTAGAGTTGCCAACAGCACATCTAAGGAATTTAAACATTTCTAGCAAATAAAACCTCCTAATATTTTGAATAGATGTAATTAAGGTTGTCAAATCCATGTTAAATTTCCAAAAAATTGCATCAGAAAAATATTTAACATGAAGGGATCTACATTGCTTCATTCAAAAATCTTGCATTGTATATTGATAATATGTGACTTGGAAGGCATTTCTGCAACTGCGTTAGTTGTAATTCCACTTTGTAAAAAAATTACCATTATAAAACCTTGAAAACTTGTTTTCAACATTTTAGTTCTATTATGTTTTATGTCCCTACACAAAGTTGGTTTCACTTTTTTTTTTAAATTTAATTATTTAAAATTTTTTTTTTTACAAGTTTTTATTCTACTTACTTCTGCGATTTTAAAATACACCAGTATTGCAGCCAACCTTCTGCAACGAAATAATGTTTATGTTGCATGAAACTGGAGCCAAAAAAATGCTTTTCTTTTAAAAACTCGTTTTTGAACCTAAACTTATTCATTCGTTTATTTTTCGTTTATTGATTACTGCAAATTATGTAAACCGGCTGTGTAGCCGTCAGTTTACTTTCTGTGTAGCTGTCAGTTTACTTTTGTTGCTTTCCGGTTTTTTCCTTATTATATGAATTATTAGGTACCAGTCGAGCCTGTGCAGATAATTCACACCGGTAACATTGATAAGGATGACATTAATCTACCCATCCGTTCTTGCGTAATCATACCGTATTAATATAATTATATGATAATAATAATAATTATGATGATGATGATGATGATTGATTATTATTATTATTATTATTATTATTATTATTATTATTATTATTATTATTTATCATTTATCATTTATTATTTATTATTTATTATTATTTATTATTGTCTTTCACTATTTTATACCTACGTACCTATTTTATGTTCGTTCTCGAAATGTTTGAAGGTGAATGCTTATTGCATTTGTTAATCTCCCACCTCCTCTTTCTACTTTGTCATGATTTTCTTTCTTTCTCTTTCCACTATTCTAATGATAATCTATACATAATAATAGTAAGATGGTTTAATTGTTGGATATGAATTGAATGCTGCTGAAATTTTGCGGTGAGAAGAAGATTGTGTTTAAAACTTGCTGGGTGGAAATAGAATAATATCAGATTGTAGGTTTCTTTTTTTTCTTTTTTTTTAGAATCTCTGAAAACAAGGAAAGATTGCGTAAGTTATTTTCCCCAAAGTTGGAAAAGTTCGGCATATTTTGTTGCTTCGAAAATATTTAGCGGTTCTTTATTATTTCTGCTTATATGGTTTGTCTTATGAAAGTTTTAGGTTTTCATTTCAAGTTCCGTCTTCCTATTTTGCATTCCTTCCAGATCGAAGAATTTTGTCAGTTGGTAGTGTGCTGAAATTGCATTGTTTGTCTTCCATAAGAAAGAAATTGTTTCAGTAGTTTGTTGCTCCTTCTCCGCTCCGTAAATTCTGAATATTTTTTTAAATGAGAATTAAAAAAAAAAATTATTTTATACCTTTTCTTGTTAATTTTGCATTCAATTATTATTGATCAATTAATCGACGTTAACATACATGTATAACTGAATTTTAGCTCAAGCCTTTGTAATTGCTGCCAGTGTATGAAACTAAAAACATGTTGTAGACAAGACTTAACATTCATACGAGTTGTCGTTGGTAATATGATTTCATTTATTTTATTTAATGAAAATTCAAGTAATGTCATTTATGAATTTAAGAGTACCATTTTTCTTGGACATACCTAATAATGATGAGTTTGTTTTTAGTTTCTTCGACTGTATTATGTGAACACTGCCAGCATGAGAAAAGTGTTGAAGACGGAAAAGGTTCTATTCAGAATAAATTTGGTACTTGGTTTCGAGATTTGTGCTATTTACTAGGCCGTTTTCGCTTTGTAATTACGTAAAAAATTACTATTTAATTCTTCCTAAAATAAACTGCGTTTTATTTTTTTCATAAAATTATTTTTTACACATGTTATTACTTGGCTTTTAAACGTCTTAATATTACCTAGTAGAATTGTTTAAAAAAAGTATAGTTAAATCAGGTACATTGTGAATTCTGTGTGTAAGGATTCAATTGATTTATGAAATGTTGTGCCATTTACTCTTGTATGTATTAATTTTTTATGACTTCAAAATTGTTATTTTCATTCACCCCTTCACCTTTGTTCATTGTATGTCTCTGTTATACTGGTTCCTTCTCTTATATTTTTACAAATTATGTGAATTATTAATTTTGGCAGTGGTCTGTCAATATTCTTGGAAAATGTTTTTAAATGATGAAAGGCCGTATAGAAACCGGTTTTTTTTTTTCGGGAGAAAAACCGTGAGAACGGTGTGATTCTAAAGTCGAAAATAAGGTTTCCTCTAAAAAAGGTTTGCTCTAAAACTGCTAAAATTTTTTAGTGGAAATTTTTTACTTGGTTTTGATACTTTTTTGTTTGTTGTCTTTGGAATTTGAAAATTTAAATGGAATTACTTCAGTTTTAATACGAGGAGGAATGCAACGACTCTACCCATGATATTTTTTTTTGTTTTTTTTTTTTAAGTTCCCAGTTTTTGAAAGAAAAAGCGGTGTATTGTTGAAGAGTTCTTGACGCGTTGGAAGTTCCAATTATGAAAATAAGGGCCGTTCTTTTTATAACTTCTCGTTACAAAACGTAGTTTATTCATTTTTCTTCGCACAAACAAAGAAAATAATGAAAACTGCGTAAAATATCGGATGAAATGTTGCTTGTCCGAGGTTTCTTCGTTTAGACTCGAAAAAATTTTTCAAAAACCTACCCGCAAATGTTTTTTCGCTGGAGTTGAAAATATTTGGTAAGTTTTCTTTTCTTAGCTTTGTTCTATGATGTGAGTTAACAGATATCGGAACTTTTCATTTGCCATAATGTTCAAATATCAAAACTCGGCTTTGTACTGTTTAATATTTCAGTAAGAATAATTTGAGTTTGTTAAAATCGCTTTAATCGGAATATTTTTATTTCGATGGTTTAGTGTTTTATTTTACTCGAACATCTTGTTATACACCCTTTGGAAAACCTACCAGACAAATCACGAAAAATTTGGGGCTAAATCAATTGGCTGGCTTTGACCCACGTAGTCCATCTGTGACGCCATTTTTTGCAAATAAGCTTTTACCAATGTAGCCTCCATTCGCTTTCATTCGAGCTCGTTGTGGGTATCTTCACCTTTCGATTTCATCTGCAGAATTCACCATTTTCCCCGAAAATACCGATAAAAGATTTGAAGTGAGTGGTTTTCATTACTTTACCTTCTTGAAAAATATAAAAAGAAATGATTTTTTCAAATGTCAAATTTTGAAATGAGAATTTTTTTTGTTTCTATATCCCAAAATTTTTCAATAATTCGTGACAGTTTCCATCTGATGAGAGCTAAATTCCGTACATCTTTTTTTTATATCAACCGTCGAAAAATGTTATTTAAGTCATGGCCTAACCACGACTTTAATAGAGTGAAATATTACTCTGGTAACTCGTTTTTCTTATCGTCAAGAATTGAATTTTTTCTGGAGTCACCTTTGACTATACATATAGTACTACACCAGTAAAGCTTCATAATACCTATGTACTTTTTTTAATGTCAAGACATGCCTGCGAAAAAGTATACAACACTAGCGTACCTTCTGTATATTTTCGACGTTTTGCTTGAGTTCACCAATTTAGAGTAGATCTGATAAAGACTTCCCTTAAATTTACAAGGATAGCGTTGATAAACATAAAGCAAAATACATTAAAAGGTAAGCTCTGGTTGCCTGTTTAGCGCCGGCATGTTTAACCAGAAATCATCTTTCTTTACTGGTCCTTCACTATATAGTCAAAGGGAGTTATCAATAATATTTTCACACGCAGCTTTATATTTCGTGCAAAGTGGTTGCAGTCTTCGAGACATACTTCTCACAGTCTAAGTTCGGATTGATTTGTCGCGAATTGTTGAAAGTTTTTAGAATGTCGTTAAAATTGGATAATTAAAGGATTGTCAAGTTTAATAAATGCTGTTTCATATTTTTGTGTTTAGATTCACAAATTTTCCAAAAAAAAAAAAAAATATTTTATTCCAACACTAACACTGTATTCTAGAACGTTTCTTAATACTTGTGTTAGACTTAAGTACCCGTTTAATCAGGTTTATCCTATACTTATACTGGGAATAACCGATAAAAACTTACTTACATATCGGATCTTTACTTAAGTATCGTTCTAGAATACGGCTGTAAGTGATAGGAACCCAGCTTCGTGCGAGGTAGTGGTGAGCAGGGAGAAAAAAGAGTTCGACAAAAAGAAGTAACTAAAAAAAAAAAATAAAATTCGAATGTATGCTAGCCGGATTATAGTTAAAAGTTGGTGCCTTCTTGAAAACACGAGTGAATAGTGTGAATACTTATTTTAACATGATTTAAAAAAGGACTTCGGTAGAGAACTGAAAATAGCCGCTTTCATCCTTATTTGCCACAATCATTATACTTTGTAAATTTCTTGGGGCGATAAGGACTCATTGTTCGAAAGTTTTTCATATAGGTACTGACAAATGTGGAATGCCACGATTTTGTGGTCATTGTTTTATAGCATAAAAGGATTAGATGGAGTCAAAGATTACGGTTTTTTGAAACTTCATATCGCGTGAAGTGTTTCTTATGTAGATTGAAATTTCCTTATTAATTTGAAAAATTTTTTACGTAAATCATGTCATAATTTTAATCAAGATTGTTTGAGGAAGCTAGAGAAAGGGATTTGATGAAAATTAATTATTTTACTAACATTTTCAAATTTTTTTCGGTATAAGATTTTTTTACGCGGGCACTTTCTTTTTCTATTTTTTTTTTTGTTTTTTGTTTTTCATCTTATTTTGTAGCTTTTTGTAAATATTTGTTTTGCTTCGCAATTATGGAAAATTGAAGGATAAGAGAATCCAATACGGAGAATGTCCTAGGCTATTCGTATTTGAAAATTAAAAAATTAAAAGAGTGTTATTGAAGAAAATGAGAATCTAAACATGAAATAATTATTGTCATAAATGTGGGCGTATCTGCTCATAAGAGCAACTCATTCAGATTATCGCAGTCGGTTTTTTTGTTTTTTTAAATAAATAAAATTCAAAATTGTTTTGTAATTTTGCGCTGGTCATCTTATTTTTCGTTTGCATACGTAAATTACCTATTGAAAGATTTCTTCCGGTGCTGAAGAAAATTGTAGGTCTTTGAATTTGTCACGAATTAATTGCATGTATACAGTATCACATCGACATTTATTTTATCGTTACGAATTCTGTTTGGTTGACTGGGCGAAGTGAGTAGAAGATAAATGAGTAATGAAGGATTGTGTGTAATTACAATTTATATAGTCAAGTGCAAAAGTACGCAATCGGCTTATTTTAATTATTCGTTAGCGAAAAATTAAACGAAAAATTGCTAACAGAAAGAATAAAGAGAGACCAGAGGAATTCGATGGAATATGTAATTAGACCGTATATGCATTTTTCCAATGAAACAAGAAAAAAACATTACACGAAGGTGTGGTTATATTACAATTCTATATTTAGGATACCAAGTGTGAATTTCTTCCCAACTTTTTAAAACGCTTCAAGTACTTATTGTTCATATTGGCTTGTTGCGCGTGAGGTCAATGTTAGAATAATTTATCGATATTCGTCACCCAATTTTCGATCAGATGGAAAAATTGGTGTAAAAATACATTTGGCTTTTTATTTTAGGTTGGAGCCCACATTGTTTCACTGTGGCGAACAGTACTTAGTGAGTAGCCTAACAACAAATAATGATGAAAAATTATGTTCAGAGGTGTAGTCTTTCCTCACTATCGAAGACATTGAAGAAGAGTAGGGTTTGAAGTAACCCAAATTTCAGCGAAAATTTATTTGTGAAAAATTAGTTTATACTTTTGTGATGCTGTGTTTGATTAATGCCATCTTGGATTTGCGAGTTGGAAGCGAACCCCAGAATCATAACTGAAGCGAAGTGGGTTACTCTCAATGACTCCACCCTCAAAAAAGTGTACTTGAGCCACATCGCTGCTTTCAGAAGTGAAACTTATATCTTCAGTAAACACATCCAAGGATGTAACGCAGAATAAAATGTTGGAAAATTTACTAACCAAACCTTTTCAGGTCATAAGGACAAATGTGGTTCAATTCAAAAATTAACCGTAAATTTGAATTCAATGCCTCAACAAACTTGACCGATAATTTATCACTCACTTTTTTAAGAAAAAGAAAATCCTAGCCCCATTCTGGGGTTATAGGGGTCTAATGAGTAGATCCATCCAAAAATAAACTGAAAATTTTAATTCCGCACCTCAAAAAACATAACCGACAATTTATTACACTATTTTTTAAAACAAAATCATCCTAATTTTTTTTTTTTGTTGGGGGGGGGGTCATGAGGGACCGTGAGTAGTTAAATCGAACTGAAAATTTTAACTTAGCGCCTCAAAAAAACGTAACGGATGATGTATCACTCACTTTTTTGAGAAAAAAAAAAATCCTTGCCCCATTCTGGGGTTATAGAGGTCTAATGAGTAGATCCATCCAAAAATAAACTGAAAATTTTAATTCCGCACCTCAAAAAACATAACCGACAATTTATCACACTATTTTTTAAAACAAAATTATCCTAATTTTTTTTTTTGGGGGGGGGTCATGAGGGACCGTGAGTAGTTAAATCGAACTGAAAATTTTAACTTAGCCCCTCAAAAAAACGTAACCGATGATGTATCACTCAATTTTTAAGAAAAAAAAATTCTAACCCTTACCTGTCAAAATTCTGTATCTGAACTAAAAAATTAAATTTTCCAAATGTTTGTTAAACGATCGTGCGATGACTGTTCATAATCCTGGTAGAGGAACAGAAATATTTTTTCAAATAGATCAAATTTAAAAAATTAGCTGCGTCACAACGTCGGGTTCAAGTTAAAATAGTTATTTGAGAATTTTGGTAATTTTTAGTTCGGCCATCTATGAGAAATGGCGTCATCAGAAAATTGTTCTGTTAGTGGACTTACAATGAAAAATATTCGTGGATTAAATTCATCTCTCTGTTTTAAAGTCAAAAATTTGGACCTACGAACATGTAAATTGAATGATTTATCTATTGTTGACTTCGAAAAAATTATAGGCTACAATTGTTTTAATTTTCAACCGTGTTCGGCATTTTTACTTTCTTTACTTTGGAAGGGAGATGATTTTATCCCATAAATTCTTATATTAATCGCTAATGTAGAATTCTCGGTCTCTTGGTTTTCATGTTTTTTGACGTGCTTGGAGTTCCATCTAGTGTTCACTTTTGTCTCCACGTTTGTATTTACGAACTATCTGTCAAAATAATTTCGTAATATTTTAAAGTTTCGCTTTGTATTTACTTTCAGGTTGGTCTTAGGGGCCTGGATGTGATGGTGGTTGGTTAGGTTCTCGGGTTTGCGATCGAAAGGTTACGAGTTCGAGACCGGTTGCTGCCACCTTTCTTACCCAAAATAGCGATTTGTTCAGTTTAGTTCAATTGGTGCTCCAAGTATATGATTGAATATTCGTGCTTGGTAGACCATTGGCCACTGGATTTTGACCATCCTCCACCCGGACTCCGACAACCATGTATTCTCCTGCCTCCGTGTAAAATAGCCGCAAAGTCAAAGTTCATTAAAAAAAACTTAAATTCACACGTATTTTATTATCTGTGAACATATTTCACAAAATTTGCAGGGAAATGGATTTTCTCGGATTGACTTCTATTCACGAGCATCTCAGATAGTAGAGAAACGTTGAACGAATTTTTACTACGTATTGGATTAAGTTTTTTACATAATCATGATATAAAAATTAATCTGGATTTATCCATGCGACATCGGTTTAATAGTTGATAAAATTCCTAAAATCTTTTATAATACGAATTTTTCTTGGTTTTTTGATTGCAATCTTTTCGTAAATGTATAAAAATATACCGGAACCGTGTCAGTTAGCAAATAAAAAATATGATACCTCACGAATAAAAAATTCTGACAAAGGTGTGAGACAAGTTACGTTTATGTTTATTTAATCGTGGATATTTTTTATTCCCCTTTTCTGGTATGAGCATGACGTTATAGACGGCTTCAGGTATTTTCGTTTGATTTGCTCGTACTAAGTTTTGTGTCAAGAAAATATTTACATGACGTTCATTCCGTCGGCTGTGAGCATAATTTATGTATATTTTATTACACGAAGAAAAATACAGGTTGATACAGATCAACGTGTGTTCACTCAGAGGTGAAAAGAATTTGAAATAAATTGAGAGTTCCCGCTTGTGTATGATTTCGTTATCAATGATTTACACCTTTTGCTTCGTTGTTATATTTACTTTATTTTTTTCATTTTTCACCTTTTTTTCCCTCTTTTTTGTATGGCCTCAGAAGGCTTTAAATTTCATTCATGCTCGTCCTTATGGCACCTGTTTCGCTAATAAACTTCTTCTTACTGCAGATCTTTTCTTCCATCAAATATTATGTATTGTTTATAGCGTTACACAAGTGGCTTTTACATATACGGTATTACTAATACTAACTGAAGAAGAAAAAAAAATTTTGTGTTAATATTGAAATTTCAGGATATTTATTTACAGTAGCAATGTTCAATATGAGTTGTACCTGAAGTTCTAGGTTTTCAACAAGTTCTGATAGAAGTGAGTTTGAAGTTCGAATACACCTACCTATTGTCTTTAGGCTGCTACACACATTACTTTTTAGTGTATTTTTCAAAGGAAAATATAATTATTGCATTCAGTGCAATGGCGAGACCTGTGTAAAAGCGCGGATCGTAAGTCGTAGATCACGAATATACAGATATATAGGTCACTCCTAATTCTTCTGTACACAATTTATACACACACATATATTATATATATATATATATGTATGTATATATTTCCACTTTTTGCTCATTTTGGCACTTTTTAGGAGCCGTAGAGCCTCCTCTGTTTGATTTATAGCAGTGAAGCTTACGGTAGTGTTAGAAGCTTTCATTGGCTACACATTCGGGTTAAAATTTTTCAAATTCATCTGCTAGTTTCGGAGGAAGGGGTTCTCAAAGTGTTGCAAACCCACCATGTTGTCATCACGATAACTCCCGTAAATTAAAAGATTTTGGCTTGAAATTTTTATGAAGGTTGGAGACTATTAAAGACTGGTTTGATATTGAATTTGAGCGAAATCAGTCCTCTGGTTTTCGAATGGTAGCCATTACAAAATTTAACTCTAGGAAAATACACACTTACCGCGGTTGATGCGCGGCAGAGATATTATTGTAGTAATTAATCTACTCAAACCAAATTGTAATGATTTTTTAAACGTGTGTATGAAAAATACTCCCTAATTTTTTGGTTAGCAGAGTTCATCGAAAGAAATTGCCGTTTTTGTTCGATAAATCGGCATCAATTTAGTTTTTCCATTATTTTTGGTACTATTGGCAGAATAAGGACCAACTGCACTGTTTTTCGTTTAAATAATAATTATTACACATTAATTTGCAGAATTTTTCAGAATATTTTTTAGTGATCAGCGGAGTAACCATCGATAGATGAAGCGAAAATTAGAAAGAATACGTCGATTGTTAAAATAAACTAAACCGTGTCAGCAGCTATCATTATTTTAAATAAGTTGGAGTAAATAAAAAATTTATTGCAATATGTAAAGCGGCCTGTAGTTATGTAGCATTATTGAAGTCATAAAACTCAGAAAATTCTCTAATAGAATAATAATTTATTCAAAATAATTTTTTTAATAAAAAAGACATGTGATACAAACATGATCCTAGCTTTAAAAAAGAACTTTCCACCGGAATGTCTTCACTGAGTTGTGGGTAAGAAAGTTCGGCTATTTTTGAGAATGAGGTCGAAAGTTTTCAAGTTTTTACATGTCCATTAGAGACTTACTTTTAACAGAAAGAACCAGTGGAGAAACTTGGAATGTTGTCTAAATTGAATTTTTTGTTTCTGTTGCGGTATGCTTGGATGTATGTTCACTTTTAGATGTACGTTTTTCTGCAGTTAGATAATTTATACTTAACTACTTTTTAAATTAAACAGATTGGGCTACTTGATAAATCAAAAAATTTGAAATTTTAGTTTGAATTATATTCACTTCGTATAGAATACCCAATTTTCCTACTCAAAATCTTGAAATCATAAAAACTTCAATGTAGGCTGAACGAAAGTTCATCAAAAAATGTTATGCAAAACTGTTTTTAAAAACATAATCGACACGTGAGCAAATATTATTCTCAAATAAATACTGTTTCTGATTTTAACCAGTTCCAGAATGCTTTGTCTTCTGGAATACAATAAAAAAGAAGCACCTAACGATATCGCAGCTCATTGCGCCTTAAATACATAATTAATGGTAAATGCAATGCAAAAAAGACGCCTCATAACACCTTGCGCCGTATATAAAAAACGAGATACCTCAAACAACACATTGGACTTGATTTTCTCTAAAAATGTTTTGTTTTACGTTATTCTCAAAAACTACTCCATCAATAGCAACCAAACTTCTATCGGACTTGCGTCTATATGAAGACTATGACTAGGGGAAATTTCAGCCCTATTCGTTTGTAATTTTCTCAAAACCGTGAACCCAAATGTTGTAGATGGTATTTGAAATTTTTTAATCTGCAGTTTTATTTTTTTCAGATATCCCATAATTTTTCTTTAAAAAGAACTTCTCTTTGTTGAAAAATTTTCGTATGAAAAGGTTCAAAGATAGAGAGTTATTTCAAAATCTTTATTTCGATTCATGTTTCTGGACGTATTCAAAAATTCATGATTTATTTTTTATTTTCTTACATATGCAGTTCTAATTGACTAATCCTACCTTCGGATTCTGATATGTTTCGAATTGATTTGCTCGGTTACAGATAATGAAGTGCTCACAATTTTAAATTGGATTTCAGAGCGAAATTTTCTGATGCTAAGATCTCAAAAACGGTGTTACTTGGCGTGTAGATTTCTTTATACGTCTCACTAACTGACGAGGACATTAATTTGGAAAATCATCGTTTTAAAACTGGAATTGGTTTGCAATTTTCTTGAAAATTCTTATTTCTTGTCCAAAAATGTGGGTATGCAACCTGCTGAAAAGCATCGTAGTTTTATTTTCGGAATGTCATAACTTCACAAGTTTCTCTCATTATCGGTTTTTATGTATATTTTCTTTGTTTTATAATGTGTTCAAATGGCTGCTCATTATTGGGAAAGTAGTATTTTTAGTTTGAAGAATGGGTTAAAATTAGATTATTCTTTACGTGATAATTGTGAAAACTCTTCGATTTCGTGCGCAAAAAATGATAGCGACTTTGAGACCGATACAGTGCAGGGCTTGTTCCATTCTTTTTTTCTCGCTCCGTCGTATGTTTCCCAGTTTTCCTCGTTACCTGTATTACAATGTATGCGAATATAATATCTACTCATCATTTGTACGTCAAATAAATGCTGAGTAGCATTATATTCAGCAAAATGACGTAAACATTTTTCGAAACTACTTTCTTTTTTGCCGTTTTTGTTTTTGTGAAAAAGCCTACAAGTAGAAAATGCTTATCCGTCATTTGCTCTTTCGTATTTTTATTATTTCGTTCGTCACGAAGACAGTTGTCTTTCTTGTCAAAGTTTTGCGACTTTGCAGTAATGTTGTTAAGTGCTGTAGTTTTGAACACCGCGGACACGAGACCTAATACGAGGGCAAAATTGAATTCAATTCTGTTAACAAAATATAACTTCGTTTGTACCGAGTATCGTATGTTTTTCGAGCTGCTGCTGCCCATATTTCATTTTCACCACGTGTTTAGGTCTTTAGGATACATTTTCATCCATTTCTCCTCCTTTTTTTCACCCTCCCAATATCTTTTTATCAACTGACGCTTTTCGTTGTCGCCTTCTTTTTCTCCCTTTAGATTACATTCTCGTGCTATTTCAGGGCCAAGGTTTTCCAACAGTTGTATCCAGCGTACATGGTTTTAGCTGGAAAATGTTTACCCCGATTTGCTTTTTAGAGGGAAGAATTCATTTTACGAGTAAACTCGTAAAGTTTAGTTGCACGAAGTTAGCTAAAATCGTCAAAAGTGGAATTACCTCGTGAAAGATTATTATTATTATTGTTATCGTTATTTGGAGTACTTTTTTTTTTGGTTGAAATTTTTTGCAGACGACCCGCAATCTGAGCATATACGGACAGAATTTTTCTAGTGGTATGTTGTCTTGAGTGGTTTTTTGTAGTACTGTGAAATGTTATGTCATTTCATTTGATGACTTCTGTCAAATCTGATTTTGTCAAATTGTTAACAAATTCATTTTATGGTATTTTTCGTATTCTTTCGGCTCGTTTTCGTACAAAACTGTCTTGAACGTGGGGCACTAACGAAAATTCCTTTTTTTCCTATTTTTTGCTCTTTGGTTTATTCGTTTTGTTTTGCCTCTCGCTACTGAAATAGCTGTTTTTCAGTCTCCAGGGGACAGTATGTAAAATGTAGACTGTGTCGTCTACACTCTCAGAAAAAAGTTAGCTGAAATGACCTCCGGACGTTTTGAAACATCTGGCAAAATAAATGATTGTGGAAAAAAAAGTGCTGAAGTTGGAAAATGCTATTATTTTTTCTTTATTTTTATTCTTTTTGAAAGGAGCTGAACGATTTTCCTGCAACGGAAAAAGTTATGTCTTTTACACACTGGAAATTATGTGCATTTTTCGAATACATCAGCGTATACCACTCATGACTAGGAGATATTTCAACTTATTCCGTGTCTTTATGGGATATATATTCTTTGTCAAACAAAAAGTGTATTGTACTTAAATTCGATTAAGTTTATCCTGCGTGCAATTTACTCGGAAACTGAACCCAATGAATATTTTAATTCGATTTAAATGTTACTGGCCTACTGTGTGGAGAGTTCACTGTTCCTATCATTTTATAAATTAAAAAAAAAATTAATTAATAAAATGAAAAAAATTTCTTCTTGTTTAGCACTGTGTGTGCTCTTTGATTATTGTTGAACACGTTAATCATGGTATTGTTTCGAAATTTTTTACATTGTGATACTTGGATAAATCATTAAAGTTAAAAGAAAACCGATTCCCATTTACAACATGAAAGTTTTATTACCTCTTGAAATTTTTTTTTTTACAAATTCACCATTATAAAGTTCCCAAATTAAATATTTCGAATATTTTTTTAATTATAATTTTTACATTTAATAAATTATATGAATTTGTATTTTGTTATTGAAACACTTTGATGAATCTGTGAAAAATATGTTTGTATTATTATTCGTTTTGGAAAAAATGGAATTGGACCGTGCTAAAAAATTTCGTGATATTGAAAATCGTGTCGTTGTTTTGCGATTGTTCATCTTTGGTTTTATTTTGATAATTATTCTGATTTTGATTAGCTTAATGCTCATGAAAATTAGTTAGTGTTATTTCTTTGCTATATTTGAATTCATTTTGACATTTCGATGTGAGTAAAAAATTGATATCCCATCAATAGTAAAAATAATCATTGAAATGGCAGATTTTTCTTTAAATTTTTGAAACCCATTTCCTAAGCGTTATTTTAGTATCGTGTCCCTAAGTTTTAATTATCTTTCTGTCTTCGTATTTTTGGCGGATGTAAATTTGAATGCAGAAAATTGTAATGATCCGTATATTTGTACAGTTTTACGACATATTTCGTTTGTGTTATGAAAATTAAGACGTGTTTCTTGTGATAGAAGCATTTTTGTATTCTCTGGTATCTTCAAAGAATAATACTGCATCGATTTTCTGAACTGCTAATTTTCTGAATTATTTCTCGTAATGAACTCAAGTGTATTCCCTTACCCATGTGATTGTTGCAAATTTATTCAGACATTTTATCGCATTAATTTGCAGCAAGCTTGTAGACTGGAGAAATTGGGTTAGATTCAAAATTTCCTCTTTAATATTAAAAATATGTACTTATAGTTGTGTTTATTTTTTACCTCGGAATATAAATCAAAAATACCGGGTGTTCGGTGAGAGGTAGAGGGATTTTGATATTACTGTATACGATAACGGAGAAGGATGAAAGTGATATTAAAACTTGCCTATTATGAAATTTTAAGGGTTATTATTGGGGAAAACGTGTCTAAATATTTTTTCAATTATTTGTATAAGTTTAACTTGACGAGATAAACAAAACAGCGCTTTGGCAAAATTGAAGAAACTGCAGGGTGCAGAAATTCTGTGTATGATGAACTTTGTAGCGATGCAAGGCCCTCAGTTTTGAAAATTAGCAATTTTTGCAAAATCGCTTTTTAATTTTTTTTCGTCAAGTTACATCCATTCATGTGTGTGAAAAAAATCGTTGAACATTTTGCCTATCCTTATCCCTTACCATTTCTAGATAGGCAGTATGTTGTCTCTTCCATGCTTCTTCTTCCTGGTTTGGAGTATATTGAAATCCCGGGTATCCCGAATCTTTAATCATAAATTCTGTATAAGATAGGTTATTTCTTTTGAGCTGTTGGTCTACGTGATATTTTGTTAAGGTCGGATTAAAAAAAAAAAAAGACCGCAAAAGAGTTCTTAAAATTCCCTTCAAAGAAAAGTTATTCTTTTCCAGTATTTGTTAAGAGTTATGAATTGTTTTTATGGTCGTAAAGTTATACATTTTCATATTTTTTGGTTACATTTAGTGAATTTTAATCCGTTCTTGAAAAAATTTCCTTTTTTGCCTTTCTAACTTTTTTGTGGTTTCAGAAGTGAAAAAGTTGATAAACAAAATTTACTTACCATCTCCTCGTTGATTCTTTTCTTTCTCTTTATTTTTCCTCGCTTAACTATTTCCACTTTTTTATCACTTCAGTCAGATTATTTTGTTTGTTTTTTGTTGATTCGAATTGCAAAGTATCTGTGCGTCTCTCCGAATTTTATCGTAAGTATCTACTTGTGTGTGTATACTTACTTTCGTGGATGGATATTTTATTACATTCACTTGTTCTATTTTTTTTTTAGAATTTTATAATATTTTTTTTCACCTATATATCCGCACCTATATACCCGCGATTTGTCTGAAATACAAACAGAAGGGTAATGTGTTGACAGATCTAATCCATTCGTTGAACAAAATTAATTCCATGCCTATTTGAGGAATATATTGTAGTCTTCCCTGATGATGTTATAGACAAGAAATATTATTGTAATTTGAATCTGGACAAAACCGAAAATTTTATTTAAAAAGACCTTGATTATTATTCAGTCTCAATCTTCGGTGAGGGCTGATCTCGAAAAACAATCTTCCGATTTGAAAAGTTGGATACACTTGCACTGAATCAAATAGATACCAACTCATATTTGGGAAAAAAATTTGTTGACTTAAAAAGAGAAGAAGATTAGTTCATAATTTCTTGAATTTTAATACTTTTTCAATTGCGTTGATGAGCAGAAAATAAACATGATGATAATATTTAATTGTATTCTCAATAATAAAAAAGAAATCGACGTATTGTTGTGCGATAAAACTATATTTTAAAATTTCCAACTTCGTAAGGCCTCACGTTTTGAGAATAAGCTATATTCACTTATTTTTAGTTTCTTCGGTTGACCAGATTTCACAAATGATAATTGAAGTACTTTGTGTACGAGTGGCTCGAAATTTAAGTCATTCCTGAAAACCAAAAGAAGAGGAAAAAAAGACAAGTTCCTCAAATAGGCGGCTAATAAATTTGATTTTTGCCTTAATGACTTGTAACTGCATTATAATTGGAAATGGTTGTTGTGTTCTAAATGAGATTCTTAAAAACAAAGAAAGCTAGTTTTTCTTCCGATAATATAGAAAATCTTGGTTGGGAAGCGAAATAAAATTTTGTAATATTGTTTTAGAGAACATAAAAGAGAAAACCATGAATAATTCGAGTTGAGGAAGAACAGAGAAATTTTTAAATTAGAGAATTTCATTAGAAAAACACGAATTGTTTAATTAGAATGAAAAGACACTCTCAGAAAAAAAGATTGATATCTTACTGGTCTTGAGAATCTTGTAGAAATATGTATGTGCTTCTGCTTAGTACATAAGTTGATAAATTCTTGGTGGATTCTCTATTAATAAGTATTTATGCGCTAGGAAACCATGAATCGAAAGGGTTTGATCAAAGAAATTTTTTTTTCCTAATAATAGTCAGTTTATGATCGGCTAAAACGATTTTTTTTTTTTGTAAAGATATATGCAACTTTGGTGGTAAAACTTTTTGTACGCTGTTAAAAATATTAATTTTTGAATTATTTTTTACTATTAAACGATTTTCGCTCGCGAAAATCTTTTGATTGTGAAAATTTACAGTATTATGTTGACTGCAGTCGCCCACAAACATATTTGGAAAACATTTCCTTCCATCCGTTCCTTTATTACTTTTTTCAGATTTCTACTTTATTTCAATTCATGATTGTTTCTGTATTTAATGTTCTGGGTAGTCTGGTTTTAGTTTTACAAAATTCAAGAAATGTTGGATATAATACATACTTTAGTATTTGCAATTAATAATATTATAATCGAATTTTTTATTTTTTTTCCCTTACGCGACGTTGATTGGTCCTCCCAAACTGTTTAGAATTTTTTTTTTTTTCTGTGAAAAATTTGTCAAATTTTCATTCTTTTAATTTTGTAATTTAGATTTTTAGTTGCAGTCTTCCATTAAATGGAATGAAGCATTAACAAGACATCTTGGAGTAGTTTAACTTACTCTGTTTTTCAGATGTCCTTTTATTATTCTCAACTTCTGAAATTTTTTGTCGTTCGAATGATTTGTATTATTTACCTTCATTCAATTTGCTTTCTCAATTCTCCTTGACGATATCTCGCAAGACTGAAAACGTTAAGTTGCATCAATGACGAAAAAACGCAATGAAAACTTTTCCGTTGAAATTGGGTGAGCGGAACATATCGTGTTCGTTCGCAATTAAAAACCTCACTCCGGTGGTTGGGCTCATGTATTATTTTACGGGAAAATTTTCGTTTTTACGAGCCGAGTATTGAAGGTGGTAAAATACCCGGGGAATGAAATTTTGCGTCCGCGGAAGCCTGTTGAAAAATCAAGTTATACTTGGCCCAGCGTGAATTATTTGTCATCCAAATATAAGAGAACATTGTTTTTAGGGTTCTTTCGGCCTTTTCGAAATTTCAAACTGGTACGCAGAAACGAAATACATTCACCATTACCATGGTGTCCTTACTGACTTGTGGTAGTGAAACAAGTTGAATTTTTTCACCCCTTTTTTCTTTCAGCGAGAATTATTTCAAAAATGAATGCAGGATGAAAATCAATAAAATTTATTTTTAACGGGAGAAAAAAAGACTTAAAATATAATTAAAAGGAAATAATGTTCTATTTTGAAAGCAGGAAATTATTCGGAAGCGTGATGTTTTTTTTTCTTCTTCTTCGGAAAAAGATTTTGCTGCAAACTGATTGAAAGAAAATACGCCCTACTTCTCGGACGTACCGAAAAGTAGGATAATTTTATCAGCAACTAAAATAAAGGTGACTCGAATGATGCTTTGAAAGTTTATTAAATGAAAAATTTGTGGTTTCATGCCGAGTTATGTAGTTGAAGTATTGAGAGCGGCGAACAAGTAGATCACGAATGACAGATAAGAAAGTGTGCGTTCAGTTTCAAACTGCAGTGATATTGTAAATTAATTTTGCCGCATTATAAATATATATATATATATATATATATTTATAAACATACGAATCGAATCCATAGCCTCCTTTTTTTTGAAATCGATTAAAAAAACTGAAAAACATAATTACCTTTCTATGTTTGAGATGTGGTACTTCCGATTTAACGGAATTATATAAATTGATGCTCAAATAAACCTGTCACAAAAACTACAAAGATTTATTTAAAAAATTTTCTGCGATGCCCTGTTTAGGTTAATCATTTTTTAGGATTTTAAAAATGATTTTGCTGTTAGAATGGTCGTTTTCAACATTGATTATTCATGTGGCTGATATTTCTGTAGGCTAAAAGCGTTTAAAATAAAAAAATATTTTTCCATTATAAGACGGCTGAGGACATGTAAGTAAATATTCAGAAATTTTTCCCTTTTATTTTTTATTCTGTTATACGTGGTATTTATAGGATTTAGATACAGTTGGCGTTATTTTTTGCTGTTTTTAATGATTTACGTATTTAACGTAAATTAAAGTACTTGGTGTACGTAAATTATGCTTTTTGTTATATACCTACATAATAAACTTTCTTTTTTTTTTAGCCGTTACTTTTGAACTGATAATTAATCTGAACTTGATGATTCAAGGCTTCTTATTACTAAACGCAGTCAACAAGTAACTTTCATATCTCTCTAAATTGGAAAAACTTCCATTAACATTGCCTCACCGTTAGAGAATGACCTTCCTCAATATGAGGTGAGTTATGAGCTTATCAGTGTATCCCTCTCAGTTATCAAATTGAGTGGCCCATCATTATTCATTTATTGTGGGTCGAAACGAATCCCTTGGCCGAAAACATATTGTGACAGAATTTAAGCCAAGTAGAATATTTCGTATTGAAGGCAAATTAATTTCTGGTCATTTTCTTTCTGAATGACATTGCAGATGCCTCAGATTGCTTTGGTTCAATTATTTGATTCTGGATAACGTCCTTGCTGCGTTTGTATCAATCTTGATAGTTTTGTCACCTTTGCATCCCTTGATGTTTAAAATTGAAAACAACCCGCAATAAGTAGAGGTTTTTTATGTTGTAGACTGTGATCAATGAGTGACTATTTTGCTGTTTGCGAATTTAACTTGAGTTTCAACGTGCTACCATCAGCTGTTAGAAAGATAGATGCAAATTTCATCTTCACTGAGGCATTCGTAAGGTAGGCTACAACCGAATTCACTCTGCTTGGTTTCTCGTTTTTGACATTCAACGTTGGTAAAAAGTTTGATCGACCAACGTCGTTCCTACGATTCAAGGTGGTTGAGTTATCCATTCTGCTGCCATCTTAGTCGAATGCGCCCACTTAAAATGTTTTTTCAAGTAAATGCAGCTACGCACGTTTGAGTTCGTCGCCGCGAGTAGAAAGTTGTTACAAACGAGCCATTTTGGTTCGATTCGGGAAACGAGAGTTGGCTAAAAAACATTGCCCTCGATTTCTCGATGCGCAGTTTATGGTGACCGAAAAATCGGACTCATGAAAGCATACTGTAAAGTCTTGAGTCTCGTATTTTCCATGGAACTTTTTAGTCATGTGAAAGCTCAATTGTAGGTACCGTATGAATAATATTCGTGTATTCTATGTGTAAGACTATCGTGTTGTTGTAAGGCTTGCTAAGATTAGAAGCCTATGGTGGATCCGGACCAAATAAAGCCTGTTCGGAGACCACAGACATCCTACTGATTTTGTTTTAAAAATATTAACGCTTCAAATTTTGAAAATGTTGTGTAGGTCAAACATAATAAAAGTGTTGCCGTTGCTGTTTTTTCTGTGTTGATTGTTGCAATGTGTGATTGTTGCTCCTCAAAGGTAACTTCACTTCTGTCCTTGTTGTTTCCTATTTCTGTTTCCGCGTGAGGTCAATTGTTACCTTCTCATTCCAGTAAATGTTCATTTTAGGCCGGCATTCACTCGTTGAAGTATTGTTTCTTTATTTTCCTGTGATGTTTCTAATTCTAACGTTTGATACTGTGTAACACCTTTGGTTCTGCAGGATTAAGTTTTTTTCCGTTGTCTAACGGGTTGTTGTATTTTTTTATTACTTTTTTTTTTATGTTTGGATTCTTATTTTTACTATCCTGCTACATTACCATTCAACCTTTAAATTGGCATTTTAATGATGTGTACTCAGTATAGGTACCGTCTTCTGAGCGTTACGCTTTTTCATTTAGGTACACTATTAAATGCTAATATTTTCTTTTCTTAGCTTCGCAATTTAAAAAAAAAAAAAAGTGTGATCGAATATTTACTAGTTTTGGATTCATAGGTTGCAAGCGAACCTCAGAACCGTAACTGAAGCGAAGTGGGTTACCCAGTACGATTTCCTATCCATTCTAAAAAAAAAGAAAACGTATCTGGGTTCCATCACATATGTTAGAACTTGGAAGTGAAACTTGGCCCTTCAGTATAAACGTATCTAACGCTCAATGAAATGTACACGATGTACGAAGCAAACCTTTATGAGGTCATAGAGGGCCCAATGAGTACTTCAATCCAAAATTAACTGTAAATTCGAACTCCAGAACTTCAAAAAACATATTCCACGATTTATCTCTGGATTTTTTGAGGAAATATTATCTTAACCCTTTTTGAATTCAAAGGGGGTTCAATAAGTGTTTCAATCCAAAAGTAAACCGTAAATTCGAACTTAATACCTCAAAATACTAATTCTACAACATATCACCCAATTTAAAAAAAAAAAATTATTTTTATTCTTCTTGAATCAAAGAGAGGTTGGTGAGTGGTTCAATCCAAAAGTAGGCATTAAATTGAAACTCACCGCCTGAGAAAACATAATTGATTTTGTTACTCAGTTGTCTGAAAAAAATGTCCTAACTCCTCACCTATGAAAGTACGGAATCCGAACTGAAAAAAATCGAAATTTCCGAATAATAAACACTCATGGGATGATGGTTCAAATCTCTGTGGAGGAACATTGAAAATGCTCTCGAATCAGTTCGTGTCCGCCTTCTAATTTTTACCAATGTTTTATACAGGAAAGATAGATAAGGATTGTAAAAAAAGTGGAAGGAGCCAATGGTAATGGAAAATAAAGTGGAGGTGGTAACGTTGTAATTCATTATTTAAGGAGCGAATTCAAGAATAAAAGAAAACGAAAAATGAACATATTATTTTTTAAAATTTTTATTAATTTTCAACGCCCTTCTCTTGTTCTTACAAAGTGTGAAACCTATGAATTTTTTTCAATAGATCGAATTTGAAAAATCGGGCTTCGTCACGGTATCCGGTTCAGTTTGAAATAATTATCTGTAAATTTTCATAAATAAAATTTTGGTTCGGTCATTTTAGAGTAATGGCATCATCACAAAGTTGTTCTGTGTGTGTGAACAGAGCAAGCTTCGTTTCAATTATTTAATGGTGCAGTTCTTATTGACGAGTAGGTACATAGCAGTTATCAATCGTTGCAGACTCTTGTACTGCTACCCTCTTATGTTCACTGTGAAAATTCTCAAATTTTATGATTGACGTCTGTTGCTTTTTTGTGGGTCTATTTCAAAAATTGGTAAATAATTAGGAATCCTAAATTCCGGTCGTAGTCGGTGGGTAACATCTGATTTTAAATTCTTCTCAGGTCGAATATTTGAGCCGCATCTGAAATCACATCAGTTCTTTATCGATTGTGTAGGTTTTGATTGATTTCAATCTAGCGATTCATTTGTTAAGGGACATATCATGTTTGATTCTTCACTTGCTACTTACTCAGCTGTGAATCATTTTGCTTAGTTGAAGTATGAGTTTCATAAGGAGATTTTCATCATGTCAAAATCAGCTTACTAATTTCAGTCTCACTAAAAAATCTAATAAAAGATTGTGTGGAATACCTTGTCGTGAGAGATATTCACACTAAAAGGTCTTCAACAGTATTTGCGTGTTCTGCCACTTCATACGATTAAGTATGGGAGAGCCAAATCCTCGGCGAACACTGGCGATTTTTGAGCCGGTTCTGAGAGTTTATATACCGAATTTGGCACACGCACACAGACACATATGCATACGTATGTATACGTAATTATGTCATGCGTTACGTCGTTTCTTGTCTCCGTTGAGGTGATAAGAAACAACGCAGTGCGTTTGGTACCGAGATCGTTATCAGGTAATTGATCTCAACTCGTACGATGTATCTTACCTGTACGTACGTACAGGTACGAACATACAAACGCACCAGTGTAAATTGGTTTAACGTCATAGAGACGATTATTGCCAGCCTTTGGGCGGCGACTGTCGTTGAGTGGTGCAAGCCCCTATAACCTCATACAAGTAATGTCCCCACAGATTGAGATCGAGTAATTTTTTGAATCGGGTTTGGTGTTGTGTTTAAATTTTGTTACAATTTTCATTTTAGAGAAATCGATTTTGATGACATATCGTTCCAGATGTAGCAACCCGAATGGAAAGAAATACAATCTCTATGAATTATGCATTTTTTCATAAAGGTATTCTTCCTTTGTTGAAAGTGGGTGACTTGAGGAGTCGCTGTGAGTGATGTTGTTCATGATAAAAAAAGATAAAGTATAAGCTTGATGAGCTTTTGAAGGCGTACTTACTCATACGTACCTCTGTTTTGAGGATATGTTTTTTCGTGGGTTGGACTTTTTCACTTGTAAGTAGTCTTCACCGATAAAAACTGTAGAAGTTATTTAATATCAGTTTTCGGACGAGGTTATGATCCGGTGATCGCTGACCACTGTCTCCCCGTATATACTTTTTGATCACATTTGAAAGCACGAAGTAGACTGAGCCGAGCGCGCCGTCATTTTGGGTCAAAATGCGAATGTTATGTTGCATTTTGGAGGTTTAAATGGCTATAAAATGCGTTATTTTGAATCAATAGGCACGAAATTTGACACTGGTATTGAATATGTTACATTCTAACGTTCTTCAAAATTTAATTTCAATCGGCTGAACAGTTCATCCGTAGAAGTGATTTGAGAAAATTTCAGATTATTTCTAAGAAGAGAAGATAAATTCCAGATGAACCAACGAAGCTGGTCTTAAAGCAGGCTTGCTGTTATTTTATTTGTTAAGCAATCATTTAATAACTCGCGTTCGTATTTTATAGCTTCACAATACATTTCATTATTAGAGTATTTTTGGCATTTCATTAAACGTAATTTTCACCCAGCTTTCTGTCAAATAATTTTTATATTTAAATTTATTTCTTTATTTCTTTACTTATTTATTGATTAATTAATTATTTATTAATTTATATTTTATTAATTTTTCTTTTATTTGAGGAAACCTACATTTTCTAACCTGGCTTACTGCGCAGGAGTTTTTTGTTATTTTTCTCGCAGAAAGTTGCATTTGTATAATAGGTATGCTTTCATTCTACTTGCTCATCATTTTAATTTTGCGAAGTATTTTATGCGGCCACCAAAGCGTTAGCATCGTTGGGTTAGGATCGCTGGGTTCGGTTATGTGTTTCTGTGTGATGGCGCCAAAGTGCGACGTTTTAACCTTTTTAAAGCTTATTTTTCTGAAATTCATTTTTATCTAATTATTCAATATTTCATCGCTATAATTTCTACATCAGCTCGTGAGGAATTCAGTATCTACGTAAAAAGAATTAAATTAATATTTTGTTTTCATAATCGACGTTTTTCTCGAAGAATTTTTGGTTCTATTTTGGCCAACCAAGTTACAGTTTCGTCCAACGGTTTATTTTCGACTTTTAATTTAAAGTTACGATAAACGAGGAGCTGTGTATAACTTTTTTTTTTGAATTATTTTCCGTACGGTCGTGGAGTTCATGTTTTCGAAGAAATCGAGCAAACGAAACCGAGAATTTGTAAAATTTCTTTCCGTCTTTTCTCTCCTTTCTTACAATCTTGCCTCGGAAAGTAATTCGTTACTTTGATGGAGTACTTTTACTCGTAGTTGTGGCGAAGGTCTTAAAGGACGGATTTCATCGTTTAAATGTGAAATTCCCCATAAAAACGATAGTCTTGTAGAAAATCTGACATTTTCTTAGGTTTCGTGCAAAAAGACGGAAAAGAAAAAGGTAGTTAACGGCATGTGACGGTTAAGAGGTCCTTATTTTTATTCGTTTATCTTCGTCGCTATTTCCAGCTTTTCTTCCCAAAGAAAATGTGATACTGAAATTGATTTCACATCACGATTTCAAATTGTTTCTATCGTAGTTTTTCTTTTCTTGAACGAAGAGCTCCGTTGACCCCATTCTTACGGTATATCTTTTCATCTTAGTCATCTTTTATATTATTTTGTGTAGAACAATTGACTTTATACTTCTGAGTGTTTTTCAGAAAGCTATAAAACCAAAATAATATTAAACATCTTATTCTTGGTCCAAAACTTTGGTTTAGAATTCACTTATTTATTGAAGCATTGTTTCAATTTCAAATAACTTACTTCAAATATTACGTATTTTAGTTGAGTCTGTCTGATATTATCGGTGAAAAAGTTTCTGTAAAACCAGTTTCGCCAGTAATTTATTTGCATACTTGATTGGTAAATCCAGTGTTAAAGTTTCCAATGTGATTTTTTTGAGAGGGTCGAATTTTTGGTGCCAATATGCACTTGATGATTGAAAATAAATTAATTCATGAAATACATTGTGCGCTTAAACAAACGCTTTACTTCGTAAAATTTTATAATAAATAATTTTTGCAATTTTTACCGACTTCAAAAAAAGCAGGTTATCAATTCGATCCATATTCATATAATTATGTTTGTTTTTTTTTGTTTTTTTTTTGTTTTTGTTTTTTTTTTGTTTTTTTCATGTTTGTTCCAGCATAACTTCTCACCTTAGGCACCGATTTCGATAAATTTTCTTTTTAATGATAAAGGTTCCCATGATAGTTCTATTGATTTTTTTTTTTGGAATCGATGGGATAGTTACTGAGTTATCTTTAAAAAATGTTTTGTCTCAAGCGAAATGGCCGCTAACGCTAATACAAGTGGAGTGAAAAAAGCAGTAAGGTAAATTATTAATTTTTTTCGAAAAATAAAACCAACGTGGAGAAAAAAAAAAGCGCGCTTTAATACCTTTAAGCAAGCGGACTTAATCATTTACTGTGGTACACATTCCTAACTCCAGCATGGAAAAAGTTTGATAAACGTCCTCAATCTTTTTGATTGCTTTCCGTAGGAGGTTTTATTATTAGTATTTCTCTAGTACTTGACGCTAATAAAATTAATGTGAGAAGTAATGAAAGTAATATTCGAAAGTGACGGATTTTTTCTAAAAATTGCTGTAATATGTATTTTTTATGTCTGTTTTAGGTGAGTAACAATGCAGGACCTTCATAATGTGAGGATGTTTTGTGTTTGTTATGGGAGTAAGTTATGATTTATATTTTTATGTTATTTTTGAATGATGAAAAATTTTTTTAGCTTGTAAATTTTGTGTAAGTAGGCTATTTCGGCAATGAATGTTGTGTATTATTGTCGAATTGAAGTTGTCAGACTTCCTGTCTTCATCATATCCATTATCATCTTCGTTTCTTCGAGTTGACCTCAAATTTCTTAAGAATGCTGGATTCATCTCTCTTACTTTGAGATTATTAAAGTTTGTAAGAAGCAATATTTTGCTCTTGGGGGATAATTTTTCCGCTTCCCTCATTTTGCACTCATGATCAGCGTTTTATGTATGAATAGTGAGCAGTTTCGTTGGGCAGTTCTGTAGTTGTAATTTTGGTTTGTGAATAATTTGCATTTGACTTTGGGACAATGTATGTGCACAGAAAAAATTTTTCAGTCCCCTTGGTACCTACATGTAATATTGGTGCAGTGTAGTAGTTAATTTACTACCTATATAAATTTTCGACGCTAGAAAATGAACTTGAGACTGAACCAGCTAAATATTTTTTCGAACATTGAGTCTTTCACTGTTACTTGCTATAAAAATTGAAACGAGTCAACATTTTTTGTTCTTTCGTCTCTTCTTCCCCTCTCCTCACCCGCCGTAAACTCGTCCGAGTGAAATAATCTTTTACAGACATCACGTTCGAACGAATAATTTTTCAAATTTTCCTCTATATTATGGCGAATAGTGTACGCATTTGAATGCAATTCAACTTCAAAGAAATCTACTCAATGTTACTTTTTACCCTGCACAAGTATAATTTTTTTGTAAACCCACCTCGATTGTTTTTAATGTGCTCGTGGATAACGGAATACTATACCAGTAATCGAATTACTGTTTGTTACATCCGGTTCGAAAGAGAACGAAAAGAGAAAGAGAGTAGTAGTCTGAAATAAAAATACAGCAACTGAAAGTCATAAAATAATTCTTTTTTCGGTCAAATGAATATTTTTTCGGCGGGCTACGTTCATTTTTCCCCATTTTATTCTGTTCAGCATTTTACATCTTTTACTTTGAATATTCGTCGTTGTAGTTTTTATTTATAGAACATGGTAATGTTTAAAAATGTGTTTTCATTAATGAAAACTTTCTGGAAAAATATTACCGTCTTATTACGAACTAGAATTGTCAGACACATACATGCCGCCAAGCGCATTATTTTTGGCCTGATGCCTATCAGAGACTCTTTTGACAATTGTTCTTATCCTCTCGCCTACTTTTTTTTATCCCAAAAAAGCTGTTTTAATTATCTGCACTCATTATTGATGTTAAACCTCATCAATAACCGTACTTCTATTTTTCTACCCTTTTCTTATATACAAAAATGATTATTGCTATTGACCAGTCCCTTTTTTGGTCGAACAAAAAAATTAAAAAATAAACAAAAAAACAAATGTTCGTATAGAGCGTATGGAAAACATAGAAAACATGGAAAAGGTGTTGTGGGTTGGCAAATGCTGAAAACTCGTAATTGCATACTTTTAATTATGAATTTTTCGAGCTTTGACATCAGTGTATTTAATACATTTTCTCATCTAGATATTTTAGTAATCATGTTTTTGCACTTTTTCGTTGCTGAAAAAATGTATTTTCAGATGACTGTAAAAAAATAAATAAGGGGAAGAAAAATACTTTACGGAAATTTTATTTTTTTCGTATGCTTATTTGATTGTAATTTATTTTCATTTTGTAAATTATGCCTGCGATTTTGTTAATAAAATTTTAAATGCTTGTGTAGAAATTTATACTACACCGAACCCCCGATGAGTAAACATCATATTTGAAAATATAATATAAATTATTTCTAATTTTGAATAATGGTCACCACGTGAGCTTTATTTTATTTTGTTGCCTCTGGAGAATTAACGTGTACGATACATAAATTTTTCTTACTTCACAAGGCAACAGAATGGTTGTCTTGAAGTATTGACGAAAACATTTTGTTTGTAGTATAAGCTAAAATTTTTTATGGCCCTAGAAATTTGTAAAATTAAATATTTCTTCTTATTTGCCGGATTTTTAACATTAAAAATGTTTTTATGGAGGCGATTTCTAAAGTAGCGTGATCGATACCGAAAGCAAGGTTGCTATATATTTAATTCCTAAAATCCCCAAAATTTCCTAATTTTGCCATGTTTCAAACTTGAAAAAAGTCTAGAAATCTCTAAAACAAAATTGTCATTATGTTGTGGTTGTTAATTACATTTTCAATGATCAAGATTATTGCGCTGTGAATTATGTTTACATTTTTAGGAGAATTCAGTGGGAGGTTGGTAACAGGATCCCTAATCCCTAATATAAATATATTGTCCGTGATACTTTTTGAGTATTATGCGATCTGATCACGTTGGAATAAATTTTCATTCTTGGAAAATTGTTTTGCCGTTAAAACAACATTTAGCCGGCGTGGAAAATTTAGTTTCTGAAACTAGTTTTTGTGAATTTTACGAGTCGTCGTATTAATATCACGAACGCTTTTTTGCTTGTACAATATGAAATATTTACGTATGAAGTCAAAGAGTTGTCATAGATTACGACTAAACATGATTAAACGCGGACGCTGCTTTCCTAATTTTAGTGATACAATTATCATATCGAAAGTATCGTTATCAATCGATATTTGTTTTCAAAAATATCAGATATGATTTTTCCGAAAATCGGATAATATGAAATATCTATAGATATTTTCATTAGGGAATCGATATTATTTTGATATTTTATTTGTTTGTTTTGTTTTTACTGACAGCGTACGGAGGAGGTTTTATGTTTGGTATGTTTATCTCCGTAACTAAAGGAATTTAGTTCGCTCAGAACAAGTTTCTTACTTCATAGATTTTAATGAAAGTAAAGGTTAAAAATATTTCTGACCATCCGGAGAATATCCTAGACTATTCATATTTGAAAATTAAAAAATTTAAAAGGTGTAATTAAAGAAAATGAGAATTTAAAGATTGAAAAAATTATTGTCATTAATTTTGGCATATCCACCAATAAGAGTTACTCGTTCAGATTAAGGCAGTAAGTTTTTTTTTTTTTAAACTCGATTAATGTATAAAAAAATTACTTTTTTTTTTAGACGTAGTTGAAAACTCATTACCGCACTTTAGAGTCTATAACAACATAATTAACTGTGTGATGTGCTAGGTGCAGCTTCAACCCAGGTGTGATCAATTGTTTTTATACATTATTTTATTTTATCTCTTTTTATTATTAATTCATGAATTTCAATAATTTTTATAAAAGTGTAATGAGAGACTAAAAATTTAGTGAAAGAAATAAATAATCTGTGGATTATTCAAAATTTGAGACTTGTTTTCATTAAAATAAATTGAACTGATTAAAAAATTAAAATTATCAGTAATATCGATATTATCTACCAATATTTGAAAGGGAAATATCGATATTTTGGAATATTGTGATAATGGTGATGTTATCAAATCGATATTGATTTTCTCAATATCTTGCATCACTACCTAATTTTGAAGGAAGAACTTAGTACGTACCAAGTAAATATCTAAGATTTTTGAAGAACTCTTTTGCTCAGTTTGCTTAAAACAATTTTTTTTTGCTTCATTCCAAACCTGATTTCAAGAATACGTATTATTCTTAAAAACTTTCAATCCTAAATTACATGAACGTTGTCAATTTTGCGTTCGTGAAATGAACTGCAAAATTTCGAAATTCAAAATTTGGGCTCTATAATTATTAAGAATAATAAAATATAATACAGCTCTGCTTATTAAGAGGCCTGTTGTAAGATTATTCATTCAGCTCAATTCATTTTTTTTTTTCGTTTTTTACATAAGTTTTTTGTATGTATTTAATTCAATTGTTGAAAATTTTTATCTTACTTAAATCTTTCTCATCTTCACTTATTTTATAAAGGGCGGTAACTTCATTCATTGAAAATTAAATAAATAATAATTTTTAAATATTAAAAAAATAAATTTATAATTAAATTCTAAATTAATTATATATATTTAAAATTAAAAACATTGTTTTTATATTATTATATATAGAAAAATAAGCTAAATTAAAGCTATTGTATAAATATAATAGAATTAAATAAATTCAATAATAACAAAGAATTAATAATTAATTTTTTTTTATTTCAATCTAATATATCATCAATACTAATATTAAGTATAATTTCTTTTAACCTTTATAACTTAGGGAATTGTGATCACTATTCATTTCGATGAATTGAAAAACAATTGCAAGAAAAACGAATTATAATATTACAATATTAATTTTACAACTGTAACAAAGGAAGTAGTTGATCGAGAGTAAAAATGTGAGAGAAAAAGGAACATAGCAGCAAAAATGATAATGAAAAGGAAGAATGAAATGATAAGCTCTTAAGTGACGTTAAAAAACACTAAGAATCAAGTAACAGACTCCCCCCCATGAGTCCAAAAAGGGAGTCATAAAAACAAATTTACAAATTAAACGAATAATTTAACTACTAAATTAACAAACAAAAAATTGACTACTAATTTGAGCAAATTTAAACAAAATTAAAAAAAAATCAATGGTTAATATAATTAAGTGACTGGCAATTTAACTAGTTGTTGTACAGATCGACGAAAGATTCCCAATGTAGATTGCACTTCAACGTTTTGAACTTGACCTTTGGCATCAGGGAATGTGTTTGTCACAATTGCTAACGGCCACTCCATAACTGAAGTATTAGGAACATTTATCAGGACAACATCCTTGACATTCAGGTTTGTTTGTAGTTTTTTCCATTTATTACGAACTTGAAGTTGACTGCAATAGGAACTGCGCCATGTGTGCCAAAATGAAGAGATGATGGCTCGTAGTAATCGATAACGACTAGACAATTTAACTGAAATATCATCACCAATTGGAACTTCTAATAGTGAACTCCCAACAAGAAAGTGACCAGGAGTTAATGGTTCGATGATTGAGTTTGTAGTTTGGTACGATAATGGTCGAGAGTTGAGGATGGCCTCAATTTTAGCCAAAATGGTATTAAATTCCTCAAGGTTCAGGATTTGATTTCCAATAGCTTTTAATAAACAAGCTTTTCCCGACTTAAAGGCAGACTCCCACAGTCCACCTTGATGAGGACTACGAGGTGCAATAAACTTCCACGAAATGGAGTTCAAAGTTGCAAAGTTAACAATTTTGTTTTGCTCGAGGACATTTTTGGTTCCGACGAAGTTTGTGGCATTATCAGAGTACATTGTTTGTGGAAGACCTCGAGGACTAATGAAGCGCTCGAATGCACAGATGAATGACTCTGTGGATAAGTCAGTGATGAGTTCAATGTGAACAGCACGTGTAATAAAACAAACAAAGAAGGCGATGTAAACTTTGTTGTACTTGGTTGTACGGTGGTTTGTGCATTTCACTTGGTAAAAACCAGACAGATCAACACCAGTTGTAGTGAAAGGTCGTGATATTGTAGTACGTTCTGCTGGTAGGTCACCCATAAGTTGTTGGACAGCAGATGAGTTGATTCTAGTGCAGTGGACACATTGGAAAACAATTTTCTTCACTAATGGTACTAATCCACCAATGACCCAAAACCTGCTTCGAACATAGTTAACAAGAAATGATTTTGATGCATGAAAATAACGAATGTGAATATATATAATGTATAGTTCTAAAAATCGAGCTTTCCGAGATAAAATTATAGGAAATTTTGTATCATAAGAAAAACTTGAGGCGGATAACCGACCTCCAACACGAATAAGATTGTTACTATCTAAAAATACATTCAATGTGAGTAAACTACTACGTTTATTAATAGGTAATTTAAATAATAAGGACTCATGTTCTTTACAAAAAAATTTAAGCTGAGAAAAATAGATTAATTTGTTAATTGTAAAGTTACGTTCAATAGCAGTTAAAGGACCAAAGTTTTTAATTTTGTTTCCAGAGTTATTTAAAAATCGATAAATGTGTGCGAGAACGTTAACACATTTATTAAAAGTCGAGAATTTGTCCAAAAAGTTTATGTTGATATTGAATTTGTAGATGTTAAGAGTAACTTTAAGTTTACGTTTCTCTGGTACTTCAGTTGATAAATCGATGTTAGAGGAAATATGAGATTCAAATTCATTAATTAACCAATTAGGACCATTTGACCAGAATTTAGTATTTAAAAAACATTTAACTGATAAACCACGAGTGGCCAAATCGGCAGGATTAGAGAATGTATCTACATAATACCATTTATCTTTAGAACTATAATTAAGAATTTTCTTAACACGATTACTAACATATTGTTTAAGTTGTTCAACGGGGTGATTGATCCAGCTGAGTACAATTGTTGAATACGAGAATGAAAACATGTTACAATCATCAATGTTTAAATTACGTGACAATCGTTTTAATAATTGAGCAAGAATAACAGCAGATTGTAATTCTAAACGAGGAATTGTTAGAGCTTTAATTGGCACAACACGAGTTTTAGCACACACAAATGATATCGATACTTGACCCAAATGATCAATAATACGCGTAAAAATTACTGCACAATATGCTTTTGGTGAAGCATCACAAAAACCGATCAACTGACGAACTTTTACATTACATAAATTATTATAACAACGAGGTATACTATAATTTGTTAAATCCTTAATTTCGTTACGATACGAGAGAAATTCAGAATAAAGTTCAGGACTTATTTCATCATCCCACTTAAGTTCTTCACGCCAAAGATTTTGCATCAAAATTTTAGCTCTAATTGTTACAGGTGATAACATTCCTAAAACATCAAATATACGGGAAACATCGGATAACATTTTACGTTTAGAAATTATGAATGACAACGGGTTTAAATTCAAAGAAACACGAAAAATATCTAATTTAGGACACCAAATTAAACCTAGTGCATAAATAAAGGATTCAGCGCCTAATAAACGAGTGTCTAAAGTTTCCACTAATAATGGATCAATACTATTTAAAAAATCAACAGAATTACTTTGGTACTTTCTAAGAGGATATTTGGCTGATAGCAATGACGAATGGACAGCTTGTTGTAGTTGGAGCGCATAATCAACAGAATCTGCACCAGACATAAGATCGTCCATGTAAAAATGTGAACGAGTGACATTTGCAACATCAGGGTTTGATGTTTCTAATGAGTGAGCAATAACTTGAAGACATTTTGTTGCAAGGTAGGATGCTGGACCAGTTCCATATGTCACAGTATTAAGTTCGAAATGTGAAATGGGTTCATTTGGATCCGATCTCCAAAGGATACGTTGATATTTTCTATCATCAAGATGAATTAGAACCTGACGATACATTTTTTCAATGTCTACACAAAAGGCAATACGATGTGTTCGAAATTTGATGATCAAATCGAATAGATCAGGTTGTAGTGTTGGACCGTTGAGTAAATGATCATTTAACGAAGAACCAGATGGATCATTTGCAGATGCGTTGAAAACGACGCGATATTTAGTGGTCGAGCTAGTTAGTTTAGTGACAATATGATGAGGGATGTAGTACGAGTTAGCAACAATTTCATCGTTCGATAATTTTCGCATGTGACATAGTTCTTCATATTCGGACATGAATTCAAGATAAGCAGTGCGCATTAGTGATGAAGTTCCTTTCTCTGCTTATAACAAAACACATTTTGCTTTCCAAAAGGAACCTTTCAAACAAACAATACTGGATTTGGTTGGTAAACGGACAACAAATCTGCCTGTTTCATCACGACGATACGTTTTTTCAAAATATTCTTCGACAATTTGGTGTTCAGCTAAGGTTTCAGTATTTTTTGACGAAGAACTCTCAGTCGCTTCTTCAAGTTCCCAAAATTTTCTGAGTTGATGATCGATATCGATTTTGGATAGACCACAATAAGATTTAAACATACAAAATGACGATTGTTTCGAACCGGAAATAACATAACCGAACTTTGAGTTTCTTAAAGCAATGCCTTCGATAAAATGTCTTTGATTTTCAAGAATAAATTCAACAAATTCGGATTCTAACACAATATCGATATCAGAGTATGGAAGATCGTTACACTCAGCAAAATTTAAATGAGGCATTTGATTAATTACGTTAGTGAGATCACTTTTAAGTTTTGAAACACTATAAGGAATTTTATTAAGTACTTCTGCTTCAATAGTTAATTCAAAATTTGAATATCTTGATTGTAAAACAATTTTAGCGAGATGATCAAGAGTAATTGAATCAGCAGTTACGGCTACGAGCGATGTTGGATCAGGATTTTCAACAAGATTAAGTTTAGCACGGTTACAAAATGCTTTTTGAACAATATTTGTTTCAGAGCCTCCATCAAGAAGTAATTGAGCAAGAAGAGTACGAGATTTTACCTTTACTTTGACAACTGCAGTTGATAAGAATACCAATTTACCGGATGTAGATACGGCAGTCATCGAAGTTTTAGTAATGGCTTGATTTTCAGCTGGAACTAACGAAGGAGATGATTCTGATTTTACAGGCGGAGTTGATGACAAATTATTACGATGCAGAAGTAAATGATGATTTCCACCACAAGTTTTACAAGTAAAACGTTTACAGTCTACTGCTGAATGATAAGGATTAAAACATTTTAAACACAATTTGTTCTTTTTCACTATTTCAAATCGATCTGGAATACTTTTTGAAATAAATGAATTACACTGATTTAAAAAATGATTACCGTTACAAACGACACATTTTACTTTACTAGAGTTGGCTACGAACGATTTCTTTTCACTCTGTCTATCAGTTGTAGATTTCTGAGCTTTCGTTGGATTCGATGATTTCAGTTCGGCTGATCGATCTTCAGAGTTGAATGAACGAATCTGCAAAAATTTCTAAAGAGTATCAAATTTAGGATACGTTTCTGTTGAAGTAACAGAGTTTTCCCAATCCTTAGCCGTTCGAGGATCAAGTTTATTAACAACAACATAAGTTATATATTTAGAAAAGGTTCCATCGATAATTTCATTTGCTGCCTTCAGCCCGCGAACTATTACTTCAACTTTATCTAAAAGGCCACAAATTTGACTTTCATATTTAATCGAATCTAAGTTATACAAGTTACGAAAAAGAGTTTTCACTACGGCACGTTTGTTATCAAAACGAGAATTTATGTGTGACCAGGCTTCAGAGTATGCCTTATCATCTAATTTAAAATCACGAATACAATCTTGAGCATCACCAATTAATGCTTGTTTTAAATAGTAAAGCTTTTGGACATTAGAAAGTTCATCATTATGATGCTCTAAATTTTCAAACAAACCTTTGAAATTAAGAAAGTTGAAAATGTTACCATCGAATGTTGGAACAGCAATTTTTTCAAGTTTAGGTTGAACAGAAGGTACACGAAATGACGAATTTAGATCACCAGCAGGAGGAATCAGTGACTGACGTTGATCATCCATTGACAATTTCTTGTGGAATACTTTGATGATTCCTCTGTAAGTAAACGCAACATCACTTACATCTTTGAGTTCCTTCATCAAATTGTTGGTTGTGGCAGTGTAATCATCCTTGGTTTCATCCAGCATGCAGATCAATTCATCAGTAATTGCTTCATATTTTGTTTTTAGTTCACAGTAATCAGATAAAATTGCTTCCAACTTACTGTGGTTTTCAATGTCAAAGGGTTTCTTCAGGTTGAGTTCATAAGGTTGACTCTTTAATCGATTCAGGTTCAGTTTCAATCCACGACGATGTTTTTGAATAGCATCCATGTTGACAGGATCACAATTCACAAAAAAAAAAAAACGAATTTCAGTTATCACTGAACAAATTATAAACCAGAAAAACATTATCCGGCCCGAAGGACCATGTTCGGGAATTGTGATCACTATTCATTTCGATGAATTGAAAAACAATTGCAAGAAAAACGAATTATAATATTACAATATTAATTTTACAACTGTAACAAAGGAAGTAGTTGATCGAGAGTAAAAATGTGAGAGAAAAAGGAACACAGCAGCAAAAATGATAATGAAAAGGAGGAATGAAATGATAAGCTCTTAAGTGACGTTAAAAAACGCTAAGAATCAAGTAACAACTTAATAAATTTAAACCTAAATAAATTAATTATATTTATAATCATATGAATAAAATTAAATATAATCCCTTTTCACTGATGAATAATAATAATATGTAAAATATCAAATTGAATAATATTTTATAAAATTAACTTTAAATCAGTGGTCTTCTTCAAATCCTTGATGAAATTTTGAATTGAGCGGACTAAAAGAATCTTTAATTTTTTTTACTGTGTTTAATCGTACATTTTCTCATATCATGAATTGTTATTTTGAGTGCATTAAGTGTTTTTGTTTTCATCCAATGGAAAAAGTTTTATTTTAAAATTTGAACCCCAATGCTAGTAGCTATCGGGGGTTTTTAAGAGCTTACGATTGCAGTATGTGCCAAATAGTTATTTTTATTCCAAAGTGTACGCCCTAAGTGTTTCGAAAAAAATCCTAATTATAGTGAAAAAACGACGTCTATCGCTGTATCCGTTTTCTTCTTGAACCAGTTTTTTTCGGTTTTAAATAATTTTTTGTCTCTTCTCTTTCGTGAGAAAATTTTCCTTAAAAATTATTTTAAACAATTTTCCTTAACGGATTCATGTTTCTGCTGTTGTTGAGTTCGGTTTTTTAAATCTTCAAACTTTTTTATTTCTTTTCTCTGATTTTACTCGACACCTGGTCATGAAAACGATGTCTTCGTTGGCTTTTCGTCCATTTCATCCTGTCAGCCGAATTCTGTTAGTATGTCAGCTGGTACTCTTGTGTACTTTTGCGACGAAGTATGGTAAAATTTAAGCTCATCATTTGCATAACAGTAGCTCATGAAAATCGCTGAAATATTGCATATTTATTGTTGGTTCGTCAGTTTTGCGCGTTTGACTGGAAAAACCCGAAAATATAAAAATTTTGCGAGGGATTTCTGCTTTGCTAATTGTTTTTTATCAGATGACATTTTATGTGGGGATGAAGATTAAAATACATGTTTTTCGTTAAACTCTTTTACCGCATGTCGGAACATATTTTCCTACGCCGTTTCCTTAGAAAATCGATTTTCATTTGTTTTCGTTTTTGTTTTTCGTGGAAACGAAAGGGGCAACGATTATTCTGCGTGACCATGGCGTTTGTGTAAGTAGTCTGAATGTATGTCGATTCATTGTTCCTCTTAGGTTCATACATATGAAGATATTATTGTAATACCGTCGAAGGGTATCGAAGTGCCCTTTCATTTTTCATGTTATTTCAGTGTCCAACTTTATGGAATTAAACAAATTTTTCACCAGGAAAGAATGACGTAGTTTGTTAACTTTGAATCCCGAATTAATTCAGGGAAACTAATTTTCAGTGGGAAAATATTTTCTCTCATGTATTGATGGTCGACGATGTTCTCTTTTGATTCGTTCCTTTCTTGCACCGTTGTTTTTCTCTCTTTTCTTACTTGGTGTGTATACTGTATAGAATTGGTTTTCTGGAGACAAGTACACGACTTGTTTTCTTTTATGTTTCAAATTGGACATTGAAGAAAGCGTGGTCTTCGTGTACGGTGTAAAGTGGTTCTACGGAAAAATGTTTTTCCTCTCGAACATCACTCGTATTTAATATCATCTTTACAATAAAATCCATGATGTAGTATACTTTTCTGTAGAAATGAATCCAAGGTTGGTTTTTTTTTACGTAATTTTGAGCGCTGTTATTTTCTTTATTTACTTCCTCGATTGATTAAAGTATTATGCCTTGTTGTTTTGTAACTTATGAATAAATTTGTTGTAGTGGTTTGGCTCATAATTAATTACTAGTATTACTAATCGTTAATTGGAGTTGTTAAGGTTTTATTTTTGACCTTTTGTTGAATTTATTTGATAGGTAATGGAGATTTCTACAATGGACAAAAATCAAATTTCTTCTAATTAAATAACATAGGAATGGTCTCTTCCATTTTGAATCATTATTGTAATCAATGTTTCAAAAAACTTAGTTATCGATTAATTTTCTGTTGAACTAATGAAATGAAATAGACGAACATTTATATTATTTTCACAATTTTTATAGCTAAATTCTTTCCGTGTAATTCGATGTGTTTTTTCTGGTATATTTCTTTTTTCTCTCTGTTGCCGAGAAGTTTTTATGAAGGTTTTCGAAGAAAATCTTCATATCAAAATTTATTGGGTATCAAGACCAATGGTTGGGGGCAGGTTCATTTTTCGTTTCATGACCCCAGGAAATTTTTAGCCAAGGAATATGAACTTTTACTTGGTAGCCTCGATGAATTTCCTTTTTCTTCATGTGACTTATTTCACGTACAGCTCACATAAAATTGATTACGTTTGAAGCAAAACAATATTTTATGTATTTAGCTTCCTACGTGTGACGTCATTTTACTCACACTAGCACCGAGCATACCTAGGAAACCAAGTAGTATAATATATACCTTGCTTTTAGTAGGTACTATTAGCTCAAATTTGTATGTATAATTATATATTAGATACACCTTTCTATTTAACACAGTTCCTACAGATCAAAATTCTTATCCGACAGTCATGAAATTCGGTATACTTATTCAATCTAGCCAAGAAAAAAGATTACTGTTTTTGGTCCAGATTGGTCGGATGGTACGTCCGGTACATCCTATTATTGTGAATTTTTGGGAATTCAATGGTTTTAAACTTTGTAATTTTTAAGAAATAATCACAAAATTTGGTATAGACATAGAATATATTATACTTTGACTCTCCGCAAAATTTGTTTCAATCGGCTTATTGGTTTAAGATTAGAAATGATCTAAAAAAATCTTCAACTGTTGCTCAGAAAAGTAGTTAATTCCAGATGGAACAAAAAAGTTTTACGGAAATAGGCTTGATGTTATTTTATTTTCGAAGTAATCTTATATAGAAAAGCCACTTGTATGTAATATTATCACGTGACCATAGTTACAGATACCTCTGGCTATGCTTAAATTTAAGTTTTAATCTAACTCTATATCATTTGTTTTTTTCATTTTACACCTGATTAATTGATAATTTCGGACACATTTACGCTTTCATATAGATCTGTGAATTATTGTTGCCTAGCAGCATTGGGTACTCGCTAGTCATTTAATAAATCGCGTACGTTTTTTATTTCTTCACAATTAAATTTTATTCATTATGCATTTCCTTAACACTTCATTTTATTCGTACTTGCCTCATTTTTGACCAGCATTTTGCCAAATACTTTTGATATTTTAATTTTTTTCGTTTTGTATTCATTTATTTGTTTATTTTATTCAAGAAAACCTATATTTTCTAGCGTTGCGTGCTGTGCTAGAGTTTTTTTTCGTATTTCACCGTCTAACCGTGAGAATAAACACTGCAGAGGTGATATACATAACGAACATGGCACAATATTCTTTGAAAAAGTTATTTAAATCCGTAGTTTGTTTCAAACTATTTTACGAAGGAGAAAGGACGTGTCCAAAATTTAAAATTACTTTTCTTTCGACTTAAGTTTTTGGGGCATTGCTTTTTGGTCCATCTGTTTTTGGGATTAGTATTGTACTTTTCTATCCGGTAATTGTCGTCTGTGTTTCGACGAATAATTCAAAATAAAATCTCTCTGTCCTCTTATATTCTCGTTTTCTTCAGCATAGGTATGTGGTATGTAGCTACCATGAATGTGGTAATTGGTAGTGCCTTCTACCTTGTGACTGAATATTTGTCTGATTCTCATTGTCGTCTTTACATTGTTTGTCTAAAATTAGCTGTCACTCGAAATCTAAAATTACTCATTCATTTTTTAACGATTTCTTTAATTATTGTTCATGAGGAAGAAGGAAATTGTAAATATTTGTCCAATCGTAGTCGTTTTTTATGCGTCAGCGTATTTTCTACGTTTTTATAAGGATATTCAATCATGAGTCTTATCGTTTTGTGACTTATGATTCTTGAAAGTGCCCCCTTGAAAACCAGAATGATAGCGAATTGAAATCTTCCTGGTCGATACGGATACCTGGATAGTTTACCGAAAATTCTCGTGCTGGATAAATCATCTGATTTATTTTTATGGGAATCTTGGAGATTTAAGTTTGAGTCAGGATTAAGGAATAGCATTTGTTTTCGGAATTGACAAATATCTAAGTATCTTGCGACAAAATACTTTTAATTCTCGCATCGATTCATTTAAAATTGAGAATTTCGTTTGTTTCTTTCAACCACCCGTCTCACGAGCTGAAGTCTAAACCGTTACTGGGGGAAGATTTTCGCTCTAGATTTTCCCAAAAAGAAGGAAAGGATCTTCCGTAATTTTTATATTGTTTTCAACTGCCGTACATTTGTATTATTTTTCTTTTGAATGTTATGAATTTCCCCACCGCTGACTTTCCATTTTTACATTTTTCCAATGATTTATTTGTAATTTTTATTTCAATTTTTGTTTCACCGAATCAAAGTATAATGTGGTATGTAATGAACAAAAATATTCAAGGACTGAATTCGAGGAATGAGTAATGAAACTATTAGTTTCGTAACATAGGCTCGCTCCGTTCCGTTATCCTCATTCTATTGATTTTTAGGAATTACGTCTGATTCAGTTTTTTAAATATGATATTGGGTCAACCTTTTGCAATACTACTGAGGGTTATGTTTGATCAGCTTGAATAATATATTGTTCGAATACAGGTATTTGTATTTTATTTTGAAAAACAAGTTTATGATATGAAAATTTAAACATCTATTCATATTGAAATTTTATTATACGCTTTTACTGCACCTAATACCGCAACGAAATATGACGTTATGGCGGCTGCAATCGCCAAAATTGTGTTTAGTTCTTATCAGTTATCACTTATTACTTACCAGGTTGATTTTCTTCTCTTTTTTACGCTCATAAAAATGTATCTATCTTTTAAAAATCAATTCTTTTACTGCCCATCAGTTCAACTTTTTCATTAGTGTACGAAAAAAATAATCTCCATCAGGTATACTTGAAAATTATGTTGCTTTTGAAATTGTAATTAGTCTACGAATGTATATGAAATCGAAGTAAAACTTAATAGTGTGAGGGCCAGCTTTTCTGAAATAGCTATGTTACTGTTTGCTGTTTAGGACTTTTGTTTAGTTTCCTATTCTGAATCCTTTTCCTTCTTATGATCCCGCTGGGAAAATTAAAATACTGTATGCTAGAATTATCATGAATGGTAAAAATCCGTAAAAATTTCAATTTCCGGGAATTTGAAAAAGTTGATTTTATATTTTTTTGACGCTACTAGTATTTTGCGGTTTTGGAATTTCCTTTATGTTGTGTGCAAATTAGATTGGTTACTAGACAACGACCCTAATTGAGTTGTCCACCTTTTTTTTCCAAATTGATACAGGTTAAAATGACTCGCATTTTGCGAGTCTATGCTAACTAGATTTTCTTTTTTCGTGGAATAATCGAATATTTTTTTGGGTTTTACTATACAGAACATCTTGTTAGAAATTTCTGTTCGTTGATTTTCTTTGAATTCGTTGACCCTTTCTTCTGTTTTCTGTTCCAGTGTTTTAAGCTCAGTCTATATTTTCTATTCAGATAATTCTGTGTTCGTATTCATTTCATTATTTTGATGGAAAAATATAACTAGTATTTATCTGATCATTGTGGTAGCCCATCACGATAAAATTAATTATTATTAGGAAGACCCGTTATGACAGAATAGTCTTCTGGAATATTTTAACCAATAAATTTTCTGTATTACTAGACCATGAATAAAGCCTCGTAGCCTTTGATCAAGGTAAATTGAATTCGCGCTACACAAATTAAGGATATTGCGCAAAGTGGATGACAAATTTTTTTTCTGACTTTTTAATCTATACGAGGGATCGGAAATTTTGTCTTCTGATTTTTTCGCTCCAACTACGACACTTATTTCTTTTTCGTCAAATTAAATAGATAGGTATTGATTATTACTGCCAAATATTTATTTTTGGCGAAAATTCATGTATTGAAATGAAATTTTTCGTCGTTGAACACGTAGGTGACTTGGGTTATTCTTTTTTTTTCCCTCATTTATTTCCATTACTGATGGAGTGGAAAGCTCTGGCCTTTTCCGCCTTTATTTCAAAACCAATTGTTTTTAAGAACGTGAAAATGACTTACGTATAGGCTTATTTCCACTTTTTCACCGAAAGTACGAATCGACTGTCTAAAATTTAATAGAAAAAGGAAAGAAAACGAAGTTGGAGAAAAACGAATTCCTCTCCATTGTTTTCCGTTCATTTTTTTCCTTTCTCGGGTGGTTTCCTTGAGGAGCGGTTTTATCGGAAAACGCTTATGTATTTTGGATTCGTGTACTTTACCGCAGAGAGCGCAGGTAAATAGATTTTTTGTGTCATCTTCAACTAATTTATTCGTACTTTGACGTCACCAGCGTGTTTTTCTTTTTTTATTGAATTGTTTGATTGGAATAGTGTTTTACTATTAATCATCGTTTATTGTCATATACACAAATTCATTGAATTAATGATTCATTTTAGAAGGGGAAATAAGGTTATATGAAACAAATTCCGTTTACCATGTTTTTTTCCCCATTTAACGTGTCTCGGCTACAGCCCATGTTACATATTTTTGTCTGAATAGGGAAGGGTGATAGTCATGATTCGGTGGATACTGGTATACCAGTATGAATTTTTAAATCTCATACTAGAGCACCAATGGAACCGAACCGAACCCACCGCCATTTTGGGTCGGCAATGTGACGGCGCGGTCGATCTCGAACTCGAAATTTTTTGAGTAGTATCCAAACCACGACACCATGCAGACCGATTTGTAATCAATTCGTAGGATTAATAGCGTAATACCATTTCACCGACACGACTCACGTTTATCACCTTATCAGTTTCTCAATTACCAAATTCGTTGGTATTACATGAAAAAATAAAACGAAATACACATTTTACATGCACAAATTACTGCATTTTTCACACCTAAAATATAATTCAGATTTCAGACGCCCAATTTTTCCAAAATAACTGCAAAAAAATGTCTTTAAAATTTCTGTGATTACCCGTGAGCACATGTTTTGTAGGTAAAATGGTATAGTTTCCCTGATAAACTTATTTTTCGGATGTTAAAATATATATATGTATACAGGGTTTTCCGCAACCATACGCAAATTTTCCAAGGTGATATATGGTCACATGAGTTAGGTTCATGTATGTAGGTATGCATACCCTCCTGGCCATAGGCGCTCAGATATGAGTCCTCAACAAAGTTTGATCTTTCTATACAAAATATTTTTTTTTTCAAAACCAAAATAGTTACAGATTTGAAATTTTGAAAGTTTTTTTACAAGGCATGTGGCAATGTTCCAAATTTTTCTAGGCACAAAATCTTACCAGGGGTGAGAGTTGTGGGGTTTCAAATAAAAATTTGTGTTTAAAAAACTAGGTTTTTTCAGTTTTATAAAAGAAAATGTTCTGTATACATTGAAATTTCATGTTTGATTTGAGTAGTAATTCATATTACCCAATTGGTAAACATACTTTTAACCCCAGTTGTAGTTTTTTCAAGGTCAAATTAAAAAAAAAATATGTTTATAAAAATTTGAATTTTCAAAAATGAAAATATACAGATTAAATCATCTTGATCATGTTAAGCTTCAGTAATAATATCAAACTGATACAACAGTTTTTTCTTCTGTTATGCTGGAAGGGGGTATTTTACCCCTTAAGTTAAATCAATTTTTCATATTTCAATTTTTTGTCTAACCCAATAGATTAATACCAACTTTCTAAGGAAAAAATGTTTTATAACCCTCCCTCCTATCTGTAACAGGTGATGAGCTACATTCATTTGAATTTATCAATGATTTTTCTTAGTAAAATTCAACTTAGATACTTCAGCTTAAATATCTCCTGACAGTACAGATTTATGAAAAAAATGAATGAATAATGTTTAGATTTTTAAAAGGGGGACAATTCTTGTATGAAACATTTTTCTTTCAACTCAATAATTCCAAAGTTACAAGGAAAAAACTACATTCTTTAAAAAAATAAATTACAATTTTTCAAAGTTTTTATCCAATACTAGCTGATCCATTCGGCATTGCTGCAATCTCTGAAAAAAGGAAATTCAAGGAAACTCTAAAAGTGAATTTCTAAATCCTAATTAATTTAAAGGCGAAGAATCGAAAAGAATTCGTAAATGAATTCTCTTCGATTCGTCGCTGAATCCTAATTAATTTAACGGCAAAGAATCAAAAAGAATTTGTAGATGAATTCTCTTCGATTCGTCGCTGAATCCTAATTAATTTAACAGTGACGAATCGAAGAGAATTTATCTACGAATTATTTTCGATTTGCTGTTGAATCCTAATTAATTTAATAGCGAAGAATCAAAAAGAATTCGTAAATAAATTCTCTTCAACTCTTTGCTGAATCCTGATTAATTTACGGGCGACGAATCCTAATTAATTTAACGACGAAGAATCGAAAAGAATTCGTAGATAAATTCTCTTTGATTCGTCGCTGAATCTCGATTAATTTAAGAGCAACAAATCGAAGAAAATTTTTAGATGAATTCTTTTCGATTCGTCGCCGTTAAATTAATCAGGATTTGCCACTGTTAAATTAATTAGGATTCAGCGAGAATGGAAGAGAATTCATCTACAAATTCTCTTCCATTCGTCATTGAATCCTAATTAATTTAACAGTTTGTAGGTGAATTCTCTTCGATTCGTCACTGAATCCTGATTAATTTAACGTGACAAATCAAAGAGAATTTTTGAAATTATTAATAACCGTATTTCATAAGAAAACCTCGCCTCGATATCCTTTAGTTATCAGTTAAATATTGAATTAAAATATTACTATATCCTATGCATAATTCAATAGAATTAGAAGCAAACTCACAGTCACTGTTATCGCATAGGTATACAACAAACATCGATATGTTTTGCAATGTATTGATATTCTTCACCAGATCGATGCAATATTGTCTTTTGATATATCGATGTTGAATAAAATACATATTTCGGGAATTTTTTGGACAACTTTTTGAAATTTTCTTTTTGTATTATGCCAGAAATCTTTGCTGGAGTATACTCAACAACTTCCAAAATTTTCATGGCCATCAGATGAATGGTGTAGTAATGCATAAAAGACAAACAGACATACATTCTCTTTTATATATATAGATTATGAAATCTTTCAACATGAGAAAAAATTTTGTTACAAAAAATGTGTGTGTATAAATTATTTATGAAAAAAGTTCTCTTCATTTTTTTTTGTAGACCTATTAGGAAAAATGATAATAAACAAATAAAAGAATAGAGACCAATTCTAACGATAATGCTTCCATGGAAATTGCAGACACCCTTTTCTCAGCATTTTAGACCCAGCCAAATCTACTCAACTAGTTAGCCACTGGTGATTATCAACTCGTTGCCATTACAGTACTCCCCTGTGGCTCGTGTTACAACTAAATTCATTCTCGTTTTGCCTACTAGTTGAGTAAAATACTATATTTACATTTTTTGTTGAACAGTGTTCTCAAGTTTAGACTTAAAAATTTCATGTACTATCATTTTTAATTATATTTTTTTAAACATTTTTCAACTTTAATCAAACGGTAGGTGGTTCCTATTTGTAATATTATATTTCCTCTCTAAAAGTCTAATGCGTAATAAATAAGGTCGCATAAGTATACGAATGTTTTTTCTTTTTTGTTTTTTCTATTTCTCGAAAAAAAGTGACATTTTATTCGTTATCAACAATTTTTTTTCAACATATTCTCTTTCGCTTTCTTCCTTTTCGATTTTTACTTTTTTTCGTTCTTTTCGTTTCATTTTATGTTCGAGTATTTTTCTCTCCAAAAAAACACTTTCTAAAAGTTATTAAAACGTGCAACTTTAATATTTGCTCGTAACTTTTATCCATAATTCTCCAGTTTTCCTCAAGAAAGCGTATGCGAGAAAAAGATTTTAATATTCAGTAAAACCGGGGTAATTTGATTTTCCTCTCGTCCTGACCTTGGCGACGAAAACTTTTTATGAAAAGGAGCGTCGAGTATATGAGGATTACGTTCTTTTTCTTTTGATTGGGATTTTTGTAGCAATTCTTTTACGCTGGTATTGGATTTTTTTCTCCCTCATCTGTATTTGTACGCTTTTCTTGAGTTGAGTCGTACATATTGGAAATGAGTCGTTTAAAATTCACGAAAAACGTTCATAAGCCCTTATATTTATTCCTATGCTCATATGCTATACATATATCTATGGGGAACTGCTTTGAAATATTTTCACTTGCTTTTATCGTTTTAGTGTATTTTCCAATTCCAACTATTGCATTCAGTGCAATGACGGGACCTGGGGGTGGGACCTGTGGAAAAGCGCCGATCCTGAGTCGTAGATCACGAATATATAGGTCACTCAATTTCTTATGTACACTATATATTTATATGGATGTATATATATTTCTACTTTTTGCTCATTTTGAAACTTTTTGGAAGTCTGTGGATCCTCCGTTGTTCGACCTATGACAATGAAACATGGGGTACTGTTACAAGCATTCCTGGGCTACACATTCGTGTTAAAATTTTTGAAATTCATTCGTCAGTTTTTGAGGAAGTGATTCTCAAAGTGTTGCAAACCCAGCATGTTATTATCATGATAACTCTCGTAAATTTGTAGATTTTGGCTTGAAATTGTTATGGTAGTTTCAGACTATTTGGGACTGGTTTGGTTTTGAATTTGAGCGAAGTCGGTCGACTAGTTTTCGAATGGCAGCCATTATAAATTTGACACTTATTTTTACTGATTTTGGAATTTTTTGGGAGTCTGTGGAGCCTCCACTTTTTGACTTACGGTATGGCAATTAAACTTAAGATAGTATTAGACGCTTTCATGAGCAACACATTCGTGTTAAAATTGTTGAAATTCATTCAGTAGTTTTGGAGGAAGGGTTTCTCAAAGTTTTGCAAACTCATCTCGTTGTAATCACGATAATTTCCGTAAATTAAAAGATTTTGGCCCGAAATTTTTATGATAGTTGAAGACTATTTGGGACTGGCTCGGTTTTGAATTTGAGCAAAATCGGTCAGCTGGTTTTTGAATGGTAGCCATTAAAAAATTTGACATTTTTGGAAAATACACATTTACTGCGGTTGATGTGTGGCAGAGATATTTGAAGATGTATCTTTTCTTTTTTTGCACCGGAACTAATTTAAAGCTGCGGTTTCTCAAATTTCTGTTGTATGTGGGAATTTTTCATGTAGTTTGTTAATATTTGAACGAAATTTATGTGGTAAAATGTATGATACCTTCCATTTTCTTCCAATTTGTATCATTCTCTTTCATTTAAAAAGAAGTTGTGTTTTACAACATTTCAATTTATCAACTTGAATGGTATTTTTTGCGACATATGCACAAAATAACAAATTTTACATGCATGTATAGCCAACGTAAAACAACAAATTTTTGAACTGTGAACATAAATTTCACAGACGATAACTTTACATCCTGTTGCGCAGGATTTTGATGTGCGAGACTGTGTAAAATATTTTACACACACCACTACAGACAGACAAATTTCAACAGGCATATTCATTGATTTTGTAACGAACAACAATATTTAAATAATCAGCTATAATAGTCCCTCACTCATTCCCAAATTTTTCATTTTTGGATACTGATAAAAGAGATATTTTTGTAAGTATGTGGTTCGGATTGATCAAAAATTAAAATTAGTATGTATCAGGGCATTGTGGATTGAAGAACCTAATTTGAAAGTATGTACATATGATATACATCAAACATTATCTATCGAATACATTTTCAATAAATTTTTGAACAAGTATTAGACTTAATGTTAAATTAGTACTTGGTTAATTACCATTAGAGTTTCTGATTTATAGAAATCTATTACCATCGATAAACAAATAATATTTTTCCGTTTGTTGGTTGAATATTCTATGAAAATTTCACTAAAATTGTATGTTTGCCTCCGAAAATTTTGCTGATGTTCCCTAATTAGATTAAACAACTCTTATCATTTGAATTACTCAAGATCTGAACAGAAATTCAGCGATAGATGGATAACCAAATGTACAATTTTGTTCAAATTTCTACCAAATCATCTATTAACGTGTATTGATGTCTCATAAAAATTTAACTTTTCTACCAGTAAAAGTTATCTCGAAATTGCATTCGTTAACTTTGATTTTATGTTTTGAAAGCTGGGAATTAATAATTAAATTATTTCTCCTTGAAGCTGAAATTCCTAATGGAAATATGGTGTACCTACAGTCCAAAATTGAAAATAAATTTAAATAAAATTTTCTTAATTTATTTAACACTATTTTTGATGTCTGATTTCAACGTGCTTTTAGTAGTTATCGATGAATTTGAGTAAATGTTATTTTTATAATTTTTTGAGGAAAATGAAAATACATGCATCCTTCTACAAGTTGCTGATTCATTTAAACTGGACAAAAATTAACTTTTTCGTACGAATCCCAGTGTCAATTTATTTGGTAGTTATAATATTTAGTTTTCATAGACGATGTGCGTGAAAATTTTTGCCAGATTGAATAAAATTTGAATTTACTTGTTAATGTGTGAGCGAAAATTATCATCTTTTTCTTGAAAATTTATGAAGTCGATATCTTACCATGAAAAATTAAGTCTGAACTATTCGTAATGACAACGAATAAAAAAATTTGATATTGAAAAATTACTGACTGCTTATTTCCTCGAAAATAAAATTTTCTAAAAATGAGCATCTGAAATATTTGAAACCAAAATTTAATTACTGATTTCAGTCGTACCTTGTAATGAAAGAAAAGGTAAGTCTTATACTATGAGGAGGTTCACGTTTTTGGATGAACTGAATTCGTAATGCTTTTATTTTTAAGTCCTCAACCCCAATTTTCCCTTTCATTTTTCTAAATCAAAAAATATATATTTTGAAACAAAAGAATACACAAAAATTACAATGAAAAGTTAGGCCCTGTATGTGACTCAAACTCGGCACCCCCCTCGCATAACAAACCAGCTCACTAAAGCAGTGTCGCTACACCACATGCAGGATGGGGACTGTTCACTGCACTGTAACTATACATTAGGTTTGTTCAAAGCGACAAATTCTGTATATATTCTGTAAAAATTAGGGTGACTATTCTACAAAAAAACAATATTTATGGCGTTAACTGAGTTGATTTCATTTAATTATTTAAATTTTATCGGAATAGCTCCGCGATTTTACAGAAATTTTTCAGAATTCCATAATGTTAAAGTTAATGTTCCTGCTAAGAAGTGTGTAACGTCATAAACTATGACCACACTTCCCTGCACAACCATGTATTTTGTTTACTTTATGAAATATTATCATTTTATAATTATATGCATCTATACTTTTTCTTGAAAAAGCTGAAAGCCGAAAGCCCGAAAATTTGAGAGGAAAAGCTGAAAGCTGAAGCTGAAAGTCGAAAGCTTTATATGAAAAGCCAAAAGTAAAAGCTCTATGGTCAAAGTTGAGAGCTAAAATTTGAAAGCAATAGCTATTTCAATTGGCTTTCAAACTCTGGTTGTTGCATGAGTTGTTATCGCTCACTTCATGATTAAGTTGCATACACTATTTTTTGCACTATGTACTCATTTTCCGAAAATTTAAGAACTTTTGTTTATTTTTCAATTTGACTACCTTATTGCATTACGATTTTATGAAGAGACTATCAATCATTAATGGAAACTTTTTTTCTACTTTTATGAACCAAGTTGGAAATGTTATGCTTTGAACGTGGAATATGATTATTTTGGAAATGATTCACTTTCCAATTATGCTGAAATTCTTCATCTAGATTGAAGTAAATAATCATGTCATTCGAATCAAAGAGAATTTCAGCGATATCTCCAAAACCCAACGTACAATTTTATCCAAATATTCACAGATTCTCAAGCTAATGCATCAAAATGATTCATTAAAATTTCAGCTCAATCGTATATTTGGTTCTTGAGAATTAATTGAGTTCATATAATTTGAATCAAATAATCTGACTCAATTTTAACGATATCTTCAGAACCAAACGTATGACTTTGATCTAATTTTCACAGAATCTTGACCCAACTTGTTACAATGTCTCTGAAAAATTTTAGCTTTTTATGAGCTGAAGTTCTCTTGCAATTGTTCTCGATAAGTTTGATTGCAATTGAATTAAATGGAAATTCTGGGAATACAAATCTCATAGGGTGCTGTGGTGACAAAATGTGGAATTAAATAACATGGTACAAAAATTTTAGTGTTAGGACTAAAAGTGGATGACCTGTATATTCAGTAAAGACTTAACCTGAAGGCACAATGGCAGAAACTTCCTGTTGAAGTTCAGAAATAATCTTGAAAGGAAACTCAAGCAAATTTGGTGATCAGAAAACATTAATTGTTTTGAACAAAATTGGTTTTTTCATTTGTGCTTATAAATTAATGAAAATATAAAAAATCAGGACTGTTTACCAAATTAAGACAAAGAGGTTGGACAACTTTGTACATTTTTGTTAAAAAGAAGAATTTTATTTCTGAATGAAAAATCTTCCACCAAATGTTTTTCAAAAGAAAATGCATGAACTCATGAATTCCACTTCAATCCTCGTGAAACATTTTGGGGCAAACTAGCGACGTTTAACAAAATGCCGATGGCAATCTTTCATTGGGTGTATATTATATCTGAGGTAGAAAAAACGTTATTTTAGGGATGAAAAAAAAATTATACAAATGCAATAAAGAAAGAAAAATAGTATTTCTAAAATTTTTTCGGAAAGATTTAGGTCTGGGGACTGGAATTATTGAAGTCGGCGCTTTTTCTTTTACCATGTAGGCTTTATACGCCAATTCTTTTGAATTTTATAACAAAACATTTAATCAGCGCCGACTTCATTCATGACAAGTGTCTCCCACCAGCTTGCTTATTTTATCATTATAAGATTATTATTAATTGTAATATCATTTTTCATCAGTATAGCTTTGTAGCTGGCTGTCTTTCATCCAGCTGCTGCAGCACTGTGGTAGAGGCATGGTTTTGTACTTGAGTAATGCTGGGATATGCGGGGGTGGTCCATGGTATGTCACTTTGGGGATGACAATGGCGGGGGGACAAAACAGGTTGGGCAAAGCCCCACCCCCTGGAGTTCACCCTGCCACTGTCAACATACCTTGGCCAAGGCCCCTCCGCATTGTTCGAAAGATCCCTCCACCAGTACTGTACTGGTGTCTGTTTTACTCACTAACATACGTGAGAAACAGTAAAAATTTTTTTGCAAATGATACTTTTATCAAGCTGGCGCGAGACACTTGTCATTGATATATTTCAAGCTTATTAACAAAAGAATGTGATGAATTGATCCTTGCCTATTTACTATGAACGTATGTATTCAAAAATATTATACCTACTGTGGCAACGGTTGGTCATTGACGAACGAGTGTGTATTACACACTCGTCGACCACCTAGCAGGCCAGTGGAGTAAAATCCACAAACTATGTTTTTGCGGTCACGGCTGTATATTTCATCTATACAGCTAAACTTGTATACTGGGCTCGGCACGCACTCTCTACAACAAACACGCAACCAACCGACATTGGTGTTTGTGTGGTGTCGTGTACTTGCATATACACACACCCACACCTACAAAATATTGGTTCATCTCTTATCACCGTCGTGGGTCTATCTGGAATCTGGAAGAAAAATTTCATTTCTTTTCTTTACTGAGCCAATGAAGTAGCGAAAGGGGAGATTTGGATGGTCAGTAACCCGAAAATTTGAAAATTTAACGATGAAAACCCTTCCCAGAGTCTTAATTTTGCTACGCCACTGGAAATTGTTTATTTCACCTATTTTTCTTCCTTTGCTAATAGCCTAAAGGACGGTTTATAGTTTATTTATTCTCTATGATCTAATATATAAAAAGTTTACTAAAAGGAAACACTGTTTTCGATTTATACTATTTCTCTTGATCTATACTAAAAAGTTGAAATTTCCCAACTTTACAGAATACAGATTAGAGATTAGAGAATTGAGAAGTGAATTTAAACCATCCTTAACTCCCGTGTGGAAGTTATTAGATTTTTCTAGTTTGAATTGAAGACTTCTCGGTAATCGGAAGAATGTACCGAACTATGTTATAATTTTTGTTAATCTCTCAGTGTGTAAACTTTCCATGTTTTTTGTAATTTTCTTCGAAAAATATGGATTTTTATCCACGTTTACGTATACTAAAAGAGAAAAACGAAATTATATAATCGTTATGAGAAATTTTTCAGAAATGATTTTCATAAATTTTTTAATTATTCACAGAAAAACAGCAAATTTGTCATTGAGCAGAGAAATTTACAGATTTGAAGTTTTTTTAAATTTTTTTATTTTGTCAAATTCTCCAAAAGAAAGTTTGAGAAGTGACTTGCTGAAAAAAAGTATTATGGACAATAATTTGACAAGAGGATCAAAAAGCAAACACTGATATACGAAAAAAATTTTTGTAGGAAAAATTTACCTTGTAACATTTACTGGTCTTTATACCTTAAAAGTAATATTCATTCAGATTTTATTTTTCATTTTTTTACTCTTTAGTTCTCTTCGCCTCTGAGTTTATTTCCTCGATAAATTCAATGAACTTTTCTTTTGATATGTCCTTATTTCATCATAACTACACGTAGTCGTAGGTAAGGTTTCACTTCACACTGAAATTTCAACATTACCATCCTGTCCGCATTTTCTGATGTTGAACTTGCGGATGGGAGAGCTGTTGCTCAACGTATGAATGGTGTTAATTAATGACGATGAGAGAGGTACAAAATAATATAATGAATTTTAGCGAATACAAAATATGACCTTCGTTAAAATTGAATCGCCTCAGTCGCTTCATAACCTCGTCGAATCAGAGAGAAAAGAAAACGAAGATAAATTTCCAAATATCCTCTGTTTCTATGTTCATTGCCAGTGTTGTAAAATGTTTTGTTGGATTTTGTGTACGTGTAAGTTTAAAATAATTACCTTTTTCGCTTTTGACTAGCAGTAATTGCGTATTTGAAACTATAATATTTGATTTATTTGTCATTAATACTAGGATCATATAAGTAGTTTTCGCTGCTAAACTTCAAATGTGAAAACTTGTTTTTGAAGTAGGTAGTTCATGAAGGGATTGCACATTTAGGTGAATAGCGCGGTTGTACCTCGTGTTCTCGAACAAGTTTTTTAGTATCGAAAGTTTCGTAGTGTCATCTCTCGATATAAAATAATATTCGCGTACAAACGATTGGAGCATCGAACTTCTGCCGATTTACTTTCAAAGTTGGTTCGAAGCCAATAAATGAGCTGTCATCGGCGACGCCAATTGCAAAACTTCAACTCGTTAAACAGATGGTTGTTAATGTATGATGCGCTGAAATGGCAATCGGTTTAATCTATTGGAAGAGGATACCCGATATATGTTTTAGTTGTCCCTCTGGAGTTTAGAATAGTCTTAGCCTGGGTCTGTGACTCGATAATAACCAGATGTTGTTACCTGGATGGGGACGGAAATTTAATTTTCCATGATCTGCAATTGACGAACGCGGTGGAAAGTTGGAGTAAAGTTCTTAAAATGCATTCCCCCCCCCCAAAAAAAAAGTGTTTTTTCCTTTTAGGGCCAAGTGCAAAAACGATACTTGGGCAATTTTTACATTTTTCCCATTATCGCAGTTATATAATGCGGTGTAGAACTGGACACCCTTAGCTTTGTGTAGCTTGATAATTCTTAAGAAACGGTTGATACTTAGCATCGGTCTTGCATTCCGCCGTTATATCTTTTGAATGTGTATGGCAAATAGTCAAATGTTCCTGAATGGCTGACAACCTCGCTTCTGTACTAATCGTCATTCAGAATGGCGGTATATTCGGTTTGGTTCTGTTGGTGCTCCAGTATATTTGAATGTGATTGAAAAATTGATGCTAATCGACTCTTTGCCACCGGATACTGACCATCCCCTTCCCCTTTCAATATTAAATGTATCTTCTTAACGGTCATTGAAAGGATGTAATAGTCAAAGCTCAACGAAGAAAACAAAATTATCGAGAAAAATATTTACAATACTGTGTATGATGAAAATCTTTTAGTTTTGCTTCGAAATTCTTGAAGCAAAAGCTGTTAGTGTTCATCCGTTTAAATTACCCGCTGTTGAATGCAAAAAGGGTGGCCATCGATTTTTAGGGTGTATTTTCAATTTAATTTGGTTAATTTTCGTTTTTTTATTTTCTCAATTTTCTCCTTCCTTAGCGTTTTCTTAGCATAGGAATGATATTAGATTAACTCTGATAGGACTACACCAAATTACACCAACCTATACCAGGAAGGCGATTCCACAAATGTAGGAATACTATATGTCTTTGTGCCTAGTTTTACTTGAATATTTGTGGAATGTCCCCACTAGTGTAGGTTGGTGTAAGTTAGTGAAATCCTATCAAACAGAGCTAATATTTATTTTTGTAAAATAATTCGAACTCATAATGAATTTGAAAGTTTTATGTTTGTGTATCTATTTGTTTCTGTTCTTATCGATCGATTCATTTTTTTTTCACTTGTGTAGTAGTGGGTTATAGTTTTTAAAATAATTTCTTAAAATTTAGTTACTTTTTACATTTCTGCTTGTGCATATAGGTTACTTATAATGAAAGTTTAATTTTTTCATGGCGATATGCGTGTGCTGTATTTTAGCGGCGTCTATTTAGTTTTTTTGAAGCGAATAGATTAGGTTCCAAACGAATCACATTTCTGTTTAGTCACCTATATTAGCCGTTACTAATTATCAATATTGGAGGATTATTGGAATGAAATTTTCAGATGGCCAGAAAACAAGCTGAGACTCAATCCTTACGGAATAATTTTGAGAAGTTTTCATGATTAACGTTTTTTCGGTAGGTATTGGCATAAACTACTCATTTTAAGTACGAGTGCAATGCAGCATAACGTCTTTACTTTGATTTAAAGTAGCTTAGCATTTCAAATTCCAAAAATTAAAAAACTTCATAGAATTTTTGTTTTCTAACTGGTATTCCTCAAATTTCATTAATAACAGAAGTAGAAATAATACTGTGAGAAAGTAATGAAAAATTAATCTACTTTTTTGTTTCTTGTTTTTCTAATGCTATTGTTACATTGATATCGGATTTACAATTATGTATTTTACTTTCCATTCCTGCGTTTTTTTTAATTTTGACGACTGGCCTCAAAAAAACTTCTGTTTTTTTCAAACATGGTGTTTATCGAAGTCTAAATATTCTGTGCAATTTCAAAATATTCCTGTTAGCTTAGCGCTCTAGTGATAAAGAATAGTGTGTCAGGATTTTAAACTACTTGTATTTTTACTCAAATGTTGAGACTTAAAATTGTGAACTACTATCAGTTCCTCCAGTACTAAGCTGATGCAATTTCAAATCACAATTGCTAAGTGAGGACTTGTGGCTTAGATCCACCAAATAAATTTCGTGTTTGATTTGGCAGCTTATTGCGCCATAAGTACATGAGTGTAAGTATTTAATTGCCTTGTCAGGAAGCTATATCCTTTATAATTTTTTTTTTTACAAAATATGTACGAAATTCTATGTTTTCGTGGCATTGTATGGCGTGATGAAAGTGGCCAATTCCAGAATTTTTCACTTTTCTCACTTCTTAATTTATTTTTCTCTTTCCTTAATTCTTTTTCTCAAACTTACTGATTGATAAATTTCTCCCTTTACTCCCTAGTCATGTAATATACTATTTGGATTTTTTTTTAAATTTCAGCATTCTTCGGAACGAGTTAGTCTTTGAAAAATTAATTTTGTCGCTCATTTCACGAACTTTTATGCATCTTGAGAATCTTACTTCCAATTGGCATTAATCCAAAAGGTAAAAATTTAGGAAATTAGAAAACAAATTTCAATTTCCGGGCTACCAACGTGGAAAACAATATTTTTTAAATGCACATTACATAGGAACTTGATCAGTTTGGGATAAAGCCCTACAGATACGAGTCCGATAATACACCATTTTGTATCCAACAGCCCATAAGTAAATTCATTGATATTTATATTAAATTTGAAAAATTTTATAGTTTTAAATTTTTTCATTAATTTTATAGATCTTTTTCATTGTTTTAATTGAAATCTACATTCGCCCAACAGACGGAAGGCCTAAAGAAACAAGCCCCTTATCATACACAATTTTATGGGATCAAACTATACAATCGAAGTTATCGAATGCAGTTGTAAGAGAATTATTGCTTGTAGAAAGCTGAAATTTTGATGAAACGTTAATATATGATTGCTAAAAATTCTGTGAAAATTTTGCTAAAATCGTATCATTGGTTCTTGTGATAAACCTGAAATTCTGAAAGGGTTATGTGAATTAAATTGTGGACACAGAATGGCGTATCGCCGTACTTGTATCTATAGAGCTCTAGTTTGGGATATAGTTGTTGCAGATTTTGAAAGAGCACCTCTTGGATCTGCAGATAGCACTGTATACTCAGTTTTTTCAAAAATGGAATTAAGGCAATTTGGAATAACGTTCCTTATACTACTCATTCTTTTATATAACTTTTGCGATAATCCCGTCTTGTTATACACACCACGTTACAAGTGCGTTTGGATATGGATTAAAATTTTAATTAGTACTCCTGCGTGTGTCTCAGTTGTTGTAATAATTTGTCTGCATATCATCGTATTTTCCAAAATGTCGCTTGACGTTCGTTTACGGTTATTAAAACTAATGAGTAGAAATCATACTAATCGTAATTCACGTTAATGGGTGGCGTTTTCACGCTGTTTCATTGCTTGTTTTTTGTTTTTCCTTATTTTTTAATAGATATTTATGAGTCGGCACCGAGCACAGAATATTTTTTAAAAGAAAACTGACCTCTCGGCCTCGGATCATTTATGTTTATGAGGCAAGATTAAAGTGTGTGTGGCGCGGATGTCGCAAGAGTATTTCTGTTGTTAATAGTCGTAGGTTTGTGTGTGGTAGCGAGTTTTCATTGCGCATCTCGACCTTTTAGTCATAAAAATGAACAAAATATTACGAGTTGAAAAGGTAAATCTTTATGGTCGTCGTGGCACAGTTTCTCGTTTCTTCTCCCGAACAATAAACTCACCCTTGTCCTTAGCGGCCAGACAGACGATCTGATGTATCATCGCTGATGTGATTCATTACGCCCGTTTTGTAAAATGTGTTAAATTTTTTGGCGAAATTTTCTCGATTACGATGGATTTATAACAAAAACATACGTTTCGAGGTGTTTCGAATTTCCCGTTTTGGTTCGCATCCAAAGTGGAGTTACGAATCCAATTTTCATCATACGATTTCTCTTTTCGTTTTTGTGTTTATTTTTTTTTATTTTTTCGTTTTTTTGTTTTTTTACGTTAAAAGTACCAACGAGACGTGTTGTCGAAAAATTCTTCATGTAATTTTTCTGCCATGACAACATTCGCAGATTTCTGATGCTTCTCTTTCGCTCTGTTTCTTGATAACGATATGTGAACAATTGTGGAAAAAAAAAAGCAGCAATTTGTGAGCAGACACAATTTTTGACACATTGATGCTCGCTCTGTTGCAGGCAACAGTAATCCTTATGAGGAAGACTATGAAAATAGTTTTGCGACCCAGTATGATCCGCGAGAAAGTGAAGCAAGTAGAGAATGAAAAATTCATGAAACCATTTTTTTTTCTTTGTCGGGAATAAGTGGTGTTCGCTTTTTTACAGTAACTATATAAGTTGTATTTTTTTTTCCGAATGCACGTTCAAGGTTTTCGTGAAACTAGATTCTTCAAAGGATTTTCTGTACTCTTTCACGCAGTTTGAGTCGTGTCCGATTTAATTTTTTCGTCAGCGCCGTTTGGCACTGGTTTTATTTCCTCTTAATGGTGATTCGTCGCAGCAATGAGACTGCATCATGATGAATTCATTTTTCGTAGGTGGTTTTTATGATTTCTTTGGTATTCATCTTCGTTTTTTTTTTTTTTTTTTTTCATTCAGTTTTTTACCCCCACGTCTTTGGGTACCGATGTCTTACGCTAATTCGATTTTTTTCTTCATTATCGTGTACCATCGTAGTCCATGTAATTCTTTTAATGCAAATGGATGATGGTAAACGGAAATGCTGTCGTGAGTGCGTAAATCTCGTACATTCCCTCTGGGTTATTGCGTGACGTTCTCTCTTTGTTTTGAGCAACAATGGCTGCGAAAATTTTACTTTATTATTATGGATTTGTGAATTGATGATTTTTAAAGATGATTAGGAATTGTAAAATTGTGAAAAACGTTAGCGTACATGCGGGTATATTCTTTGAGGCTTTTCCATTTTTATGGTTTACGTAACAGTGTGAAGTTTCGTTTTGAAACTTCTTCCGTTTATGCTTGGCAGACTGAATAATTTTCAATTTCATTTAGGCCAAATTTTCGTGGGAACTGAGTGTAGAAGGTAACTTGGTGAATGAATCGACCGACTGCGAGAGCTCTGTGTGACTGTGTTTCGAAGTACCACAATACCAATCCCGTTTGGAAGGCACGTGTTTGCGGATGCTCGTCTCGAACCAGTTTTCCGCTGGAAAACCAAAACCAACATTTTTCAACGGTGCTCATGTTACGACCCGAGGCTGTGATTGTTGTCTCCAGAAACTCGGAATTTGGTTAAAATTGTCGTTGCGTTTTGTCTGCTAGGGAGATGTTTGCACTTACTCCATCACCGTAAACCACTGAATTTCTCGCGATAACTTTATTTTATTTTTATTTATTATTTTTTAGCTTAGCGTTTTAAAACGTATTTTAACTGAAACTTTAGTTGGTTAAAATTATAGAAAGACCTTTTACTACGTGGCACCTACCTTCGTGCTACGAACCTAAGGTACCATAATTTACCTACTTGCTTGTTATTTCAGCACGTTAGGACGAAAAGCTTAAATGAGCACCTTTAATTTGCAGTACATGATGATTCGCGTGCTCTAATTACAATAACGACGTAAATCTTCGCTTGTGGCAATTAAATTCGTTATCCCTCGAAGCGACATCGACTTGGTCGCTAGATGGTGGCCGAGTTGCGAAGGGATCGAAATTTTATTCGAATTGCGCGCGGATTTCGTATCGCTGCCATCATAAGATCCTGCGCAAATTACAATATCGCGTTTGACTAATGCGTGTAAGATTAGTCCCCTAAACGAAGTTGTAATTCGGTAGCGGCCAATCGCGTGTAATTTTAATCCATTCGGCTGCGAAATCTCTATTATACCGTAGTAGCCGAACCACGAATACGTTTGGCGTGGAAGACCTGAGACGGGGGTGAACAAGGAAGGGAAACACCACAAATGTTGAATTTGTCGGTTTCAATATTGGTCGAGTCGAAAAAAATTCCCGAAATTGTACCGTGTATTATGAGGCGAATGGAAATCCTCGTTTTTTATTGTGCCATCAGTGTACCGCGGGTAAAATGAGCTGTTTGCTTTATTCTTATCTTCGGCCTACTCATCTTGCCGAACGTAAGCAGATCGCAAGTATCCCATCAACATACGTATAAAATGGAAATCATTCTTGATCACGGTGTCTGCATTCAAAATTAAAGGTATTACCGTATGAAGTCTGTCAGTTCGAATAATTCATAATTTTGTAATTCAACTTTATCGATCATATTATCCGAGGTCTTTGTCCAATACCTGCAGAAAAAGATACTCCGAACTTTGTTCAAAATTGTGTCTGTCACAGGGCTCGGAGAAGCTATTGGGTTTCACAAAGTCGATGCATTAAATTAGAACAAAAATTCCAAACTCTGGGTGCATGAGGAAATGATTAGAAAAGAAAAAATTCCTGAATTATCGGTTTTTAGCAATAAAAGATCCAAAGAGTGATATTTTTGTTAAAGATATCGATTACCATCGACTGTTTTTCGTAACTTCCCTCCTCCTCGAAACTTTCAATAAATTATCGATAGATCTATATATTTGTCAGATACCGATAACTATTGAAAGTTTTTTGAAATTTTTCTGCTATTTAAAAATCGGAATTTGTTTTTTGAATTTTATCATTGATGAAAATTAGGTTTTTTAGGAAAGTTATTTTAAGTAGGTTTTTTTTAGAAAATCTACTTACTTTCATTTTTTTTTTCGATTTCTTACGGAATAACGTTCCGAAATCAGTTTTTATGTGCTTATTTTGGATTATAGAACTACACCTGTGAGTAACATCTATTATGTGTTATGTAAGTTGCCTAGTTAGTGTTTGAAAATTCACTTGTATTTTTTAAATTTGAAGATCTTGCGACTGGGATTATTAGTCTATGTTCGCATTATTAAGTGAGTTTTCTATAAAAATCTACTTATTAATCTTGGTGTCATGGAACGACTTGTTGGTGGGGGTAGGTACATTTTTCGTTTCATCACTTAAGGAAAATTTTGGCACCGAAAACTCGAAAGACAATTTCTTATTACCACGGTACAGGTCGTATTTTTGTTTCTACTGGGCGCCAGATTGTCGGATATTCCATCCATCGAATATGCAAAATTCCAATGGGTTTGCGTATGTGGTGGCGACTTGGTTCTGTATAAAAACTCGTCTTAGATTTGAATAAGAAGAATTTTCGAGGAAGTTTCTGTAAAAATGTACTCATTAATTTCGATCCGGTATTAGCATCTAGGTACGTACGGGGTTGGGTACGTTTTACGTTTTATGACCTCAAGAAAATTTTGGTACTATTTGCTGAAATTCATATATTTATACTTAATTAAAATTATATATTCCATTTTTTTGTTACCACGCTATTGGTCGCAATTTTTGTTGTATAGTCACGAAATTTGGTACGAACAATAGTACTAAACCAAGGACCAGAACTAATGATTTTGGTGTGGACAGGCCAGATGGTACTTTTGGTAACGCTATTTTATTTTTATTTTGGCTATAAAATACTCAATTGTGGACCAATAGGTATAAAATTTGGAACAAATGTTTACTTCAATCCATTGTAACATGTTACCTTTGATTATATAGTACTGGACAGTAAAACTCCGTAAGCCGAATGCACTTTATAATGTTAAGGCATGACGGTATAAAAGTAGGCAACCTGAGTGTATTAGGTGCATACTTTCGATTTTTTGCTTGAGTTCACAATTTAGAATACATTTCAGAAGGGTCATCCCTTAAATTCACAAGGATAGCGTACATGAACGTAGTTTAAAGTCAAGTGGTACATGGTGGTTGCCTATTTAGCGCCGGCATGAATAACCGGAAATCATTGTTTTTCACTGGTCCAGTACTACATAGTTAAAGAATGTTACCAATTTTCGTGCGGATCGGCTAAACGGTACTTACGCAGCGTACATTGTTGTTTTGATTTTGAAACAGGTCATAGTTTTAAACTGTAATTTTAGGTCAATAGCTACAAAATTAAATTTTATTCAATCATTTATTGAAAACCTACTTTTTCTAACTGAGCTGCTGTTGCTGCGTCAGAGTTTTTAATCTTGTTTCATGTGATTACAACCGAATAAGATTTTCTTATTGCTTTTTTTTTTATCAGTATAGTTCTTTTTTTAAAGATTTAGGTCGTGTTGTTCATGAAAATAACTCAGTAATTAATTTAATTTATGGATTTGGTTTCTGAGAATTTTCAGGAAATCTTGCGGGATATGGACATTCAATTATCTGTTTGTATTTTTGGTCTTCTCTCAACATATATTAGTTTTTTTCTGTAACTAAAATCTTGGTTGCGTACTGAATTTTATTTCATTGTAAAATTTTATTCATGTGTAGTTCATTTTCATTTACCATAGGCGTACTTATTCTCTTGACCGAGTTTTGTGAAAACAAGTGACTGGCGTGTCTGATGTTGTCTGTTTCAATTTTTTTTTCAGCCTTAACTATCTTCATGATAATATATTAGCCTCTCCAAAAAAAAAAACTAAAAAAAACTAAGAAAACTAAAAAAAAACTAAAAAAAAAACGTAAAAAAGATCAATGCGTCTAATCTAAAAACCAAAACTTGGTTACGAAAATGTGTTTCTGTGAGAATGTTTTTACTTTGATTGATTTCGTTGGTTTAGAATTTATGAGAACCGTTCTAATGTCAGGGACATCGATAGAGTATCTTATTTTTCGAAGGGTTTTACTATTTCTTTGATGATGCTATTCAATATGATTTGATATTTTCTTTCTACTTTAGCGTTCGTTCGCCCCATGGCATGTATATTTTCATCTAGTAGTATAGTAGTGTAAAATAGGGACAATTCCTATCCTATTGAAAAAACGAAAAAAAAAACTAATTGAGCTGGTATTTTCCGTACGTTTGGTGGCCTACCATTCCTTTCAGTTGTTTTTATGGATTTCTCATGGATATTTGAAGTGTTGTATATGAACCGATTGTAAAGCTAAGTAAAACTTCCTGAAGTTCTATGATGAAATCAATAGCTAAACTCTCCGTCGAGCCGTGGGACATTTTTCAAAATTTAAGTCAAGACAAGTTCGTAAAATTAATTGCCTAAAATTTAGATTGTTGAAAAATTGAAATTTTAAAATTAATGCAGAATTATTACGTAGTTTTCTGGACTCGTATCGCATATTGGTATAAAGTATGAATGAATTAATGAAATTGATGTGAGAATTATTTTTACTCTTTAAGGAATAAATTTGAAAAAAATTTAACCATCTTTCAATTTGAATGTTCAAATTTTTTTTATGCATTTTGAACTTCGTAATTTTTGAAACTAAATTTTATCCATGAAATTTGTGAACCTTCAAAATATTCTGAAATTGGTTGTTCATATGCTTATTAATTTTTAGCAGTATAAGGATTATATGCAAGAACGATTCTTATGCTTGTGTAAGACTTGAGTACTGGTAACTGGTATCCCCTAAATTTATACTATGAAAACCACAAATAAAATATTACCTACTTAAATATTGGTTTTTACTTGTGTATCGTTCTTTCATACGACCCTAAGTTGAGTGCTAAAATCAAGTTTATTTCTTTCCGAAAATTCTGAAAGGGAAAAGTTCTTAGTTATTTTGCCACTCTCTCTCCGCACTAAGACATTGATTTTACTGAGTTGTTGATAATTTGAAGGATGAAAAAGTTTCTAATTTTTAGTACGTAGCTTGTGTCTTTTCATTTGATCGGAAATGTTGTTTATTTAGAAATGTTGGTTTTGTTTCGTAGCTAAAATTTTCTAACTTTCTTCTCATTTAGTTCGAATGAAATTTCAGTGTCGCTCGATGTACTCTTTGTTGCTTTCTTTAATCAATCCGAATGAAAATTCATGGATGAAATGTTTTTATAAGCGTCATTTTTTAAACTTTGTACATATACCTTCATCAGTTTTCTGAATAATACCATTATTGATGTTAATTGTCCATTCTGTTTTGATATAGTGTTATCAGTTTTTAATTTTTTTTTAACGATTCTTTAAATTTTCATCAGTATTAGTATCTCCTTATTGATTTAAGATTGGTATTTTCCATATTTAAAACATTTTGCTCTATTCATCAGTCTCTCCAGCCGTATGATCCCATGTGGTCAATTTTTTTAAGATTTTGAGTACGATATTGGTGAGAAAGTTTTAAGTAATTTCGTTCGTGGTTTAGCATTTTTCATTATTTTTCAAGTTTAACTTTTTTCTTTTCAATTTATCGTTTCTATTGTATGTCTTGGTACGTTGTACCTAAATACACGTACCTAGCTAGCAGCGACGCTCCAGTAATACGTTTCTTCAAAAAAATTTAGAATTATTCTTCTCGTCGTCGGTGTCGTCGTCGCCGCCGCCGCCGCCGCCGCCGAGATATATTCACGAGGGTGGAATTTCATTTCATTTTATTTTACCTCCCCTAGGTTGATGATTTCTTATTCTTTTACGTGAAAATAAATTGAAATTTCCCGAAGGCTTAACGCGCTCGAGATTTTTTTTTTGCACCCTCTTCGTTTATGTATGCAGCACGTCTCCTGTTGGTCTGGTATTTTTCTTCATCGTGACTTATTTCACCGTGTTCTTAAAAAAAAAAATCTTTTTTTCACCTGTTTTCTCTCCTTTTCACATGCAATTGTAATTTTATATCCTTCGCTACTTCGCTATTCCGTAACGTATTCCTAGCTTACACGTATTTTAATTTATCCGCGAAAAAATGAGGAAAAATACTAGCGTTTTTTCACAAAATTTCAAAGTTTTTAATTACTAACGTATTGTGTTTTAAGGTTTTCGCTTATGTATTTTTCCCCCAGCTTTTTAGCGGTTTTCTCTTCTTTCAATGGGAAAAAAAAAAATTACTCGAGAGGGTGGTTATTCGAACGTACTTTCAATTCAGCGGTGTTTATTATGCTAATGTTTTTTATGGTAATCGTTTTAAAAAGTTATTCTCACTGTACTTAAATTTGTATTGTCTTGAAAGTTTTTCTTTTTTTCCTTTTCAACTTGAATACCGATTTTGAGAATGTGAAATAAAGTAATACTAGCGACGAGCGACCGATGACTTCTCCAGATTCTTGTACCGTCTCGTTGTTATTGTTTTTTTGTTTTTTTTTTAATTTTCATCGATCCGACCTCGTTCTTTTCTCTTCGGCTGTACCCTTTTTTAATTCCGTAATTTTGTAAAAAATATCGTTTGATCACACGAATTGAAATCGATAAACGAAATTTTTTTGTGTTCCAGATATTGTTGCGGAAAAATGGAGAGGCTGAATTACGTGCGCGTAAGGTGCTAAACTGCGAAAAAAAGAAAAATTACAAATTTGACATCGTCGCTGTTGGATGTTCCGGTGAGCCCTCCAGCAAGTAAGTGTTTTTTGTTTTTTTTTACAAAAAATTATTTTATTAGATCATAATTTTGTAGCAGCAATTCTCCCTGAATTGGAAAAAGAAGAAATTTCAGCGAGACAGCTCGACATCCGAAACCTATCAAGTCATGATCTAAAAAAGTATGAAGTGAGTGTGTCCTTAAAATATGAAATTTACTAATTAGATAGGATTCGTAGATTACAAGCGAACCCTAGAACTTTGATTAAAGCGAAGTAAGTTGAGTACCCTGAATGAACCTTCCTTTCTAAAAAAAAAAGAGTGTACCTGAGCCACATCACTCATGTTAGAAGTGAAACTTTATACTTCAATAAATAAACGTATTCGAAGATATATCGCACAATAGAGTGGTATAAGATTTGTCCAATCAGTTATTTTTGGGTCACAGAGGGCCTAATGAGCGGTTCAATCCAAAAATGAACTGAAGATTTGAATTCAGTGCCTCAAAAAATGTAAGCAACAAAGTTTTTATCACTCAATTTCTCTAAAAAAAATATTCTAATCCCTTGCCAGTTCGGAATCTGATCTAAAAAAATTGAAATTTTTGAATAATGAACACTTCCTCCACGATGGTTCAAATCCCAGTGGGTAAAGGAACAGAATTCTCTTTTAATAGATCGAATTCAAAAAACTGGGCTTCATCACTACATTGGGCTTAACTTGATATGAGTAATTATTTGAGAATTTTAGTAATTTTTGATTAGACCATCTTAGAGCAGTGGCGTCATCATAAATGTTGTTCTGTGAGTGAGTAATTAAGGAAGCTTCGCTCGGCTTTGCCTCGCTCGTTCAATTAATTGCATTTATCAATTTTATTTATCAGTGTCATGCGAGAGTTTTGAAAATTTTGAAGGATGAATAAAGGAAATGTCGAGTTAAATATGCAAGTTTTATGTTCCATGAGGCATTATCCTCTTATCAAAGATGAAACGAAAATTTTACTATTTTCTTGAATTTTGCTGTCCAGAAACTTTTTCATTTCTCTTATTTTTTCTGCTGGATTGTGAAATGTTGTTTTTATAAAGCGAATATTTTCCCCGATAATGCTTTCGAAAGTTTTTCTCTTTCATTACAAATTAATAGTATGGAGACTACCGTGTTTTTGTACTATTACTATTTCATCTTTGTTTCATGAAATTAAAGAGAAGAAAGTGGAAGAAAAAATTGTTCGAAAAATGATAATTACTTTCGTATCTAATTCAAAAAGAAAAAACATGCTGATACTCATGAATTTTATGGGCGAAATACTTCTGTTTCCCTCATCTAGAATCATGATTTCTCTTTTGTTTTAATTTTGGACTACACTTCTTTGTGTTCAATTCCGGGTGAATAATTGTGAAAAACTGGAACGAATAAAAAGTTGTAATTTTGAGAACTCCGACAAAGGAAACGAATAACGAATAAATTAAAATTAAATTAATTTGTTTGTACAATTAGAATTGAAAAAAATGGAATGAATTGAAAGAAAGGACTGTCAGAAAAAATTTTTTTCGCCTTTCTCTATCAATTTTTTAAGGGAAAGAAAGTGTTGAATGATAATATAGAAATGCTTCTGGTTTATATAATTTGACCTTTTTATCATTCTTTGTTCATTACTCCTTAATAGTTGAGGGTGGTTTTCAGTTATCTCTTTTTTTTCTTTGTTCAAGTTTAATAATTTTATTTAAATTAGAGCGCTGATATTTTTCAAAATTTTTACTGTTCTGTCTTTTTTGTACATTCAGTAATATGAGATTATTCAAAATTAAGAAATAAGTGATTGTATCGTAAATAAGGAGAATGTTACTCTCCTGTTTGAGATGCGATTACTTAAATCGCTTTCTCTTTTGTGAAGTATTGTGAATCATAAGAATGAATAAAATTTTAGGTGATTACAAAATATCACCCTTGAAATTAGCTCCGGCAATTGTTCCTCTGGAACGTCAGAAAAAAGATTAATTCGAGAATTTTCCGATTGCATCGCGTATGATGTAATCAGCTTAATTTTGTTGCCCAAACCTAAAGATTATATTCGTGTATATCCCTTGGTGACATTTATGCTCGCATCATGTAGAATTTGTTTTTCTCCTCGGAAATTTTCGTTCAAAAAGTAGAGATTTTTAAACGCACGTATGAGCGTGCGTGCATGCGGCTCTATAAAAAGTATCTTCACCTTCTTGTATGAAACGCTATTTTTTCTTAGAAATACCTAACTTCTTAACTATGACGAATCACGATACGAAAAGTGAAAATGGGGGTGGTATCCGACGTGTGTGGGCAAATAAACTGAACAGCAAAAAAAGAAATGAAAAATGAAGAAAGAAAAAAAATGGTTTTAAGACGATATACCGTATATTTGGGGTATGGTGTAGGTATGTACTATAAAAAAAATACTTCACTACCCTTTGCGATTACTATCAACCGAGGCCAATCTTTAGACCGTCTGTTTGGACTACTGCAACGTTTATATTCGATTTTCGCAGAGTTCTGCAAAAGCTAAATGCGCGTACTGTACCCCCCTTTATGTAGCTAAAAACTGGCTGGTAATAAATGAACGTTGGGCCAACATTTTCGGCGAATAAGTAGGTTAATCAATTAGAGTTGAAATTCGTTTGTTATTCACTCCACCGTTCCCCTCTAACCATCTCCTCTGCCTGCACCCTCATCGCTCTACCGTTCATGTTGCGTTGCGTGTGCTCGTCTTTTAATAAGCTGTGCAGTAATTTTGCGATTATAGTCGTAAAAGTAAATAACTCTCGGAGCACTATCTTATCGCGTTCTCAATGTCTCGACAATTTCTGGTAAATTATTTTCTGTTCGTAATGAATTTTGGCTGAAGTTTGCTCGAATTGTAATGAAGTAATTTTTTGAGCCGCGCTACTCGATTGCGTTGTCGAGCTCCAAAAACAAATCGCATTTTCGTGAACGAGCGTGTGGTGTGGTTCGTTTACGTGTCGACCCTATTATATTCGGTCTTCGTCTGAGGGTTGTGAAAACATTTCACGTTAATAAATTCGCATCTTCTATGGTTCTACATATCTACCTACTTGCTTGCTTGCTTGGTGATGTGTACCCATTCTCGAATTATAGAATGTGGCAGAAATTCGGTTACTGTAAGTTCTATTTACCAAAGAACGTAAATAGTCAAAAAATCGTTGAAGTTATAAATTTACCTCTGCTTTTCACATATCTCTGTTCTCCGCACACTGAAGTTTTGAAAAACGTTACTACTATAACTCGAATACTTCTCACAAATGGGGTGTTCGGAGCAAAAGTGGACCCAAGCCCTCCTAACCATGTTTCGTTGTGGTCTGGTTGGCCCTGGTTCGAGACCAGTCGCCACCAACATTCTCAGTACAAGTGAATCGTACTTAAGTCACCCCTACTCGAACACCGCAGCAATAGATTTAGCCCATAGTGTAGCTGAAACTCTTCGGTATGTAAATTGAAAGAAAGAGGAGAAAAAAGTCGTATCTTGATGCAAATGCATTTTAAGTTTACCTACTGTCTGTTAGTAATTTTATTTTATTTTATTCTTTGAGAATTTGTTTCGGTAAAAATATGGCTTATATTATCGGCGAAGAAGTGAATTACAACTGGAATAATTATTGTATGAAAAATAAATAAAAAATTTCAGACTACTCAAAAATAACCTTGACTCAAAAATCATAAAATGTGGACTTGATGAGCAATGTTTTTCACGTGTATTAAATGTTATTCTCTTTTGTTCGATTCTTTAACTATCGTAAATTAATTTTTTTTTCCAATTCAGCATCTATCCGACACAAAAATAAAAAACTTTAACTTCGTGTTTACAACTTCTGTAGAATACAAAATTTCAAATTCTTGACTTGTATGTATTGAAACTTTTTAAATCATTATAATTATAATGTATACCATGTATTTTTTCATTCCTTTGATACTCATACCGATGAGGTTTCTATCGTATTCGTTGTCCAATTGGTGGTAAATCAGAAATCATGAATAGTTCATGGAAAATTAATTAGCCCGTATCGTCTTTGATTACAAATTACCTGTATTTTCTAATCAGATCTCAATACTCTTTTTTTTTTGAGTTTATCATTCGCTGCTCATTGCTGGGAAATTCTTAATCTCCATTTACTACGTGCTTTTGTACTTATGTACTTCTCTAAACGAATATTCTTTCGAGAAAAACTTTATCAGCTGCTGTTCTCACTGGGGGTTTTTTACTGACATTTGGAAAAATGTTTTTGAATTTTTAGCAGGTTTATGCTCAGAAACATGTTATTTATTACGTTTATTTGCAAGTAAGAATACCGGATACAAAAGCTTGATATAAAAGAATTAATAGTTTTTTTTTGAATTCGTACGTTTAATGTTTGACTTACATTGTTGAAAACAGGTTTTTCTTTTTCTTTCGGTTTACAAATCGTCTTTAGAATACGTTTTTTTTTTTTTTCCAAACTGTTTGAATTCATGTGTTTGTCAGTCACTGTTTAAACAGATTTTGAATTGTCAGAAATATATTATTAGTTTTGTGGAACTTTCTGTGGCATATCGAAGTGAAATATCTACTTCGGAGTTGGTGAACTTCTTACGTTCTTACTTGCGTGAAAAAAAATCCATTAAAGTGAAAAATAGTCGAGGAAATATCGTGAAAACATCGTCCTCGTTTTGCCGCATAAACCAGCGATATTACCTAACCCTTCACTTGAGTCTTTTCTAGCTGGTTCTTCATAAATATTCCAGAACGCAGAAAACTATAAAATTTCAGTATTAGAATGCTAATGAAGAAGAAGAAATTTAATTTTCTGAAATTTATATTCCGTATCTCCTCCTCGCTTAGTGATAGTTGTTTTTGATAAAATCAACCGCATAAAAAACTATTGTTGAAACAAAGGATCTAAATTTTCTGAATGTGCTGCAATAATCTTGTAATTCCATTTTCAGTTTTACGATTATATTCTCCTTTTCATGTTTTTCCAGTATTTCGCTGAAAGATTTTGCTCAAGTCAGAAGATTTCATTTTGTCTCTGTACTTTTTCACAAATACAGTCGTGTTTGTTTCTTGTTGAAAGCATTGTCGGTCTTTGTAATCTGTATCCTCTATCTAAATGTTTCACAATCGATTGACTCGTATCTTTTTTATTACCTTTCAGGTGAACTGAGCTTCCTGGCATCCTTAAACTTTTTTATCTCGCTCGAAATAAGAATACTGCGATACTTCTTACGTCCAGTATCTCCCTCGGCTTTTTATATGTTCGTTTACTAACGCCATTTTATTTGATATTCGTGGACAACTCTTAAGTGTGTGTTTTTTTTGCAGTAAAGTTTTAATGTCGTCTCTTTATATTATTTCGTCGAATAGTTTCATAATTTTCTCGAATGTTGTGTAAAATTCTGTCATCTGTTCTCCTATGTAGAGAATCCATTTTAAAATACAGTATGCTTCAGGAGAGGTCGGCACTATCTAAAATTTAATTAGTTCACGTCAAAATAAGCACAAAAGTTCCTTGTGAACATGGGTTCACAAATTTCTTGTTTCGAGTTACAGGCCGTCAAAGTTTTAAATTTTCTACAGAAAAATCAAATGAGGAAATTCGAAAAATATTAGTTGGTAAGTAAAGCGTTTGCCACTATAAAGCAAGAATGTCTTTCTTCTGCCCCCTCCCAACAATGTTTAGTTAAATGGTTTATTAATTGATGTTTGGTTACGAAACGAATACCTATGTTCTTAAATGTTGTACAGTAATGTAATCAACATTTTTTCTGCAGTTGTTTTTGTACAGTTTTAATCAGTTATGTCCCCTTGGTTTGAATGTATTACTTTTTCGTGGTGTACATTTCTGATCAAAGATTTTCTTATTAGCGAAATGTAAGATAAATAAGTTAAAGTTAAAAACAAGTTTTTAAAAGATAAGTTTTTATTATTTTTTTTTTTTTTTGACTTTAGATTTATTCAAAATGCACATTATTTCGTTGCGGAAAGTTGGCAGCAGTATTGGTATATTTTACAAATCGCAGCAGTGAGTAGAATAAAAGGTCGTAAAAATGCCGATAGCATGCCAGTCGGAAAAGTAGATTTCGTTAAGAATGAACAGAATTTTAATTTATGTAAGATGGACCTAATTGACTCACGAGTTTCCAAATGAGAGCTATTTGAATTTCAAATTTATAGACAATAGGTTCAGGGCATAATTTTTTACATTGGTCATATCCACCAATTGGTTTCCTAATTACGGCTTTTTGAAGTTTCCATCAATTTATAGTACAAAATTGTTTAAACCTGTTATGGAAGTAACCCGCAATCTAGATTATTTGAAATTCTGTCTATTCTAGAAAAATCCCCTTTTTCAATGGATCCAAATTACTCGCATGCCTAATTTCGCCCCGATCCGTAAAGAATTACGCCCTGCCCCCATTGTCTTCAAATTTTAATTTAAAATAACCGCCACTTTGAAACTGATGAAAAGATGGTTCATCTTCGAATTTGACTGAAATATGGACCCAAAGTACCCACATGTCAAATTTAGCCCTGATCCGTAAAGAAATACTCCCTTCAGTTTGTTGACAAATTTTGTTATATCCCATATATATTAGGGACGTAGCTAAGGAAGATGGTGTAGGCTCCCCAAAAAATATTTTTAGAGTAGAAAAAATTGACTATTTGCAGATATGTTGGGAAAATTGTTGAATTTGAAGACCTTTTTTTTTTGAAGCAATTTCAAAATTTTGCAGGAGTTGGCAATTTTGGAGTTGAAATAATAAATTTTACTTAAAATAAAAAAACCAAAAAAACCAGACTGAGTTAATTTGAATGAATTGCTCTTATCGGTGGATATGCCCAAATTTATTACAGTAATTTTTTCAATCTTTAAATTCTCTTAAAATATAGTGAACTTTTCTCGAAGTTGTAATATGCATGCCACCTTCCGCAATAAATAGATTCTACAAAATCTGTCTAAAAGACGAAGAAACATTAGTCTAATCTCGTATTTCATTTTTTAAAGTATGGTGTTGACCTAATTATTAACTAAGAAAACGAGATCGGAGATTACTTCCCATTTCAAGGAATCAATTTGATTTCAGCTCTATAATTTTGTTTTTTTGAAGCTGGTTGTAGTGGAAATAAACCTTTATGCAGTGAATTCTGTCCACAGAAAATAATTGATTGAACTTTTTTCTTCGAATCATGCGAATGTTTTTGATGCAGTATTATGAAACAACTTTCATAGTGTGTTGACCGAAGTAAGTAAAAGTTCTCTTATGGTGGTTTATTTTGCCCACCTTTGTTTGAGAAGCCGATGTTGAAGGTACGTAGATGGTAATCCTTCTGTATCCATTCACATCTTATGCTGATTCTTAGGAATTCTGTTCACGTTGTTGAATCATAATTCTTGCATGTGGCCAAGCAAAGACAAACCAGTCCAGACGTTATGTTATTTAGATGAGAGAAAGAACGATAAAAGTTTCAGTGATAACCACGAAGAATCAAAAAAGAGTTATTAATTTCTGTTCGGAGAAAATTGAAAAAAATGTGATTTCTATTTAAAAAACTAGATTTTTAGTTTTCCAACTGAACAACGAGATTGGTAAAGCAACTCGTTTGGCCAAATGGAAAAACAATAAACTCTCAACCTTCTCCCAGTAAGATCAAGTTCTGTTTTCAAGGTATATACCAGTCTTGTATAAAAATTTTTCATGTTTTTCATTAAAAGCATTCGTGGTTTAATTCCCAGTCCACAAATTTGTGCTTCTGTCATAATGCATATTTTCCGAAGTTTTTCTTTTGAAAAAAGTTTTCTTTATGGTGTTATAGGTATATTATTGGAGATGTCGCTAAAATCTTTCTATTTCTGTTATTTTTCATTTAAATGATCTACTATTTAATTCGAAATGCAAACGCTTTTCAAATATTGTAATTTCACCAGCATATCTAAGTCGGCGAACAAATCGTTTATATTTCCACGAAAAATTTATGTGAAACGTATGCAGTTCGATATTAAATTTAAAATTTCTCTCAAAAAAGTTCAAAATTATTAAATAAAGAATTTTTAATATGTATGTTGGTTTTTAAATTCGTGAGTTTTTGTTTCGGTTTGAATTTTGAGAAGGGTTTTTGAAAAAATCGAAATTAAAAGTGTCTTCTATTCGAATAGTTTCTCTTTTCATTTTTAGATTGTCGCACTCGAAACATAAACATCTATAAAATTGACTTGACTTTTAACTGTATGTATGATATAACATTTATTGAAACTTTCCTGTGTACAGTGGTATATCTTTCTTGAAAAAATGGCGGATGGAGATGATTTATTTCGTTGCCTTCTTCTGAAAAATGTCGGTCGGATTCGAGTTTCGTAAATTATAAATAGAAATTGTCTAAAAGCGAGCTCGACCCTTCTATCTTTCCTGGGTGTTTCGAAAGTTTCACTCCTGGAAAAAGTTCTTCTGTAGTTTCGTATTTTGGAAGAATTTTAGATTTTTCTTGTTATTTGTTTCATTGAAAAGTTAAATTATTTAAGAAAGAGGATGAAAAAGTTATTCGAGAATAGACTCGTCGATATTGAACCTGTAATCCTAGTCTAGGATGTGATAAAAATAATTTATCATGCCTATCTGTGCCAAAAGGTAGGTTAAAAATGTAACGTATATCGTTAGAAGCGTATTCACCGATGTAAATTTAGTATAATTACTTGGGAAAATATTTTTTCAATAAAAGTTTGCGCTCTTGAAGCTATTATTGTTCAATTTTCGTAACGAAGACTCCATGGAAATAGTTAGTCGATTAAGTGTCATAATAATGTTCCAATTATACTCGAGGTGAAAGGTGTTTAGTCAGTTTTTGTTAAAATATGAACTATGAAAAATTTGTCTAAATATTGAGTTGCACCGTCATAGTTACAAGAGTTTTTCAAAAAATTTTGTTTCTTGCCCTGTATTTTTTAGAATTTTATCCGAAAATTTTCGTTAGTTATTGTCTGATTTATCAGGTGATGAACAAGGTTTTTTTTTCTTTCTTGTTTTAACATTCAATTGGTTTGAGACATTTACCTTCCGTAATGATAATTTTTTGATATTTTGAAATTTCTTCTGTTTAAAGTATTAATTTATTGTGATGGAATTAGCACTGTAGCTGAATATGCGAGTAACGTGAGGTGTATTATTACTATCCACTTTTCACAAAATTTCTATTGGGTCAGTAGGTACTGAATCAAGATTTTGAGATAGTTTTCATATAATTTTAGAACATTAAGAAAATAGATTGCCTGGATAATTTGAGTGAAAAATTCGAGAAAAAAACATTTCAGAATAACTTTTTATTTCCATAAATGTATTAATTATAAATAATTTTGTAACAAAACTTTTCAATTTGTGCCGACTTAAATAACTTCAGTCCCTAGATATTTGAGAAAATTTAAAAAACTTTCTTTTCTCTTTTTAGCGCTATTTTATTTATTTTTATTTTCTTCAAGTTGGTTTGATTTTATGAAAAATTGTTTATCTTGAGTAGGTATACTTTTTCATTTTTACTTTATTGTCAGTATGTCATGTTTTCTTTGAAACAAACATTTTTTTACAGATAGTTCAATACTTGCCTCACCGATTTTATTTATAAAAAAAAAAAAACTTTAACTTATGGCTTTGCTCACTGTTATACAGCAAATGGGAACAAAAGTTAGAATGTAGTCTAAGGAGGGTATCTTTAAATTCACTACACATTTGAAATAATGAGGAGCAGTGGACAATCACGAGATCAGAATAATTTCAATAAAGAACACCCTGTAGTAAATCTAATTCACCTTCTCTTACCACTTTTCTTCCCCCAACATCGCTTGGTCAGCGTAGTAGATAAGATAAAACTTGTTTTGTTACAATTTTAGAGGTTTGGACTACAAATTACAATTAGTGATTATTATTGTTTCTAAATTTTTTTATTTAAATGAAGAAAAATCTACTCGCTTTATAAAAATGTTTAATATACACTTTTATTTCAGTTACTAACGCGACAAAATATATATAGTTCTTGTACTAATATCTGGATGTGCGAAAATCGAGTTAGTTTATTAGTTCATCACTTATTAGGGTGCTTGCTTTGGGAACAGTTATTTTCTTTTATCTCCTGATTCATTAACTACTTCTACAGCGTCGTAGCGAAAACGTAGCTTTGCACCTGCGAAGTAATGGAACCAAATCCCAACCATGAAGTGATCTTTGTGTCAATTTTTATCTATTCTTTTGAACGTTTGTTTCGAAATTTTAAACATGGGACTTCGATGGAAGGTGTTTTACAATTATAAAATAACAAAAGTATATTAACAACAAAAAAAAAATTAGTTTTTTTTCGTATTTTCAAAATTTTAATTTTCACACTGTAAATGTTTCATACTCTTCAATTAAGTTTTTGCTTTTATCGTTTCACATAACAAGTGAAAAAAATGTTGGAAAAAGATCCCAAAAATTTGTAGTGGTTGTTAAGATTTGAACTCTCCTTTTCAGGGAAACCTTAGTTTAGTAAAACAGTTCTTTACCTATTGAGCTGCAGATGTCCAGATAAAAGTGAATAATTTTGTTGCCTTACCAAACATACCTACGGTGCCATGATGTAGCATAGTAATTATACAGTAGAGTTTTATTCTGGTATTTTCTTTCACTATTATCTCGTGATTGATTCGTTCTAGGTGAAAACTAATGGTAAAGATGAATTTGCCATCGGCTAAATTTTTTTAACCATTATTAATTTTTGAAATAAATAATTCAAAAAACTGAAAATTTCTCATTAAATATGTTGGTGTATTTTTAAAAAGGTAATGAAAGCAAAAAAATTGTTTTTAGTTGCTTATTCTAGAAAATTTTCTTTTCACTCCAAGAGTACCAACCTCAGTTTTCTTGCTCAGATATTAGTTGAGGAATCATGAAGTGAAAAAAAAGAAGATTTTTTCAAAATTAAAATATTGGGAATATTGTAAAAATGGCGAATAAATAAACTAAAACTATACTCTGTTCATGCTAAAATATGTGTAATGTCATAAATCATATCCACACTTATCTGCTAGAAATACGATGTTTGTGTACTACACAAAATGGTGCTTATCGTTGTAAAGCAATGTGGATCGATATCTTTTCCTCTCTCCTCGACCAATCACAGTGTCTATTGGTGATTTTGACTTGACGCACTTCTTAGTGTCAACAGAGTGTAGGATTAATTTTATCTTATGATATAATATGAACAATAATTTTATGTGTGTATTTAAATGCGTTATGAAGAACTAGATGGACGATGTTGCTGAAAATTTCAGTGTAGACGTATTTGGGTATGAAAAAACAATCTTCATAGGTCTCAAGTTTGAGAAAATTCGTCGAACAGATATATGAGCATCTCGATCTATCCATCAGCAACAAGTGATAACAACAAATGTTGAATTATTGATTAACCTTAAAAATAACGAATAAGATAAGTTTTATTCGAGAATTTTGCTAGGCCTAAACTGCGTATGATTATTATGATTTATGACTAATGAAGTATGAGTTAAATATTGCGATCTTAATTGTGGAGATATACGAATACGATAATACCAGGGATATACCTAATATTGCTGAAATTCTCCAACTTGATTAAAATTAACGAAATCTTCTCTTTTTTCGCATCCGATCGAAGCTCGAAGCTTGGTGAACCAGGTACTTATAGATAATAAAGTATCACCATGAGAGCACCCTCTACCATTTAAAAACTAGTTCATGAAAATCGGTGCCTAAAGTGAAAAGTTATACTGGACCAAACATTTGAAAAATAAAAAAAATAAAAATTCATGTATGGATCGAGTTTATATCCTCCTCTTTTTTTCCGGAGTTAGTTTAAAAATGTACATTTTATTTTTGATGTCACTTTAATTTTCGTAGCCGAAGTTTGTGCTCCTGAGATATTACTGATTCCAGAATTTCGTTAAAATCGACCATTCGAGCTCCTGTTTTTTCCGCAATATTACTAACGTGAAAAATAAAATTAAAATTTTTGTATTTTATTTTTTGTGGTATATTTTATTACTGAACATAATTTGTCGACATTTAGTAGTTTTGGTAGGAAAAAAAGAAAAGAAAAACTTGAATTTTCTCCATCACACTTTCCGAACTACATTAGTATGTAATATGAGGATTCGTAGGGGTTTTTCTGTGACGACGCAGTCATAGCTGACAATATCTAGAGTTAAACTTTTTCTCTTTCCGAATCTTACGTTTTCCAATCTCCTAGAATTTTACTCTATGAGTAGGTAACTGGTTACTACTTTGAAAAAATTTAGAAAAAAATATAGTTTATGTAACGATACTCGAGTGTTTTTTCATTCTTCAGTTCTTATCTCGATTCGAAACAGTTCGAGTTTTTATCGTTTTTCGGTCTCATTCTGTGATATTTCGGGGCTGGTTTTTCTGTACATTGTCATTTATTTGTTAGTTACTCCTTTCTGGTACACCTATCTAAACACGATTTAAGTATTCATAAAACTGTGTGGCGTACTCGACAATTTCTGTGTAACGTATTCGAGTATTAAATTATACGCAACAAGTTGAGCTTACAAAATGAAATGATTCTTCTCTCTAATGCTCCATTGTATTTTCATATTGCAATTTCAGCGGCGCAGAAAACGGAAAATCGTCTTTTGCTTGAAGCAAAAATATTTTTCGAATACCTTTGCTATCGAACGCTTTTGTTTTTCTAAAAAATTTTTAGTTACTCCCATTTATTCGAAGAGCCCGCATTCTTTCGATCTTCCTTTTTCTTCTTATTCCTTATTTTTTTATAAAAAATTTTTCTTGCCTTCTTTCAATTTTTATATTTAAGAATCGATGTTGCTACTTGAATCAGTTCTCGATTTATTAATGGAATAAATTTTTTATCATCGAAATTCCTCATTTTCGAAAGAACTACATTATCAACGTCACTTTAGTTGATGTGATCGTTATTAAATAATGTGGATATTCAGTGTGAAGGAAGAAAAAGTAAAATTTCTCACGGGGAAAAAAAAGTGAAATGTATTTTCTACCGTGAAAATTAGAAATTTTGTCCTATCAAGTTGATTACTGTTTTTGTTGCAGGCACACTTGATTGAATTCGCCATTTTCCCCCTCAAATCTTTATTGGGTTTTTTGACAAAATTTGAATGAGTTTTATGATGTGTAGCATTTATTTCTCCTTTGTCGCCGCGTATATTTTTAGGCCTGCGTAGCTGAAACTAGCCCCTCATTTTTAACCTCAAATTTCACAATATGAGTATAACTTCAGAAGTAGTTGATCTGAAACTCGATAATCTCTATCAAATACTTCAGCTATGTTAACTGCACACAGTAACCCACACTGCTTTCATATTTATATTTCTTCATTAATAATTTCGTATCTCAATCTCCAAGAAGCTACAAAAAGTCAAATAAAGGTAGATGAATTCATTTCACATAATTAGTTATACTAATACCAAGATCAAATTTTCAGCCTTTAAAATTCAGAACCAGAAATGCAAAAATTTTAAAATTTGATCAAATCAGAAAACGTGTGATTCAGGAATCATAAAGGTTGTCCAGGATTGCCCTTCGAACATTATATGTATCTCATCAGTATGGAAAAAATGATAAATTACCTAACAGCGTTAAAGAATGAAAGATAGAAAGAAACAAATAAACAAAAAAATAAAATAACAAAAAATAAAATAAAATACTGTGAAAATCCATTTTGCTTTTGCGTAATCTATCGAGGTGCGACAAAATCCATTTCTAAAATTTGTTCCAAACCATCATAAACAGTTATCTTAGTAGAACACACATACTGATAAGATTTTAGATAAGTGTGCTGCACCTAGGTCAAAGTTCAGTATTGTAAGAGAAAAATGTTGGAAAGCACATTTGTTCCACATAATTGTAGAAAAGTCTGAAACCAAAAAACTGGAAAACTAAAAAAGTCTTCATTAGCCAAACTGGAAATAAGCCGTAAATATCTGTATATCAAGAAAAACTTCCGCAGCTATAAATGAACGTTCATAAAGTAATTAAGGGAACTCAATTGGAAACTATCCATTTTGGTTACTACTGAGTAATATATAATATAAGAAGATACAAGAATGAAATGCGAAATAAAATTAAGAAAAATAAAGTCTGTTATTAAAATCAATAATAGATTTTAAACCAGTATACCGCATGTTAGTTCAAGGGTTATAGTTATTCGCATTACCTTTTATGGATTTGTTCCACATAATTAGGCAAATAATTAAAGCGTGAGAATTATGATCTTCCAGAATCTTCTTAAATGGATGAAATGTGTCCAGAAATAAAACTTATTTAAAAATGAAAGTTTTCTCAAATCAGGATCAAAGAAAGCTTCTACTCCGTTACATTCCACTACACTATCAGTCTGAAATCTTTAGATTGCTTACTGCATGGAATAGTTAAAGAAATATACATCTCTACAGAATATAAACTGGAAACAAAAACCTTTAAAAAAATAATTTTTATGTTCTTGTCTCACGATCAAGATGCCTCAAAATAGCAAATAAAACAAACTTTTTCTGTGCTTTCATACGTAGAACCTATGAGATGAAGAGAGTACAATTATAGATTTCAGTTATAGGAATTTTTGCCTTTGAAAAACTTTCTTAAACATCCTCATTTCATTACCATATGAGAGAACTCATAACAGTTAATGAATTTAATCCGCATCAGTAAATAATATATAAAACAGAGAAAGTATAAAACTATGTTAAACTTCATTAACTAACTAGAAATAATGATAAAATTATTGAAAAATATTTGTATTTTGGAAAGAAGTTCTCTTAGGATGCAATTAATTAATTCATATGCTTGTTTTTCATTTTAAAATTATAAACCAAATTTTATCCTAAAACTATGTTTCTCAAAAAATTAATAATTATAAAACAATATATTAAATTGATGTATAGTGCAGGAAATCAGTTGGTTGTGTGTTCTGGATGGCTGCCTGGAGGCTTAAAAAAACAATAATTTACATTTTGATTATAAGCTATAGCTACATTGTACCTTCTTTTGTTTATTTGTCTCACATGTCAAAAATGCAAAGAGCTAAGGAAACATTTTTCAGATCATTTTTTATTTATTACATTTCACCAACTGCACATGGAAGAGGTTATATGTTTGCTATGTCTATCTCCAGAAATAACGGAATTTTGTTTGCTCAGAACAAGTGTCTTATTGTATATATTTTAATGAAAGTAGGCTGAAAATGTTCCTGACCATCAGGAGAATGTAATAGGCTATTCACATTTGAAAATTAAAAAATTAGAAAGGTGTAATTGAAGAAAATGAGAATTTGAAGATGAAAGAGTTATTGTCATAAATTTGGGCATATCTACCTATAAGAGCAACTCATTCAGATTAATGCAGTCATTTTTTAGGTTTTTTTTTTTTTTTTTTTTTTTTTTTCAATTAAATATATTTGCTTTGTAATTTTTCCTTAGTCATCTCATTTTTTGTTTGCATATATAAATTACATCGTGAAAGATTTTTTGTAGTGCTGAAGAAAAGTGTAGATTTTTTGTTACAAACTAATTGCATGTATATGGTATCGATAAATTTGGGCATATCCACCACTAAGAGCTACACATTCAAATTAACTTAGTTTTTTTTTTTTTTTTTTTTTAATAATAAAATTTATTTTTGATTTTTTCCCCCTCAAACAAAAAGTATGTTTTTATACAGCTCGGAAAAAAATTTTTTTCTATAATACATGATCAGAAAGGCAATGTTTACACTGATATTTTGCCAGCTGAAAGTAGAGTTTTTCATTGATCGAAGTATAACCTCGATGTAAAAAGTAATATTATCTCTATGTAAACTTTTTTACTTGGAGGTTACAAATTAACGAGGGAAATTTTAAACTATAAGATGGCTGTTGAAATGACAAACTCTACCTTACTGATTATGTTTTTATTTTCATTTGAATGATATCAGAAAAAGTCACCTAACCTCCCGCCTTATTCAAATTATTAATGGAAATAATATTTGAAATTATTAATGAACAAAAAAATGAAAACAAACAACTGGGATTCAAAGACACAACCTCCCACATGACAGACTAGCTCTCTACTCCTAGTGCCACAGTTGTCAATGCTGTAAGTGGCATGTTCACTATATTCTATGATTTCCAAAGTACTTCAGTCGTCATTAACATTATTTATGAGGCATTTAAATTAACGTTCTGTCGCTTTCTGATCATTAATTTATAAAAAACATCTTTCTCAAAAAGGTTCAAAAATGAGTTTACATGATTTGGGGATTGGTCACTTGCTGCGCTCGTTTTGCAAACTTTCACTTGCATGTAAACACTCTTTTGAACTTGGGAGTATAGTATACTATTTTACACCTTTAATTTAATATGTTCGATTTAAAATTTTCCTCTTTGCTTTATATGATCAGTTGCTTACTTTAATCTGTTTTCCCTAGTCCTAAAGCAATCCTAATAAGTTACTGTACTTTTAGGCTCCTGTAATTTATTTTTATGCCTAAAAACTAGGGAAAAAAACTTTTAAATCTACCAAATTTCTATTCTTATTCATGCCAATAATGTCTAACTAGTTCTTCTAGGTCATGGGTTAGGAACGTAGTGAGGCTAAACAAAGGGAATGAAAAAGAACAGAAAGTGCCACAAATAAAACGATCTCTTTTAACTTAAACAGATCTGTGCATTTTTAAGATGAAACATTTTAGAGCGCGCGTATATTTTTTCGACGAATTCTAGTTTTCGCAGACCTTTTTTGTTTTAACACCTCTCTAAAAACTTGACCATAACGATGATAACGATAAATTTTAATAATTTCATTACAAAACTAAAACGTGAACTTTCAAACAATTCACTTTTGCGAAGTATCTATTTTTATTTCAGATGCTTGTTTATCTGTTAAGTGACTATAATAGAAAACCTTATCACAATTATGACAATATGATAAGAAAAACTGAATAAATAAATTGCCTATAGGAATTCTGTGAACAAAATTACTTAGAAAAGTTGTAGGTTGGCCAATCGCTTCGGAATTTTCTCTTTCGATTTTTCCATCAAATGACTAGGATGAAAGAGAAAAACTCGATGTTAATTTTACGTTTTCTCAATCTTAGTTACTTATTGAATGAAATAATCAACCTTTTTTCCTCCTTACTCTGCAGCATGTTGCAGATGTAGGTTGTGTGCGTGTACCTTTCATCATTTTTAACTTAACACGATTTAGCTTCACGTCGTGTTCAGTAACCGAATTTTTCTTTGGAAAATGAGCAACTGTAGTAAGGAATAACAAATTAATGTTCTTCGACGAAAAGTGAAGGTGAAAAAAGACAGTAAACTTTCAAGAAGATAAACTAATTCTGGAAATATGTAGCAAATAGAAGGAGATGGACAACGTGACGCGTTGATTTTCTCTAGCCACACACGTCTTAGGATATTTGTGCTCATGTTGTTGGTTGGAGAAAAAAAAAGAAAGGAAAAGTAAGGTGGTGGTGATCTAATGAGAAACGTGATTATAAAAGTTTTGTCTTTGAAAAAAAAAAAAAGTAATTTTAATATTGTATTCTCTCGTCAAATAATGCGTTGTCAACTTTAGTATTCGTGTTTGACAACATCTTTTTCAATGATATTTGACTTCGAAATAAGAGAATTTCGGGTTCTCTTTCTCTACTGCAAAAACTGTGGAAATATTTGTACTCTTTTCAAGATGAAACAGTGTTGGGTGATTCTCGGAAACAACATTTTTGGTCGGAATTCTCAAAAAATTTTTGGGAATGGGAATCCCATTGGGAATTTTTAGTGAAAATGGATGCAATACCCTCATACTTTATATTTTGAATACCCCTATTGATTTCCATGCAGTAGAACGTGAATAAATCGGGAAACAAAAAACCTTTCCACCTCTAAATTTAAGCACTGATTTAATGGTACTTTGGCACCAGTAAAACATTTGGGCATCGATGCGTTACAAAAGAGAACATGTGGGTACCAATGCGTTACAAAAGAGAACATATGGATACCATGCAATGCATTTTATGCCTTGATTCTTGTGCTAATTAGGCAATTTTTTTCAAATTTCAACAAGTCTTTGAATATGCTGCATTTGCCAGGCACGGCCTTCATTTATGCACAAAAACACCAAAAAAGACAAAACTGCGAATTCCCGGGAAGTTTAGAGCTGGGAACAAAACATGAAATTCCCAGGAATGGGAATTTGAAATTCCTGCGCCCAACACTGAGACAGACTTATCAATCTCGTGAAGAATTGCATGCTTACCTGACTTGGGATTTAAATTCTCTGCTGCAAAAATTTGATTTTTTGAAACTATACTGTGAGCTGATGGACTGAAAGAAGGTATTAATAAAAAAATTTATCAATTACACGTGATACATTTTTCAGTTTTATGAATATTGAAAATAAACCCATTTAGCCTTTTTTGAAATATTTATGTATGTTGACAATGTGGTACTTAGGACTGGAAAAATTTAAAAAAAAAGTCTCTCAATAAGGTCTTACCTTTGAAGTATTACCCCATTTTTTTTTTTTTTGTTTTTTAAATTAACCATTTATTTGGGCTTTAGCATGAATAAACTATCCAACCTAGCATCAGAAAAAATTATTTGATAAAAAAATAAATTGTAAAAATTGGTGAGTATCACATAAGAAGGAATAGAGGGTTATAAACATTGGAAAGGAATTGTAACTTAGAATAGTGGTGGTTGGGAAGAGAAGATATTGATTTAGGTGAATAAGATAAGTTGTGTGTCTACCAGATTCATATGAGACTGAGCTTGCAAAGAATATATCATTAAAGTCTCACTCTTGGTGAGGGTATTGATGAAGGTGACAGACAAAAGCAGATTTGAAATAGATTTTATGAAGATGAGAGTGATAATGTCAATACCCAGAGCATTTTAGTTTAGTACCACTTATGAAATTTGTGGAGAGGTAGTAGGGATGAAATAAAGAACAAAAGGTGGAATGAATGAAACGATAATGGGCTTGTCAGACTGTGAATCACTAAGAGGAAATGAAATGCTTAATTTGAAGAACGTAATCAGATATTGGAATAGGCAAGGTCGATTAAATTATCTCTGTAGCAGCCTTTGCAGCAGTCTCAACAGAGTCATTATGATTATTTGCAGAGTGGTAGGGACAACAAAATAGATTGGAGCATTCTATGGAATACATTGATTGACTTACAACTACTTTTACCTGGAGTGTATTCCACTGACAATTTATCTCCTTTTAGTCACTTACCCATTTAATTAAACTTCAACTGGGAGATTGTTCGGTAGATTCTTCCATGACTTCATGTTGTAAAAGTTATCATAAACAGTGTAAGTGACTTAAACGATGTAAATACTAAATGGAATAGAACTTCTGGTGTAGAGTTAGATCTTTAACCAAGTATAGGAACATCTATTTAACAAACTTGGTAGTTTCTAGAAAAATTTTGCTAAATATAAATTTCATTATATGTATAGAAATTAGGCTAAAAAATATTTAGGTATTAGTTATTAGCTACGTTTGATAAGAAATAAAGTGAGGAACTCTTTCCCTTATTTTTTGTTTCAGACTATTGTGTTTAGAGAAATGCTGAATTAGTTCTCTGAAGAGACTATTCCACTTACCTAGATTAACTCAGAAAGAGCTTTTATTATCAAAAATTGCATGACTTTGGACTTGAACTGAATTAAAGTGGTAGATTTGAACTGGAAACTCACTTCTTATAGAACTCGTTGAGAATATAGAACATTGATTAGTTAAATGGAGAACTTTGTTGAATAGAAATTTGACTGTAGTACTAAACAGTCAAAGACCCAAAGCTACATCAAGTGTAGCCTAAGTTGGTGAAAGTAAATCCAACACATGTATTGTTACTTTCCACCAAGTCCAAAAAACACAAGATGGAAGACTAACACCAGGAAAGGGCCAAAAGTTTGGTGTGCTCGGATAGCCAGTCCAAGATTTGTTTCTCATAAATCCGTGAAGCTTGACATTGTAGAAGTGAAATATCTCTAAAACAGCTACGGAGAACTTCGAAAACCCATCAAAAGAAAACACTGTACCTAATGGAAAACATGGCCACCCCTGCCTGTCTTCCTATGAAAGAAAGAAATCAGCACATCATGTAAATAAAAACACAAAATTTAAATACCTGGACTTTTAATAAGATAAAAAAAATAAGCAAATGAATGAAATCTTCGTAAACAGAACATAATAATTGATAGAGAAAACGAACTATTATTAAAAATAAACAAAATTTCAATAAATGAAAACGAGGTTGAAGGTCTGAACATATGAGAGCATAGTACACAGTAGAACCATGCCAGTACCAGAGTTGAACAAAAAGTGATTGGCCGTATCGCCCACGATGTAGGGTGAGCCGCCTTTGTCGGGGATAAGGCCTAATCAAGATGAAAAATTCCTTTCACAAAACAATAACCAAACTGTGGAAACTGAAATTAAAACTAAAGCTTAAATTTACTCTGTTAATTTCCGTGTAACTTTTTTTACGATGTGATAAATACGACACGAGTTTTAGAAATTGACATCATGCGCATGACAGCATACTATCTAATTACAATAAAAGTCTAAATTCTGTCTTCACTTAATATCTTCCTAAACGTTCACTGAAAAACTGGACTGAATTAAATAAAACTGTATAGTAAAAAAACAAGTTTTGACTGAATTTAGGGAGGTTGTACGTTTATTATAGTAATTAAGTGATATTCTACGCATAAACATAACGTAATAGAGGGAGCTTCATGAGTAGTTGCCCAAACCTGAAATATGAATACCTCTGCGTACGACTATGAAAAACTTCCTCTTAACATATGACTTATCTTCAGAATTTATTCTCGAAATTTTGGTAGTCCGAGGGGGATGTAAAGTCTAGATATTCGGAATTTCGCAATATTTATGTTGGAGAAATCTGATCGGGGAAGGAAAGAAAACTGTCAAATTCATTATGCACAGCAAAAATGCTCATATGAAACAATTTCGAAACATTGGTTGAAATTGGTACTAGTGAACTCTCGATGTTTGATTCCGAAATCTTGATCTTTAAATTTTTTTGCAGAACAGAATAGTCGATGACTAAAAGAATTGATTCTTTTTTCCAGTGTTACGCACTCAATACGACAAAAATTGTGGTATGATAATCGTTTTCCATGATCGTATGAAATTTTTCTTTAATTTTCAGTTGGAGTTAAGTTCTGATAGATTCAGTTTCATCTGTTGCAGCTTTCCGCCATTTCAATTTTGGGAGCTTTTACCGTTTCGAGTTTGTGGACAAAAGACGAAGAGGAAAAATTAATTAAACAAACGAACGAATGAGTAAATAAAAAGGGATATTTGACCTTTCCGCCAGCTTTTAGTCGTACCTACAACAATACGTAGCCGCGGACTCTCCAAATTTTATCCTATTTTTTGTGTAGTGAAGTAGCTCTCCATTATTTCCTCGCTCGTCTCATCTGTTCTACACCTTTCGTATTTTCGCTGGAGAATTATGAACTCTCGAAATGAGTACCACGGGGCGATAAATTTAAAATAATTAACCTCGGAATGCGAAGCATTTATTGCGCGCCTTTTTACTGATATCAGGGCGCGATATGCTGACTGGGTTTAGTGTTTGAGTTGGTGAAGATGTGAAGAGGAAGAGTGGAGAAAGCAAGAGAGGAACAGGGAGAGAGTGAGATAGAGCGAGAGTGTTATGTAAGTGCTGGGACTAAGTATATACTTTGGGAATGTCGCCAAATTTGATTAAATTCGTTAAAGGGTTTGTAGGAATGATAAAATTTCGCTCGAAACGAGAGTAATTTTCGGTTATCAGGTGGTATATGCCTCTTTTAAATCGATTGTTTCGGTGACAAATTTCATATGAGTATTAGAAAAAAGAAGAAAAAAAGTTTGAAAACGCAGAGCAAAACATTTTTATGAAGCTTCGAAGGGTTTTCGATGGCAGTAACGGAGAAGAAAGTTTTTTCGCGTCGTTCGTCTCGGTGGTTGTCTTATCGTGTTAGTCGATTCAGCTTTCGTTTGCAGGAGCGTGAGAAGTCGACCAAAGAAAACGGAACTGAAAAAAAAAAGATGAAAAATAAGGATCGTTGGGAGGGACATGTGCGTCGAGAAGAAGTAACTTAATTTTTGTTTCGAATTCGCGGTTGAAATACGAGCATGTAAAGGCAACGAGTTAGAAATTGACGAATATTGCGGGGAAAAAATGTCATTTAAGCGATTCGAAATAAAATTGCTTTTTTGTCGATGTTGAGGCAGTGGTATTTCAAAAAAAAAAATTTTATTGTCTCTTTTTTTGCAGTACGTGCCCTTATCTATGTTCGTTAAACATCGATTACCGGATGAGCAATTACCGAGCTTTTATCCTGGTTGCTTGTCCATTTTTTATTTATTTTTTTTTTTGACATCCCTCGTCGACAAAATATGCGACGAGGGCTTTATTTTTGTAATTCGTTGTTAGTCGATAAATCTGGTGCTCGAACTTATCGTCGGTATATCATTATTTTGTGTGAGAGAGTGTGTACGTATGTGTGTGTGATGTAGATGTATTTCGTTAGTCTGCCGTATTAATATATTAACGATATTAATTAAAATTCGTTCGCAGTGAAATTAATGAAATGTTTGTTAACTCTTTTTGACCACATTTGACGTGCTTTTGGTAGATTGGATAGGTTGTTTTTGTGCTTACTGTTTTTATGCAAGAGTAAAATTGGGAAAGTTTAGGCAGCTTTTGAAAAATTTACCTTTTTTGATGAGTTTTGTGGAATGTTGAGAAGTTATTTTGAAAATCACTCATTATTTTCGTCTCTTGCGATTATTTTGAAGGATATGAATTAGAAGAGACAGGTAGGGCCAATGACATAGTGAGAAGAGAGGTAGTTAGCGCGTGCGCGTGTGTATATGTGTGTGTATGTTTGTGTGAGATTTACTTTCTGTGTCGAATGTGATGTCGTTTCTGTGTTGGAAAGTCGTTCAAAACTAAAACAAACAAATCGTTGACGCTAGAGTCGATCTTTCTATTTGAATTTGATTGGGGTACATATATCGAGAGAAGTGAGTTGGTTCAAAAGGAAATTCTTAATTAAAAACGTATTCGTTATCTTCATAGGGCCGCAATGCTTTTCAGAGCCAAGATTGGGAACAATATAGTTATTTGACAGATAGCAAATGACGACTTTCAGAACCAGTATGTTTTGTTCTTAAAAATGAACTAATGATGAAGATTTATTTTGCCCATGAAATAATAAGGGTAAAAGAAATTATTTTAATACAAGAAAATTAACTAAAAGGTTAATTCTCTACCCAAAAGGAACCAGTTCTTATCAAAACCAAATTTGGTAAAAATGCAATTATATAAACATCGTGACAGTGACAAAAATATGTCACTAAGTACCAGCTGTTAGTTATTGTATGCATAACAAGTTTTACAAAGCTATTATTTAGAAACGCTCATCTATCAAGGCTATAGGCAAGTGATCTCACTTCGACTAATGATATAATCAAAAGTACTTCACACAACATTCTCAGTCAGTTTCCACTTTATGAATCAGTAGTTCCTTCAATAGGTTTGGATGTCACAGATTTAGGAAAGTAAATCAGAAAACTTTTTTGGTTCTGACAAGTACTGCTTCTTCGTATCGACTATTTCAGTGAAGGGGTTCATCAAACTAAGGTTGTTTTTGAAACATGATATAGCTACCTTTAGAATAAGAAGCCAAACGATTCAACTTTTATTCTTTACTCTTTGCTCTTGTTTTTGAAAACACTCGGCCGTGAAAAATTAATTAATGAATTATAATTATATAACTAACAAGTGTAAACTGTTGAAAATAATATGAATGAATTCATAATTAGAGGATCACGAGATTATTCACTTTATTTTTGGGTTGTTTGGATTACGATACTTGAAAGATTGAGAAACGAGGCTCTACACTTTAACTCCAAAATTGTCGCTGATGAGGAAGGAAGATGGTACTTTTTTTTTGGTTTCCAAAAATTTTTTTATCTGTAACTGTCAACTAACAGAGAGGGAAAGTGAGAAAATAGTTGAAGACAAAGTATTTAATTTTTTTTTACTTTATAGTAAAGGGGTTTCGGTCATGAACCACCTCCCTCCACAAGTATGTTCCTCGTATGATTATTGTTGACTTGTGTCTGTACAATTTCGGGTTTGTGGTAAATAAACAAACTTTCAAAAGCATGCTATGTAAGTAATAATTCCATAATAAAATAAATGTATAATTAGGTACCCAATAATGAAGAAATAGTATTGATAATATGAGGAAAGAAGTTTTTATAGATTGAAATTGGGCCTACATAGATTGGCTCGCATTGTATTCTTAATGACAGAGTTCAATAGAGCTGCTGATTTTTTTCCCCTTATATTGTGTACATGGTTTATATTTATATATATATATATATATTGTTTTTTTCTTTTGTCATAAAATATACAGTTTTGTCCTGTAAGTTCCTTTTGTAGCTGAAAAAAAATTGAGAAGAAAAGATACGAGGGCGTTGCCTGGCCCTTTTTTGCTTTCAATTATGCTTTTGTGTGGGAAAAAAACGTCCGAATTTTAGAGACACGAAAACATTTTTATTTATGAGAGTCATCAAGAAGTCGTATAAAATTCCAAAATTGAAATTTTTTTATGCGAACCATTAATTTTTGGATACATAACGAAATTTTATTTGAAATTGCCGATAAATTTCCTTTCTTTGGTTTACTTGAAAAATTATTAAAAAAAAAAAAAAAGGAAGAAAATGTTTGGTGGTTGTAGTCTGTATATCATTTCTAATATTTGTTCTTATTTGGTGACCCTTTTTTTTGTTTGTTCATAGTGCTACTGTACATATCACTATCGTTGATATCAACGAATATGCTCCAGCATTCTTGGAACCCGCTTATGTCCGTGCTGTGGACGAAGGCAGATTGTATGAAGAGATCATCAGAGTCGAGGCTACGGATCGTGACTGCACGCCCAAATTCGGTGACATCTGTAAATACGAAATTTTGACCTCCGATCAACCATTTACTATCGATAATGAAGGTGAGTAATTGACTGGATAATACTGTTGCTTAGCGGTGTGACATGAACCATTTTTTCAAAATGCGATTATCCTGAAAATAATAATTCAGTGCCTCGGACGGGCATAAAAATCTGAAAAATTTTATTTCTTGGTGTTTGCAATAGCAAACCGAGTTTTTGTGAAACTTTGTACTTGAAGCAGAAGTGCCTTGGTGCAATGTGTGTGAGTATGTGAGTGACATTAAACTCGGAACATTATTAGCTGTTTTATGATACGGAAAAAAAGTACCTCTCCAAAAGTTTTGGTGGGGTCTTGTAGGGCTTGTAACCAAAACGTTTTTGGGATTATTGGTTAGTGGGAACCAATAAAAATTTATATTGGTTACTGGTTACCGGTTATTCGTTAAAAATGTAATTATTCGATTACCAGTTCATTGTTCTGGTTAATCAAAATAACTTTTCTTGTTATTGGTTGTAGTTACTATGGTTATTGGTTGACCTAAAATTCGCGGTAAAATAGACAAAAAAAATTTTCTTCAAGTCAAATTATGGATAATAGATAATTTTTCAGGAAATAATTGGTATTTTTTGAAAAAAATAATTAATAATATGGATATTTCATAAAAACCAATAAAAACCTATTCTTTCTGCTTATCATTCTGGTTAATGGGTTTAGCATTTTGTGGTATCGGTTCTCAAATCAATGTTGTCAGTTTTTTTAGGTTTTTAGTGGTTATTGTTCTGGTTATGGTTGTGTTACAAGCCCTAGGGTCCAGTTCAGTTGAAATTTATTACTCAGTTCTGCTTTACGGTTGTAGTTCGGTTTTAGTTCGGTTTTAGTACTATGAAGCCAAAAAACTCAAAAAATTAATAATTCCAATGGAATGAATCAAAAAAATGAATTATTTCGTTAAAAATTTTTACTCAAGAATTATTATTAAAGTTATATAGAACAGACAAGTTGATATGTTCCCATAAACAGTAATTTAATAAGTTTATGTAAAAATGAATTTTGTAAAATTTATGCATTTATAGCGAACGACAGTCTATTACCACTCATTATAAAATTAAATCAAAGTATGCATCCAAAATTTTTTTTTTTTAATTGAAAAACTGAAAAAATAATGACAATTTCGACGTACATCTCTAGGCATGAAGCTCAGAACATAAGCTATATGCTACAACTGTCTACACAGAAAGAGTAAGAAATTGACTATAACAAGTATTTATGTATCAAATGATAGGTCAACTGCAATGCTTGCAGATGTTTGAAATGGAATTATCTGAAGTGACTTAAATAAATGTATACAATAAAATTGGTTCTAATTTTGAATAGAAATAAATCCCACTAGTGACACACGTGCCTTTGCATATCAAATTGAAGGTAAATTGCTAAATATAAGGGACACTAAGAATATGATGAAATTTTCCAATCGTCTCTTAAAACAATTTCTTATCACATTGCATCAACTTGTCTCAGTCTTTGACTATAACTATGATTTCTGTTTAGACAAGCAGAAGCTAAGTGGGCAACCATGGTGTCCCACTTGATGTACTTTAAAGTTTAAACTACTTTCATATACGTTACCCGGTTATCCTTGTGATTCGAATAGATAACGTTTATCAGTTGTATTCTAAATTGGTGAAATCACTCTAAACATTAAAAGTACATACCAAGTACATACTGGTTGCCTACTTTTATGCTGTCATGTCGTTACAGTGTAAAGTTTAATGGGCGTATGGAGCTTTACTAGTCTATTACTGTATAGTCAAATCTCTAAATAGTCTATATTGGGAAATTAAATCAGGCAATATGCTACATCCAAGTGGAAATCAAATGTATTACATTAAAGTTATTGGGAACTGATATGTAGGCGTGGTTTAATCAGAATGTCAGAAAATTCAACACACTTTACATAAAGTTGTGTTTAAATTGAATTTATAAACAGAATTTCACTTACAATTGAGCTGAAATTTTGGTTAAACATCAACACATGGTTGCTGAATATTCTGTGAAATTTTACCTGATATCCTACATTTGATTTTTGAGGTATTCATAAAATTATCTTCAATTATTTAATTTTGGTATCATTTTAATCACAAAATTTGAGCGATATCTCAAAAACTGGATTTTTGATTGAGATTAAATTTTCATAAAACATCATCATATGTGGGCTGAATATTATGTGAAACTGGCTGAAGTTGTACCTTTGGTTTTCAAAATACCATTGAAATTCTATTCAAGTCTTGAATTGACATTTTGCATTATACAGTGAAACCTCATTTAACCTATTTTAATAGTGAACACCCCTCACAGATAAAATTTGTTTAGTCCTGGCAAAAACATGTAAAGTAAGGCATTAGATACCTCCCAATAGTAAACCCTCCCCTTATGAACAACAGACAGGATAAAATGGTCTGGTGAGCTAGATTTCACCTCTGAATAGAAGAAAGGTAGGCTTGTATTGGATGATTAATTCCCTTGAAAGTGATGACTTAGTTCTGATAGTTCAGCACAATACTCCAAAAACTTTTTTTAAATTCCAAAAGCAACTTTGAATGACCCAATTTTTTAAATAAAATTTAACTTCTATACCTATACTTGACTACTGTACTCTTTAATGGAATTGCATGCCTCCAATTTTTTCATTTTACATTTTTCCTCTCAATGATGGACACCTCCCACTTCCCAATATAGAACAAAATTAATGTGTGGGAAAATGTCTTAACCAGCAACTTTTCCCTGGAAAATTTTACATAGGTTCAGTATGACAAATCAAGGGATTTTAATAAAGCAGTGTATTATTTGAGAAAACATCTTATGTGAGAATATTATACCAAGGTTTTACAGTATTTGAATAGAATATCAGCGATACTTTAAAAACAAAACATACAAGTTAAGTCAAAGTTTCACAAAATATTCAGCTATCATATGTTGATGTTCGACCAAAATTTTGGCTCAGTCGACCGTGAAATTCTGTTTATAAATAATAAATAATACAAATTTTACAACATTTTGATTAGACTACGCCTACATATCACTTCCTATGTATAATCATCCAAGGAAAGATAATCCCTAAACCTTAGAACAACGTTGCCAGATATTCACATTTTCATGTATGCTAATCGTATAATTTGTATCACCGAATATTCCGACTGGTAATAATGCCTAAATAATGCATGTAAAATCGTACAATAATTGCGGGTTGCGTTTCATTTCTGAGATCAATTCTCGTTGGATGGGCTAAAATAACTTTAACCCATAATTACTGTCGACTGTGAAGTTGTATTCATTTGCAGTAATATGAATTTTACAATTCTTTATACCATTTTTGTGGTCAGGTTTAATTTTTTGTTGAAAAATATTTTTGTTTTCAGCGGTCATTTACTTCAATTTTAAACTCTTTATTTCAAATCAGTCCTTTTTAAAGAAAAGTTAAAAATCAAGAATTATTGGCAACCCTCTCTCACTTTTTCAACGTATTCAGCAATATCTCCTATCTAAATAACTTTTTTCATATAAAAAAAAAAAAAAAAAAAAAAAAAAAAAGAGAAAGAAACCGAATTATTTTATTGCAGTTCTATTTGCGAAGTTCGTAATATTTTAAAGTTGGCGTCTATAATAGAAGGAAAATAAATTCATAGTAAAATCCACCAATCAAAGTTCTCTCATTTTCATCGCTTTTTCTCCCATCGAATGTTATTTCGGTTTTTATTTGTCACGCTATCAGCTCATAAAAATTTGAAGGTTCACTCACTATGAGTAACTATAATATGTCTCTGAAAAAGTTTGATTCGTAGGTTAATGGAATATTCCTACTTGTGATCATTATTTTTTAGAGTTCTCGCATTAGTGACTGATTATAAATCAGTGATTTCTGTGATTAATGATAACTCTGTCCGAAGATTAAAAATGCAATTTTTGTAAAAGGATAGATTGTAAATGAGGAAAGTGGAAGGTCGACTAAAATTATTTCAAAATTGTGGCTGCAAATAAATATATACTAGTTTTTATGAGACAACGGATAAAAAATTTGTGATAACTAGACAAACTTTTGGCTGTTCTCGAAGTATGAGTGGAAAGACTGTCTAATACCGATTATTATTTTTATTTGATGTGTTAAATATTTGGAACTACTTTAATCGAAATGAATACCAAAAAATTCAAAAAAACCCGTACCACTTTTTGAGATTACGTCTCTGGTATTTTCGCACCTCTAATTTTTATATACTTTTTTTAATGCGACTCCTTCAGATTTCTTATAGCCTTCCATTAAAAAAAAAGATAGGTAAGAGAAGAGAAAAATGAAAATTCATGTACCAAAAATATCTCTTCGGCGCATCAACCGTAGTAAGCGATTATTTTCCAGAAGTGTCAAATTATTTGACCGATTTCGCTCCAATTCAATACCAAACTAGTCCTTAATGGTCTGCAACTGCCATGAAAATTTCAAGCGAAAATTTCTAATTTACGGGATTGATCGTGATGACAACATGGTGAGTTTCCAAAACTTTGAGAATCCCTTGCTTCCAAACGAGCGTATGAATTTTAAAAATTTTAAGACGAATGTATAGCCTATGAAAGCTTCTAACACTGCTTCAAGTTTTATTGCCATCGATCACACAGCGGAGGCTCTGCAGACTCCCATAAAGTGCCCAAATAACCAAAAAGTAAAAATATATAATCTATATTGTGTCCAGAAGAATTTGAGTGACCTATCCATGTATTCAAGATCTAAGACTCAGGATCGGCGCTTTTCCATAGAGCCGGGCAAAGGTCCCGCCATTGCACTGAATGCAATCATTGTATTTTCCTTTTGAAAATAGTCATAGGAAATGAAGAAAAGATTAATTTACATTGCATTTATTGCTAACTTTGAACAAGTCAGAACATGGACTTAATTCTATTAACGATGACAATGCTTCAATAAAAATTTTACGAAACAATTAAACTAACAACTGTATAACTGGTGTTAATACAAAAATAGATAAAAATTTCTCTCGATTTTGATGGTTTTATCTGCTACCAGAGGATACCTGCGGTTTTTTTAAAAAATTACTCCAAAAAACTTCAGTCTTATTCCTGGACCAATATGCTAGGTATTATATCCCAATAAGGGTTCTCAAAATTTTAATTCAAGAGTATGGTATGATTAATCTCCCTAAATGGCACAAAGGTAGTCTCACCAAATAGAAGGCTTTCTTACGAAAATGATGAAATACCAAATGAATGAATTAATGGAGAATCCTTGGGAATGAACGTTTCCTCGTCTATTCTTATCCTTTGATTTCAAATAATTGAAATATTATTGTATAATAATTAAATATCGAGAGATTTTTCGAATGTCGTATAATTTTCAAATCCCGGTCAAGATTTAACGCTTCATAAGTTAAATATTTTATTTTACTTGGACTTATATTATTCAAAAATGGTTTCATTATTTTGAAATATGTTGTATATTGTTATTGCTGTACGTGCGTGTCGTTCGAAATTAGGTAATCATCAGTAGATAACCAAATTTTGATTTTGTTTCTTCAAAATTTCATAAACTTTGACTACATACGTATACCATATTCATTTTACGAATGACATAACGTCACACGCAGGTTGTTGGCACAGGAGAAAGGTTAAAACAATAATTCACAATCATGTGGTCGAGAAAGTTACAAATTTTCATTTTAGTGGTGTATTAATTACGCTCAACTGTGCTTAGATGTGTAAGGTGTAACTTCCTTAATGACGTATGTCATCATTGAAGTGAATAGGGTATAGTAATAATATCAGTGTTGGGCAGGATTAAAATCATAATCTTGAATTCGCATTTGTAAATTGTTTTGATTCCAAAATTTTCCTGGATTCGTGATTCGATTCCTTTTTCAAATTTGTACAATAGAAGGATTTGCGACTCGAATCCACAAAAATTAGCCCGACGAATCACGAATACTTTTTTTTCGATGTTATCATTCAGTTGAGTTTGATTATGCGTAAATTTTTTTTTGTTTCAACAAAAAGAGGCAGAAAAGAGAGAAAAATAAAAACAAACAGCCAACAATAACATACTTATATAATTGTAAATTCAAAGGACCATAATACTGAAAACAGACAAAAAAAATCTACTGTGCATGCTCAGAAAAACCATGTCCATTTTCAGACTTCTGAATGATTACCCACTCCATTAATGTAAGTGAAGCGGTGCTATTGAGTATCTAGTACTAAATGATTAAAGGAGCCATTAGCCAGAAGTTTTGTGCTGATGCTGTGTACTTAGGTTGAGTGTTGTGTTGCGAACCATGGAAATAAATCTGCAATTAACCTCTTAAGTTGTAGGTAAAATATTTGATACTATGACTATATGGTACTGGATCAGTAAAGAACGATGATTTCTAGTTAAACATGCCAGCGCTAAATAGACAACCATAGCATACTTTTTGACGTACTTTGCTTTGTGTTTATAAATGCTATCCTTGTGAATTTAAGGGATGTCATTAAAAGATGTATTCTAAATTGGCGAACTCAAGAAAAATGTCAAAAATACATAAAAGGTATTCTAGGGTTGCTCATTTTGTTTTTTTTGGTATGTGTTAACATTAAAAAGTACGTAAGTCTTACATTACGGAGCTTTACCCGTCCAATACTGTATAGTTAAAAGTGATTCTTGATAAATGGATTTTAAAAAGGATTCCAAAAATTTCAAATACAAATCCTTTTTAAACCCTCAGCTTCAGATTTGTGAATCGAATCATTTTTTCCTAGATTTTGCTCAATGCTGAATATAGTCAAAGATCAATTTTCGCACTAACTGCTGCCTTCATTGGGAGAAAAAATGAAGAGAACAGCACTCGTTTTATTTTTGAAGTAGCACACAAAATGTTTTGTTTTCCTACTTCTTGTAAGATCTAAAAAAAAAGAAATTTGTGCAAAGCTGTATCAGAAGCTACCCTTATATTTAAAACAATTACATTTTTCCTATTATGAAAATTTTGCACCTACTTCAATTTCCGTACATTTTTATATTTAATTCACTACCTGAAAGTAAAACGTAGATTTTATTCTAATTGGATAGCGCACTTACTCAGATAAAACTGTTACACCGAGGCAAACCACTGTGTTTGTTTAGCTCTACAGTCATTTTTGAGATATATATATATGTGAATTAGGGCTTGTAACCAAAACATTTTTGGGGTTATTGGTTGGTGGGAACCAATAAAAATCTATATTGATTACTGATTGTTGGTTAAAAATGTAATTATTTATTTACCAGTTATTGTTCTGGTTAACCAAAACAACTTTTCTTTTTATTGGTTATTGTGGCGGCTACCGCACTACATTGGCTGTATATGCTTCTCTCTTGTTCACCATCGCCCGGCACTGTGGCCAAGTGAATACAGTGCTGCATTTTGGTGGTGGTAGCGAGGGAGGTTTTAGTTATTCAGTCGGTACAGGTTTTTGAATCCCCGTGCCACCTGAATACCTAAAGTGGTGACCCCAATGTGATATGGGAGATGGCTATCGACGCCATCTCTCAAGCATGTGTACAAGCCTGTAGCTTGTGGTGGTATATTGAGCCGCTGCTGCTGGAATATGACAGTGCTGTAGGGTGTGTGCCATGGGGTGGTGATGAGTGGGGGCATCACCACGCACCAGCATACATACCTACTCGCAAGGCACCCCTTTGCCAATAGTTGTATTACTCTCCGCTATACTGGGGAGAGTGGTGTGGTGGCTACTGCACCACATCGGCTATATACGCTTTTCCCTTGTTCATAATCACCTGGCACCATGGGTGAGAGAATATGGTGCTGCATTTTGGTGGCAGTAGCGAGGGAGGTTTTAGGTATTCAGTCGGTACGGGTGTTTAAATCCCCGTGCCACCTGAATACCTAAAGTTATCCTTACTGGTTATTGGTTAAGACAAAATTTGGGCTAAATAGACAAAAAAATTTTCTTCTTGTCAAATTATCGATACTTGATAATTTTCCAGGAAATAATTGGTAATCTTTGAAAAAAATAATCTGTAGTATTGATATTCCATAAAAACCAATTAAAACCCATTCTTTCTGGTTATCATTCTGGTTAATGGTTTCATCATATTGTAGTTATTGGTTATTGGTTATGGGGTATGTAAAATTTTTTTGTTTTGGTTATTGGTTCTCAAGTCAATGTTGTTAATTTGTTAAGGTTTTTAGTGGTTATTGTTCTGGTTATGGTTGTGGTTACAAGCCTTAATGTGAATGTGCTGGGTTTCACATAAAGTTTTACACTTAATAAAAACGTACATTTAAAAAAAATTAATTTTTGCTATTCTTATTCACAAAATATTCATGCGATTAACCAGTCGCAATTATCATAAATGTCCGTTGAAAACTAGACGATTTTTCAATTGTTGGCATGTCTACGAATGATTCAGATTTAGAGAGCGAATATTCAAAAATTCAGTATTATTTTTTCGCAAAACTTGTTGACCGCTGACGAAATTTGGGCCCAAAAAAAAGTGAATTATGAATTTGTGCTCTTCTCATTATTCAAGGCGCTATTTTGAACTCTTAGCTCGGTCACAGGGTGTCGTTTGACAGACATATCTTTTGATAATGAAATTTATGTTTCGGTCGGGTGAGAAAAGCGTATACACGAAAGGATCATCTTGTCCTCACGCAGGCTATATGAGGCTATATGTGAAGATACGTCACTGGGTGATGCCAACGTTTTCTACAAAATATGCAGCCTCCTCTTTCCTCCACTCTCCATCACTCAACTTCCGGCGTGCAAAAGAAAGAAGGATTTAGAATGTGGGGTGCGACGATTAATCCCTTTTTTGAGGCCGTAATTATAATCTTTCGGGCAGCTGATTTTGGGTTGGCAAGTTTTTGCAGTGGTGTTTGACGAGTCTTCTCGGACGTTTTTCAGTTCCCTATTTTCTGCTTCGTCCCACTTCACGATTGTCATTCCGCGTTTTCACCTTTCTCTCTCACTCCGTCCTCGTTCCTTTTTCGATTTCATTCACTGTGAATCCCCCTCGTTTCGTTTATTTCTTCAAATATCGTCGAATTTTTACTCGTTATTTACGTGGAGGACAGCTTAACGAAGCCAATTATCGCTCATTGATTTATTAACATGAAAAAAAAAAAAGAAACAAAACCTGAAAGAAAAATAACGGAAGTAGGTAGGATAAAGTGGTGGAACGCGAGCCCGATTTTCATTTTGAATTTGCGACTGAAAAAGATGCTGTGCTGTTGTCGACAGAATTTATACTTTCGTCAGGTACTGCGTTTTTCGATGTTCGCTCCTCTCATTTTTAGGGTGATATATGGGAAACGTTGTCAGTCGTGGAAGAGAGAGAACTAAGTGGTAAAATTTGTTTTAACGGAAAGTTAGTCCAGCGGCAGGTACCTTTTTCTTCGAATGTATCTTGAATTTATATTATGTTTCGGTGTTCGATACTTTTTCTCGTAAAATATACTGAATACTTCTATATCCACTCTTCGTGGATAATCGATTTTTGGAATTTTCTGCGTATAAAAATTAATTTTTCTTGCCACATCAAGTCCAGAGGAGGAGGAGAGAAAAACGTGGTAAATCTCACCTTTTTTGCAATTTTTCATTTCATAGAATACCTTCTCAGTACTTAGTGTATTGGCCTATATTAACTGGGTAATTGGAAATTTGGCTTCTATCAGTTGTGAACCTGAACAATTTAGAAAATAACGTTTCTCGAGGTTGTGTTATATTTTTTCAAAAGAATTAATATCATTGATTGAGGAGCTTGTAAATCTAGGAATATCCTATCCTATATTATAATCGGTATGATACGAGTAATAATTGTATGTGTGTATATATATATATAAATATGAATGTTTGTCTGTCTCTCTGTCTGTCTGTATGGCCATCATATCAGAACCACTCAATTAATCGAACTGAAATTTTCAGGACGTACTTGTGTTGTCCCAAGGAAGGTTTTAAGCTAAGTCCGAAGTCCATATCTCCCCTGGGGGCAAAGTTGTGGATTTTGATCTTTCTCACCCCTAAAAAGTTTTTAAGAACTTTTCTCCACAAAGACGTATTGTACTCAATAAGTATACTTCAAAATTTCATGGCTCCATATTACCCCCTTCTTGAGATATGGGACTGCAAAAAGTTACAAAATTCAAAATCAATACCTACCTATTATACCTGCTGTATTGTAAGAAAAATAAGATATAATATATTTTATATAGTCTCAGTGTGTGCTTGCCATGTGGGAGGTGTTGGGTTTAATTCTCAGACAAGATATAATTTTTTTCAAATTTTTTATAAATTATTTTCTTTAAGTGAATGGTTGGAGTGGATAAATTTCTTTTATTATAATTTTTTTGGTATAGTGGATGGTTAGGTTAGATAAATTGTTTTTTTATAAATTTGTTTTGTACTGTGGGTGGTTAGGTGAAGTGAGGTAAATAATAAAAATGGTATTTGAAGGACATAGCCCCTCATTAAATTAAAATTTTAAAATTTTGAAAACACATGCACCAACCTTCTCTATGATGACAAAAAAATTTTCCTAAAAATAATTGCCAAAAATATCACCACCAAGTTTATAGGCACGAGTGAAAGAGAGATATGAGTGATGGAGAGAAATGTATTCTAATAAGGAGCTATTTTGTGTTTGTAAAGAAGCTAACTACTCTTAGCAAGTAGAAGAATCAATTCATGAATTGCCTGCATCACTTGGAGCAAGCAGCTGTATGTATGTAAGTAAATGCATTCTGAAGAACTAGACTGACAATGATCCAGTAATTTATGGAATAATGGTTTTTTGGTTTGAAGAAATAATCTACATACGTCTCAAGTTTGAGAAAATTTGTTGTGCAGAAATATGAGCGTCTCAGTTGATCCATCAACAGACAGTGATAACAACTTGCGTTGAAAAATTTGCCAGGAACGAATGTGATTTTTAGACCTGCAATCTGCATATATCATCAAATTTTGTGATTAACACTAAACACAAGAAATATGGAAGTCTCGCACTGAATCTCTATCTTGAATCTTAATAGTTGATAATTTGACATTGGCTTCTGTTATAGAATTATTATTTTATTGAATTTGAAATTTGGATATCATATTTAAAGTATAGTTTTTTACTTTTTAGCAGGGATTGAGAAATGGAAACTAAAACCAAATTTTTTGAAAACAGAAACCATATTTGTTTATACTGGAAACCAAAATAAACAGAAACATCAAAATTCAGAAATGGAAACCAAATTGGAAACAATTAACCAATTAGTTTCAAGACCAGTAGTGGAAATGTAATGGAAACCGAATGATTAATCATTTCCATTTCTCACTTTAATAATTTTTTATATTGGGATCTGAAGTCAAAGTAGTTGTCCTCTGGTTGCTCAATAGAGAAAAATACTGATTTTGGTATCATGAGTTATTTTTTAGAATTGAAAACCTACAAAATCAAAGTAATTGAATTCAGTTACACAAAAATCATTTGTGGTAGAAATCTGAAATTTTTTGAAGACATCTTCATAAGTTGGCTGAAGATTCCTTGAAAATTTGGCTGACTTCTTGCATTTATTTCTCGAGATATTGCCGAAGTACCGTTCAGATCACACAAATGCTTCGAGAATGACATGTATCATGCGTCCAATAGTTTAAATACCTAGGAATATGGGTGATTTAAGAAACCTGTGCTATTTTATGTGAAAACAGGTCAGTTTGACGGTAGGGCGAATTTAATTCAAAATTAGAAACAGGAACGAGTGAAATGAACCATTTTCTTGATATTTTGGAAGGAGAATTATAAAAATTCAATCAATTTGGGGAATATGAACATAATTTTGTGGATATCTCAAGAAATAAACTTGCAATTTCAGCGAAATTTTTATGGAATCTTGAGATAGCCTGTGTAGATGTCTCCTAAAAATTTCAGCTTTCTACCACTTACGGTTTTTCTGCAATTGATTTCGATAACTTTAATTTTATATGTTTTCAATGCTAAAACACAACTCATAATCCCGAAATCAACAGTGTTATTAACGCAGTCTAGCAGAGGATTTACATCCCAATAGCAAAAGAAATTTTTTTTTTAAATCGATATTTTCGGGGAATATTGAAAAAATATCAGTGTTTTTGGAAAAATATCAATGTATCGATATTCGAACAGGATTTTGAAAATTTTAAATATAGAAAATTTTTTTTTAATAGAAACAGAAATGGAAACCAAAATGATGGAAACGGAAACAAAAAATATCCAACATTATGGTAAATTTCAGAAACGCAACTTATAGAAACAAAGTGAAAAAAGGTAGCATTTCTTAATCCATGTTTTTTAATGTGTGATAGTTATCGACTATGGTACTTATCTGAGCGAAGCTTGATGAACCAAGTACTGAATGGTAATATGAGCAAAAGTCAAATTTTTGAAGGGCCTGATTTCAAACTATGCTTAATGTGAGAAAGTGATTTTGGAAAAATAAATCAAAAAACTGTTTCCAAGACTATTATTCCTATTACAGTAGAAATCATTTATACTTCAAGGTACCACACATTGTTGTCTACTATAACCGGATTTTACTATAGCTTATATATCATTTATTGTAGACTGTCTAATCTAAATGATATCTACGTTGTAGATGTAATGGAGATGTGATGGAAAAATAAGTTTTTTTTCATGCATATGTGGAAAATTTATTTTATTTTAACCCACAGAATTTAGTATTATCATTAAAATAAGAGAGGCTTAGTCCTGTGGGGTAAATGAACTTTTACATCAAGCCAAAATACCTACTAAATTAATTTACGAAGAATAGAAGAATGCAAATATCACTTGATTAAACGATTAAAGTGTATACTATACAAGAAAAACTATGAATTGTCTATAGAAATCGATAGTTCCTTGTTTTGGAGACCTAAAACTGTTTCAATAATAACTAATATGTATACTGTAACCGAAGTCTGTTATAAATGATTCCCAATGCATAATTTCTTACGCTCCAACGAATAGGAAGTTCTGTTTACTATAGACAGTTGTCCACTTTAAGGCGGTTCTGTTATAAACGATTTCTACTTTACTACTATATTATATCAAAATTTTTGTGTTGGTTTAAAACTTTCAATCTTTCTTCATAATAATGATTAATGCGTTAAGATTACTCAAAGTGTGTCTAGAAGTATACAAACATTTTCTTGAACTATGGTAGATTGACGACTTAAGACATCGGATGGTGTTGCTGTCTCAAAAATCACTTTCTGGAACTGAACATGGAATTGGCCTCAGGGCTATATCAAACATTTAACCGTTCGAATGCGAAGGAATATGTGTGATTCAACTGGATAAAACGAAATAACGACTATTTTTAATGCTGGAAATGTACACCTTAGGTCTAGTTTCACAGGAAAATAATTTTTGATCCTTGTATCTCTTCACATTGGAGCTCTTAGATCTCTTCATTTCAGGATGAAAATAAATTACTCAACCAACAAATTGTGATTCGCATACGGTAATGTGCAGAATTAACCACGGAAGATAAGTCGTGAAGACGATGAAAAAGTGTTTAAAGAATTAAGTAACAGCGAAAAAACTAACATCTACGAATGAGAAGTGGAATATAAATTACCAAAATTGTTCAGATAAACGTAGAGCTACAGATTGTTGGGCGTTGCGATTCTAATAACTTGAAAAGGATTATAAATATTTATGAGATATGAGGTGACCTGACCATACGTATATATGTATTTCCTTTAGTTAATTTTGTTCTTAATTGAGTGGCGAATTGAGAGCATAAAGAAAGTTCTTGTTAGTAGGTTCTGAGAAATGTTCAATATTATTGGATATGGGTGTGTAAAAAATGAAAATTATTAACGGTTCAATGGATCATTGTTTTTAGTCCATAGAAGATAAAAATAATATCTAAAATTTATTGGGTATCTCATAAAACTAAGATTTTTTTGACACGTGTAAATTTTACGTATTAATGCGTCGCATGACATTCTATTTCATTGGATATGTATTAGTGTGGTATAAAGGGTTTCAGATAATCTTCTGCAAATAGTTGTTTCATTAATTTGATTTGAAATGTCATTTGATTTTTCTACATTCTTGGCTTGTTAATAAGATCCGTTTTTGGAAAGCCAATATGACTTGGTGTATTCATCTAAACGAGTCATTCGTTTTTCGACCTTTTCATAAAATTACTCTATGTGTATGCAAAATAAATGTGCTTTGGGAGAGAGCTGCTAAGATCGTCAATATAAAACTGAGTAGAAGTTTGATAGCCATGTGATAAAAATGTGCCTCTTGTTTTACCTATTTTTAGTTCTGCGCTGCAGAAAAGATTATTTTTTTGAATTGGCCGAAGATATGATTCAATTAAACAGTTTTCATTTATCGAGACTTTTAACTAACGGTCGGATTTCTATTGTAGAAGCACCCATCTGCTCAATTTTAGCCCGTCCGTTCAAAAATCCGTTCACTTATGCATTAGCCAATTGTCTTATTCGTTTCTATTTATTTTGTTTTTTAGGAAGTATTCGCAATACGGAACCCCTGGACTACGAACGTAGCCATAATCACATACTCTCAGTTGTGGCGTACGATTGCGGTATGAAACAATCCACGCCAGTCATGGTGACGATAAAAGTAAATCGAATTTGTAAGCTCGGATGGAAAGGTAAATAAATATTCGACGTGTTTTCAGGCCAGCGACGAACGAACGGTGTGGAATACTACGTTTTTGTATTTTGTTCTTTTTACCTCTCGGTTTTTTCTTCCCACGAAAGTATGTGTAACGTTCAAAATGTAGGCTATACTTTTTGGTGGCTCGGTACGTTTTCAGCAGAATGGATTTTCAATTGACGTGTATTCCACATTCGGCCCGTGGATGTTGTCTGGTCGATGTCTTTCGTCTTTTGTTGTTGTTGTTTATTTTTTCAGCACTAATTGTTTTGACTGATTTACTCTCGCCCAATATTCATTCGGTTCTGTGCAATATCTATTTTCTATTGCTGTTTCTTGCCATCAGGTGTTCCCGAGCGAGTAGATTATGCACCGTTGTCCGGCGTCGAAACATTATTTCCATCCGCCCTGTTGAAACTGTGCGATGTTCCGTGTAATATCAATCGAGTATCCTCACGATTAACGTTAAGCACGTCCCATATAGGAAAGGGTTGCGATCGAGATACGTACTCCGTGCAAAGTCAGCGAAAAATTTGTGGTAAGTAAAGCGCTACATAGCTTTTGAAGACCTATTTTTGCGAAGAAAATACGAATTTGGTGAGTGGAAACAGTGGAATGCAAGTAACAAAATGAGCCTAAATAGACATAAATGCTTTGAAAATGACATGTATCATGCGTTCAGTAGTTTAAATACCTAGGAATATGGGTGATTTAAGAAACCTGTTCTATTTTATGTGAAAATAGGCCAGTTTGACGATAGGGCGAATTTAATTCAAAATTAGAAACATGAACGAGTGAAATGAACCATTTTCTTGATATTTTGGAAGGAGAATTGATTCTTAAGAGTATTTCGAAGGTGAAGATTGAAAAAACACATTCTTTTGAAAAACTTGTGGGTTCTAATTTTGAAAAAATTTTTCGCAAAATTTTTTTAATCGACGTGGAATAATACTGTTGAAAAGTTAGATCAGTTACCTAACAAGTTCATTATCAATCTGGTAAATGTATACATATTTTTACCAGGAATTCTGTGGTCTGTGTGCCGCAGTAATTAGGTGCTGCCTTTTTAAATCGAAAGTTTGAGAGATAGATCGGTCGCCGTTTTATTCTCGACCCAAAATGGCAGTGTTTTTAGTTCTGTTCGGTTCTATTGGTACTTTAGTATTTGATTAAAAATTCATGCAAGTAGACCATTAGCCACCGAATTCGGACTATCCCCATCCCCAATTTCGACGTTTTATGTGTCCTCCAGACGCTGGTTAAATGGCCAAGTAGCCAAAGCCCAATAAAAAAGAAAATTGAAATTCATACGAGAAAATTTAACAAAATTTTTGGAATTAAGCTGTCGACTGACTATTAATTCAAAGAATGTGCAATTAATTGATGAGAGACTTGAGTTGATGTGATGATTAAATATTGTAATTGTTTCACAAATCCGTAAAAATTCGAAAATCGATGTGTTGGATTTGAATTCGTATTTTTGCATTTTCCTTAAAACTGCTCTTGTTTCGAAATGGGACTCTTTTCAGGTAATTTTACGTAAAGCAATAAAACCAAAATAACCATTTTTACATCAAAGTGAATAATTATTTTTTTGTTATTTATCAATCTTTATCATTGCCTTACATGATATATAGTAGGTGTTAATATAATAGTAAGTATTTAATATTTTCAAAAAGTCACAATAATGTATGAATTTTCATTCTAGCTTAATTCATTCTATATTCACTAAAATACTATTTTGCCTTTTCTAAGCTTCATCATTTAATATTTTTCTTCTCGCTGAAAATTCTCAGAAACTTTTAGGTTTTTCGAATTGTACGTGTATTTTTGAGTTGTACGTGTATTTTTAAGTTTGAGGGGAAGAATAATGTCAAAACTTCATACAATTCTAAGATTTTACCTCTGGAACATCTTTGGCTGATGAAACGTTTGTATACTGAATTAATCACGTCTTTGGTGGAAAAAATAAGCTTCGAACAACATTACCAATAATTTTTACTCTCTAATAAGGATACGGTATTCAGTTCGTAGGTTAAAAAGCCCCAAAATTTAGGATCAAAAGCAAAGAAAAAAAATAACTAGAAAAAATAAAGGCTTATTTTTGACAGATGAAAATCGTTTATATTTTTGGCGACCGTGTTAATCCCTTCGGGTATTTCGTCGTAGAATACTTTCTTCGAATCTTCGAAATTGGTGTACAAGGTATTCATGGTTGAGAGTTATTAAAGAGATTTATATATATATATGTATAGAAGAAAAAAGTGAATCTGGAGGGGAATTCGACCGTTCCCGTGTTTTCTTGAAGGATCAACCCAATTGCTCAAAGTTGGAGGTTATTATGTAGGTTTTCGAAGAAAATCTATATATTAAAATTGATCTTGTATTGAGATCTAGAGGTGAGGGTAGGTTCGTTTTTTGTCTCATGACCCTATGAAAATTTCGGCCCTGCCAGCTGAAATTCATATATATATATATAATATATTTTTATACACATTTCTGGTAGACTTGATACAGAGTAGCTATTCTGCTGATATTTTATGTTGTTTAAGTCGGTTCATCAAGTTCTTCAAACTTAATCGTCGTAAATAACGTAAATAAATATTTGTGGCATATTCCGAAAGCCAAAAAAACAATGTGTACTTGAGTTGAGAAAAACATATACAACACCAAAAAAAAATATTCGCAATACATCTAAAAACATAAACGGATCATTTCACTGTTTACGTCGTTTTTGTCACCTAAATTTGGCTTAGAGCTTAATCGACGTAATGCCTATGCCCACTTCACCTCTTCGCAAGAATATGTCGATGCTTTTTAAAGAGCATAATGGACATAAACAAGTTAAACAATGAGTGGAATGGCTCTCCATGTGGCAGTTTTCATCTGATTGTCTTGAAATTTGGTATACTTATTTGAAGCTATAAAAAAGACGAATCCTATTGTTTTTGGTCCAGATTGGCCCTATGGTTCGTATATTACATCCTATTATGTTTCATTTTTGAGGCCCAAATATGCATAATTTTTTACCAATAATCTCAAAATTTGGTTCAAACATTAAATATATTATATCCCATCAGTCTGAGAAATTTGTTTCAAACGGCCTAATGGTTCATGCGTTGAGGTGATTTGAAAAAATCTGAACTATCGCTAAAGAGAGAATATAAAACCAGATAAACCAAAGAAGCTGGTTGAAAACCGGCTTGCTTTTATTTAATTTTCCAAGCAATCATTTAATAACTTGCATACGTTTTTTATAACTTCGTAATACACTTCATTCTTTCACTTTATAATGAATTTCTTTGACCCTTCATTTTAAAGGTAATGTTTATCAACCATTCTTCCAAATAATTTTCATATTTTTATTGTGTTTAATTTCACCAAATTATATTATATTCCAACAAATTGCAAAATATATTTTTAACCAACTTGAAACTTCTCGTGTAAACATAAGTACCAGGTTCACCGAGCTTTGCTGGGATGTGGAAATTATAAAAAATTTTTTTAATTTAATTCAAGGTCGGGAATTTCATAAATAATATATTTTTATAACATGTCTCGATTCTTGACAATAAAATTGAAGATTGCAACTATAAACTCATTACTTCATCAGTCATAAATCGTAATACACAGCCTAGGCCTACTAAAATTCGCTTATAAAACCTTACCTATCTGTTACTTTTAACCAAGAAAATTTTTCGTCATTCGTTATGTAACTGAAATTGTTGCCCACTATTTTTATATCACTGTACTTTCGAAAATAAATAGACTGTGGAACCGCGATTTGTACAAAATATAATACTACACTTCACGATCACAATTCTTATTTTTATTTCTAAAGGTTATTATATTACTTAACAAACGAATTCAGTTAGGTAGCCTTATCATCGCGTAATTTCTATTATGCTATTGTGTACAAAAAAATTCATTGTTGTATATTTAAAACGGAAAAAAACTAAAAATGACATAATATAAGCGAGAGGGGAAGGGAAGTGCATAAAGCAAAAGACGAAAGTGTCGTCATCCTCATGGATGCAAGTAAACAAAGTTGGGACTATCTAGATTGTTTTTTCATACCCAAAAACACCTTTCTTGTAAATTTCAATAAAATTGTTGGCCTCGTTCTTCAGAACGCAGTTACATACATACATACAATTTATTATTGCGCGTTTTATAGTGTAGGATAAAAAAAAGCTGTCATCAAAGCACTCTTGCTGTTATTTTATTCCACAGGTAATCATTAATTAAGTTTCAAATAATTCAATTTCATCAATATTTAATTATATATTTAGGTTTTTTTTTTGTTAGTAAAACCTACATTTTTAGCATTCCTTGCTGCGCTAGTGTTTTTTTTTTTGTCGATGTGTTCGTGTGACACGAGTGACGCTGATTACGTTTAAATTCTGTCGAGAGAATTTTATCCGAAACGAGATTATTGTTCTGAGGTATGAAATTCAGCCTTAGTCCAGAATGAGCTTCATTTTTAACCAGCTTGGCCGAAAAAATATTCTTGAAAAATCCTGGATGTCAGAAGTACTTCAAAAATTACTATGAAAAGTAATCAAGATAAATGATAAATTTGTTGTGGTTTTTTTTCTTTTCTTATATTCGTTTCAATAATGTTTTTTTGCATTTGTACCATATGAAAACTTTATTTTATTTCATTGGGCGGTGCTGAAAATCCAGGTTGACAAGTGTTGAGACGTATATAGAATTCCGTGAAAAATATCTGAATTTAATACTTGAATATATTTCTGTTAGCTGTAAAATTTTCTTAATCTAATTTTTTCGAAAAATCATTTTTTGAAAATTATATTTAAAAAACATATCGTTCTGGCTTGAATGGAATTATTGAAATCGAACCAAAATTTTAATTTTTCTTTTAGAGTGACCCGATCAAAACGTGAGTAAATTGTAGAAATCTTGGTTTAAGAAACTTTTAATTTTTCAGTTTGCCTCCAAAAGTAATTAGTTGAATGAGCTTTCTGTTTTTCGCATTGTCGATAATCGCTCCACATAGTTTTGATGAATGGTTAGTTCTACATTTTCCAGTTTTCTTGAATTATTCCGTACCAACGATAAGTACTGAAATAAGAACATTTTTGACACATGTTCTACCTAAAGATATATATTTTTTCGTAAATACTTGCCTTAAATAATTCAGCGATTCATCGAGTGCGTTCAATATTGAATGTGTTGTCAAAGTTCGTAAGTTTCCACTAAAAAATTTAACTACTTTCGTGACGAACAAAAACTCTTATTTGTGTGTGTAGTTGGTCATTCTGAGATTAATGGTAGTTAACTGATGAATTTTTTTATCAACTAACAAAGAACGCCCTCACATCAAGAACTCTCCCAATTGCTTGAAATTATTCCTTTTTCTCAAAAAATATATTATGAAGAGTGGGATAAACTATATTCATAATCCTTTACTAATCCTAGCTCCACAACTTCCCAAAATTAAACAGAGACGGTATTGTGATTAATCATCAGTCGCTCAAGAACGGGACATAACAGACATCACTGCAATTGTTGTTATTCTTCAATTATTTTTACTCATTTTTATTCATATTTGTTTCTGTACATTTATAGGTGCCAGTAGCGAAAGTGTCGATTTGTTACCAACACCCGGTGCTCCTGGCTCCGAATGGACGAAAACATTGGCCACTGACGAAGGTCACGAATCTGACCAAATGTTCGAATTCGATGGCGTCAGCTCGGCAGTTGCTATTCCAAATGACGTTCTAAACCACAGTCTATCTTCAACGTTCACAATAGCCACGTGGATGAAGCATAAACCTCAAGTAAACCAAGATAAATTGACCAAAGAACATATCCTCTGTTCCGCTGACGACCACAGTACGCATTTTGTTTTTAGTTTTTTATTATGGGCTTCCTACCTGCTAATATGTGCTAATTGAATTTTTTTATGTAGAAATGAATCGACATCATTATGCATGGTTTGTGCGCAATTGCCGATTGATTTTGTTGCTACGACGTGATTTCGCCCAAGGCGACCTGAATATTTTCAGACCAGCTGAATGGCGTTGGAAAATCCCTCAGGTAACATTACTCTTGACTCCCGTTGTACCCTTCCAAGTTTGGCGACATGTTTCATTGAAAACTGTTTAATTTTTTCAGGTTTGCGATAACGAATGGCATCATTACGCTGTCTCGATCCAGTTCCCAAATGTGCAGTTGTATGTTGATGGCATTCTGTTCCGTCCGCAAAAGAAAAACCCAGAAGTCATCGATGATTGGCCACTGCATCCGACGCCTGACATAAATACGACGCTGACGGTTGGCGCGTGCTGGCAGGGTATGCAATAATATAGTTGAACCGTTCTCGCTTATTTTCGCTCCACAAAGGGAAGTGAAGATCATAACAAACCAAACTTCGTAATTTTACAGGATCTGAAAAACAAATGAAACATCATTTCCGCGGTTACCTGGCTGGATTGTCCGTACTGCTGCACAAAACCGAGAAACCAGAAGTTCTCGCTTGCCTGCACAAATGTAAAGAATCTCTAGAAGTACCAGCTATGGACTATCTGGAACCAGGAATGGAATTGTTGAGCAGTAATGGTATGCGTATTCTTATTTTATCATTTTCTGTATTAACGCCTGCAGCCCTTATTTGGAATGCTTTAACGTTCATAGATTTGACAGAAATCACAATTGAAGGTGACAATAAGACAAACATGGAAACGTTAATAAAAAATATTGGTTATTCCAATAGTCGCGAATTTCCAACTCCAGGACGTCGTAATTTACATCTAAGCACATCAATATCGTAAGTTGCCTGTACTTGAATATGTTTTGGTTGATCATCAGAAAAGCACTCCCCGATTTCGCTGAAAGATTTGAACTTGTTTGCGTTCAAGACGTCATCATTTTGTTTTTCTGAATAATTTTTTGTTCGGTCGATTCTAATTAACATTCGTCAAATTTCCATTATTTCATGTTATTTTCGGTTATTTGTAGAAGGAAATTGAGTTTGACTGAAAAACTCCTTGAAATTTCACAATAAATAAAAGCCTAAATTAAACTGAAAAAATAAAAATAAAAATAATTTTCATTTCTAACTATTTGTCGGAATATCAGATTTATTATTTCGTTTCGCGTCATTCTGTGAAAAGTTGTAGGGTTATGAAGTATTTTCATTTATTTTATTCTGTGTATGAAGTCATATACTTTTGTAAGTTGGTGATTTTTAAAACGTATTTCGAAATTTTTAAAAATATTTCTCATTCATAGAATATAACTGTGCAATTTGCAGTATCTTCCTAATTTTTTTTCCTCTTCAATAAATATGTTACAACGTAACAATATCCTAATTTCTGTATAAATTACTCTGATTCAAACTATAAAAAATAATGTTTAAGTATATAAGTTGATATTATCATCTGTCGAGGAGGAAAAAAGTCATCCAAATTAATCATATGTCCTGTTTTATTGAGCCGCACCTTTATCAACAATTTTCCCCCTGAACTGCTTAATTTTCAAATGTTTGCAAAGTTATTAACATCGTTTTGTGAAGCAGTCATCTATATTACAAAACTATTTTGTCTTTCTGGGAAAAGGAATTATTGCCTTATTAGTTGTTTTAGATTAAAATCTTTCTATCTTCATGTATTTCACTATTTGTTCTCCTTTGATTTTAGTTTCTTGCTCGCAAAGATATAGTTTGAATTCTCCAACTTTTTTCACAGATCTAGATAAACTTGTAATCCTTAACAAGGATCTAAGGAGTTTTGGATTATTTTGTTTTCGAAGCTAGCTTCTTTCTTACTTGTTTTGAATTTTGATGATAAACTATTCATTTAATGTAGAAAAGGTTGAATTTATTCAATTGTTTACAGAGAAAATTAAAAACACCGCAATTCTTTGACCATAATAAATTTTAAAAAAGCGAATTATTTTGAAAATTTTGGGTTATGTTGATTCTGGATTAGATTGTTCCTACTTTCCTTGTTTTGTGCTGATTTGAAATCAGTTTTTCAATATGCGCTTTCGTTTCTTTCGTTTACCATCTCCGTTTCTACTATTTGTCGAATGCTTACAGTGCTAACATTTCTCATATTTTATTAGTTGATAAACCCATTTTTTTCCCTGCAGGTGTGATAACGGACACTCAGTTAAAGTGCCTCCCGTTGAAAGTTATGTGATGGTTTTGCAGCCTCAGCAACCAAGTATCACCATTAACGGAAGCAATAATGTTGCCCGTGAGTACCACGATTTTAGAGGAGGTGTACGCGTATTTCCAGATTTGAGAATAAGTATCGACAACGAGGACAAACAACGCAAACAGAGTAAGTTCTGTGGGAAAAACAGTTTTATTATGTTCGTCGATTTTCAATGTTGATTGTTTTGCGTAGATTCACTGAATGTGCCGGAGCCGAAAGTTGATTCGTGTATTGTTTCGATTTATCCGTCACTTAATCCCGACCACGAAGCGTTGACGTTACCTGAAGCCAGATTACAGCAATTTAACATTTTGGCAAAAATTAGTAAAGATGGAGCTTCTATTTCTGGTTCCGAATTCTTGCATAACTACGAACTGGTAATTATAAACGTGATTTTGCCTCCTGGCTTCTTATTTTAGAGTTTGATCCATATTAAAATTTTTCCCATTAAGTAGTGCAGCATTTGTGTTGTATTATGGCTTATTGGAAGTATAGATTTATTCATTGGTATGATGAAACTACCTTTGTTTCATGGGTTTTGTTTACTTTTTTATTGGTATTTTATATTTAAAAATGACTTTATTGGCTAGTGATTACCTTTTATCGAGAGAAATAATATTGATACATATTTACTGATTCATATTGATATGATTTTATTGACGGACAATTTTGACATTTTCGAGCGTTATCTTTTGTCGAGAAAAATAATATTGACATACGCAGGAATCTTACGAATCGTGAGATTTTATAGCCTATAATAAAGAATGAATTGCGTTCGCTGTGATTCACATCGGCAGGAATGTTGGCATTATAACCTTATGCCATAAATACGCAGAAAAATACCTCCCGCAGTACAGGAGATAGGAGGATGGATGAAAAGTCAACTGAAAGCCGAATCATTTTCCTCACATTGAAATGAAAGCCAAAAGCCCTATTTGAACCGTTACAAGCCTGAAACTAAGCTGTATTTTTTCTGATTTTTATTTAGTTTCCATAATAGACTAGGTCTTGGGAAAAGTATGCTGCTAACGTTTAAAAAAATTCTGTTAAAGCTGAAAGCTAAATGATTTCCACTCAAATAAGCTGAAAGCTGAAATAAATACTCAAAAAGCCATAAGCTAAGCTGTATTTTTCAAGGATACAAGCTAAAGCAGAAAGCCTAAGCTTTATTATTCGGCTCTCCATCATGGATGGGGGTGCACTCTTGCGTCTCAAATATGCGGAAAGATACTTCCGGCATTACATGGCGAATGAAAATTTGTGGAATTGCGGCGTTTTCTGGTACCCTCTGCATGCTTCGACGTTGCCATGGTTCCTATCCCAAAAATGCAACCATGTATAGTTTCTCGATCTCTATGATGAATCAACACCAGAGACCCGAGTCAAGTAAAATTTAAAATTAGTTTTCGACGAACTCGATCGTTGCCTTCATGCGAAACATGTGAACTGTTTCTTGAATGTGAAATGAAAAAAATAACTTGTCATCTAAAGGCTATGTTTATGTGTCCTGTTTCGTTTTATTTGTATTAAATTCAAGAAAATTATTTTTTTCAATTTATTTTTGACTGAATAAATATGCAGTATAGTATTCGAATCAATTCAGTCTGAAATTTTGTATTCTATTTTCTTTGCAATTGCCGCTTAGCTAACCCTCTTTTCGTGGCATTCATAACTTCATCTTCATTGTCCTATTTTCCTTGATAGTTGTTAGTTTATCTCATTTGGAAACAATAATAACATATCCTAGTTAATGGCGTACTGATAATGTTGGAGAAGAATTTCAATTTTGATTTCATTCAAAAATTTACTGTCCGAATTGCTGCGTCTTGCGCTTAATAGAATGCGGGCTGTATGTTATTCGAATAAATATCTTTGTTACAGGTATTACGTGAAATCGAATACACCAACCAGAAGCCAGCATACTATTTGAATCGTGTTTTCAAATTAATTTGCTCGGAATTGAACGGTCGATTCCTTAGCAACGAATACATTCAAACAGTAAGTGGCCTTGCTATTTAAACCCTTTTTTCGATCGTTATCGCGTATAATTATCGAATTTTGATACTCAAACGCCGTTCTTTATCCTAGCTAACCGTAATACATCCGAAAATTGCGAATACCGCTGCCCCTGCGCCGTCATTGAACGGTGCTGATAGCGTCGTTGCCGAATTGAGTCGTCATATTCCTCCGCAACCAGCGCACAATCTGATCGCTCAGCACCACGTGGAATCGCAGCCAGCAAAGACAGTTTTCGGCCACTATTTGGATAATGCAGTCAATGATCAAGCCGAAACGATTTTGTCTGGTGGAAGTAAGTGTTCCAGCTATATTTTTGCTCCCATCTCAAAAGACATAATTTAGAGTTGCTGTCAATTAATGAATAAATTTTGATGGTCTTTGATGATTTTTATTAACAATATTTTGCTAAGATAGTTAACTTTTTCGTAACAGTTTCATCCGGTCGTTCACAGTTAAATAAACATCTCAAATAAAAACAAATTTATATATTTATAAAAAGCTGGTATCGATACCACTTCCTCTTTATTCACTTATCTCATGGTTTAAGAAAAATGCGCAGTCCGTAATACTAATATTCTCTGACAGTCATAAAATTTAAAAAATTTTCTGATTTCTTCTTAAGTTCTTTCATTTTTGGATTGTCACATGAGAATAAGTTGACTTTTTTTTCTTCCAAGTTCTACCGTCGAAGATTGAAATCAAAATGTTGATGTAATGTGATATTCTTGGAAGAAGCCCTTATTTTACATTTCTTTAAATTAGTCAGGATTCACTCGTGATTTTTCCAAACTTTTATCACTTCTGTATAAGAGCATATGGATGTGGCCGAAAACGAAAGAAGGGTTGTATTTACGAGGAATCATCGTGAGACTTTGTATAACTGGTACAAATATATTGAGTTACTAAATCTAAAAAAGGAGGTGGTTTGAGCAGAATATATTTTTATACCAATTAAAAATACTGTATGGATTGACAGGTACTCGAAGGATTTCGAGTTTGAAAATTTTAACCAAAATTTTTTCAAACGTTTTCAAATTTTCTCGAATTTCAACGTTTACAGGGCTCTAATTAGAATGTAACTTACGGATATCTAGAATAAACAGAGTGATGAACTGCTGAATTGTGATGTATTCTTGGAGAATTGAAAATTTATAGACTTGATCGTGAAATTGTTATGAATAACTATTCTTTGGGTTATTAGCTTTTGATTCGAGTACCTGTATTTGACTTGAGCCGTTGAAATACAAAAATTTGCGCCTAAATTATAATTGGAGCATTTTCTTTAGTAGAGCCTTGATTATCGATGTTGGTGATGATCCAAAATGAAACTAAACTTGTGTTTTAGCTCGTTATTTTGTGGGATAGTTGAGTCATTTGATATTCAAATGTATTAGTTGAAGCACAGTTAGAAAATTTACTGTAAAAAAAGACTGCCGCCACGCCTCACCATTGAGTCGTACTACCAAATCAGTTTTAATACGTAGATTTTCTTTGAACACCTACTTGAAAAATGTATTCCAGAAATAGTCAATTACTTTGTCCAAGAGTTTTCTAAGTATGAATATTTAGAAGCAAAAATAGTCGAGAAATAAGTTTAGTGAGAATGAAATTATTCAGTTATCTTGAGATTTTATTTGGAGATTAAACGAATATTACTATCACTCAACTTCACATCTGGTTTCTTTGTGTCATCAGAGCTCTGAGAATTTTCGAAGCTCACAAACTTTCTTTCTCTCTAATTAACGCTTTTTATTTGTTTATTTATTTTTTTATTTCGCTTAAAACTCGATGTTTTATTCATTACGTTGTCGATATAAGACTTTTGAACCGTACGACATGATAATAATTTTTCTCAATTCAGAAGAAATCCACTTTTAGAAATTTCGATATCATTATCCAGTGCTCATATAGTATTCCTCAGAACAGTTCGTCATCGAAGTGTATTTCTTTTATAGGTCATGCTATTGCCGTCATAATCGTCGTATGCATCGGATTCCTAATGTTGATGATTGCACTTGGTGTTATTCGTATTCGCGCAGCGCACAACAGAGCCACCCAAGAGGAGATTCAAGAAACTGAAATGGCATGGGATGACTCCGCTTTAAACATAATAGTAAATCCAATGGAGGTGAGTGCAATCATCCTTTTCATTTCTATTCGTTCTTGTGCCGACCACCTTTAACTTGATATAAGAAGACAAATACTTTTTATTCGCTTCTTTTTCAACGATTTCAAATCACTCATCATTTTAGACGTTTCGGCCTATCCTACTTCTCAATATAAAGTTTGGATCACTATATTCGACTTCTCTTTTATTGTTTTCAGCAACTGGAATGCGGTGGCATTAAAACGAATGTAAACGCCGAAAATCAAGTTCATGACGACGACGATTCGTCTGATGACAATATCAGTTACGAATATGATTCGTCAGACGATGACGATGATAATGGTCATACCACCACAGCCAAAGTCAAGGACCTGGAGTGGGACGATGACACTCTGGCTGTGTAATGCGCAGAAACGAAAGGATGCAAAAAATTTCTTATTACAATTTACCGGACGTACGCGCGGCATGTAAAAGGATGAAAATAATTACTTAAGGAAAAAAAATGCTTTTGTCGAATTATTCTTATATAATTCTTTCATTTATATACGTAGCGATTGAAAATTTTTATGTTACAGTCACCGCGAGTTGTTTTGTTTTCTCCCGCATTTTTACGTACCTAATATTATATATATCGACTTCGTTGAAGAGACTTTTAAACGATTTTATTTCTATCGCAGTTTTCCAAAATTCAATCATTGTCTGTTTCTGTCCTTTCATTTTTTTTGTACTCTTATTACCTTTTTTTTCTCATCACGATCTATTCCTCATTAAAAAAAATTTTCTCTGTCGACAGTCTTGCCTTCGCTTTTTTTTTCCCTTTTACTAACACTTGTATCTCACTCTTTCAACATAAATACTGTACATTATTGTTAATTTTTCTATTCTTTTTTCTTTTGTTTTTTCGAAACAACTGTTTTCTCCTCACGTTAATCCGTGCTTAGTTTTCATTGAAAAATTATGCTACATACATAAGAGAAATTTTAAGTGATACCAATAATAGGCTATTTTATTTTTAAGGTGCCTCCCTATATTGATTTTTAGAGGTGTTCTTAGTGGGTTTTTTTCTCCTCTCTTTCTTTTCTATGTTGCCATATTGAGTACGAGAAATATTTGTTTATACTCGGATATTATGTTGTCGTTTCATTTTTGTTTTATTCTTTAAACGAAGATGCGTGTGATTGTACCATTTCCGCGTCCAATTTTTTTCCCTCTTCAACAAGTATTCCTCGTACGTATATTAGTTAAGTCTTATTTGTTAGACTTAAAAACTTAGCATTTATATTTTAATTTTGCATGTATCGTGCTCGTTTTTACTTCAGTATTACATAAACGAATGAAAAATTGTAGCATTATTTCGAAAAGAAGAAATCTACGTACCAAAAGCGTCTTTCTCGAATAAAGCAATGTACGGTATTATACGTGTGCTATTTTAGTTACTTTAAATGATTGTATTAAACCGCAGTAATCAAAGTATATTTTATGTTTTTGTGTAATGGTTTTTTTTTTCCTTGGTTTTTTTAACATTTTTCAAATATTTAAATTAAAACAATCACATTTCAGTTTAATTTTTTTTTGTCATTTCTGTACGATTTTATGTAACGTATTTTCTAAGAATCACCTTACGTCCATTGTTATTTTGTGTAAAAATAGTTTTACTAATTGAAAATGAGTACAACTTCAAAAAAAAAAGTATTATTTACGGTACGCCCCTGGATTGAAAAAAAAAATCAACTTCTCTCCTTATTGTTTGAAAATCGATGAATATTTTCCAAATATAATATGTCCCATTCATGTGAAAAATACTTCGGCAGCTTCTTACTTTGTAGCTCCTTAAAATTCTTTTTAAATTTTACTAAATCAAAGAACAACATTCCATTACATTTTAAGAGCATTTTTAAGTTGTATTCGATTTACATAAAAACTGTAAATTTATGAACAATAGATTTGTGAATTTAAGTGTAATTTTTTACCTTGTTTTGTTCTCTTTTGGGGGTACGATTTTCTTTTTCAGGATATCGCGTCATCCTTTAAATTTATTTCATTAATTTTTTAGCTATTTTGATTTTGTACTTTGTAAGGAGGCTACAACCTTAGAAAGTTGAGAATGGGAAGCGATGGTAAAAGTTATATCCGAAAATTAATTCAATCGTTTTGAGATTTTCTGAATTTTGACGTTCTATTCACTCATTTTCCCTGATATGTTTTCTCCGTAAATATCTAATTACGTTTTCTGTACGGTGAAAAATTTTCAAGTTTATTGAATTAATGCTCCTCGCCCTCCGTTGAAAAGTTTTTAGTATTACTTTGTGAAGGAGCATCAATAAATACAAACTATAAATCCCTGCGAATTACGTAATTCTTTTTCATGGTTAACGAAAAATTGAATAGTTGCTTTTGATTTTCACTACCGAAATTTTGAGAATATGATTCTTCTGCACAGTAATGAATATAGTTTTTGTAAATAAAACTACTCGACCTTTCGCAATATTTCAATTGATGTAGGTATGCCATCTAAGATAAATTTCTGGTTTGCTTGTTATGGAGAGAAAATTTCGAGTAGTGTTCTAGACAAACCAAGTTTTAGTGCGTAAAAAGACTCGCTCATACTAAGTTAGCTTTCGTACGTATCAAACATCTTGTTGCGAAAATTGGTATGGGTTAATCCATAGAGAGTTATGTAGACTTTTCTCAGTTGATAAAATGACGAGGTTTTCTTGTCGATCGTCTATGAACGTAGTAAAATAATTTTTCAATTACTTAGGTGATAAAAATAAGTCGTAAAATATTGCAGAAAGAATTTAGAACCAATTTCCTGAAAAGTTTGATGCTTCATAGTATACTCGAGAATTTGGTTATTTGCCTTAAATGCATCTTCCTCATACCTACTAGTCGCATACTTCCTGAAATTAATGTTTCAAATTCTTGTTCAAATCCTCACGAGTCAACTTTCAACGTATTATGTTAGGGCACGATTGTTAAAAAGTTTTTTATTACCGCATTGTATCTACTTTTTTCCGGACATATTAAATTTGAATTTGTCATTTTGATTCTTTTAGTTGCTTTAAATCAATAGATTTCGTTTACAACTGGTACTATCCGTACAGTTTCGTTATAGTTGTTAAGTTTGAAATTTCGATCTCCCTTAAGCGAACTTTTCAGTTTAGTTAAAATTGGGGTTTTTCCCGTTTTAAGTGGTTCACCATGACACGCACTGTTGATCGTATTTTCTGAAACGTGATTATATAAAATTCTCCGTTAATTTTCAGTCACTTCAGTCTGAAGACATCAACTACAGATTGTTCAAAATGGGAACATATCCGAATACTTTTTCAGACTTTTCAAAACCAAATTCAACAATAATTTTCTAATTTTTGTTCAACCAAAAAAAAAGACTGAATTAACATTTTTTGAGATTCCGAGCAATTGAGCGACAACGGAATAAGATGTTCATTACTCAGTAAATATTAATAAATTCCATATTTTCTAAAAGTATTCTCTCTCATAGAATGCACCAAGAACATTAATTTCTAATAATTTTTAGTTGGGTTAACTTGCTTTCAAGTATTTGCATAATGTACTATAGCATACTGTAGATCAAATCAAAAGAGGCAGTATCTTTGATGAATCAATCCACAATCAAAATGAGAAAAATACTCATCAGATTTACGTCATACAAAATTTATTAATTTTTCTATAATCTAGATTGATACAGCAACTACCAACTTCATAAGTTGCAAGGATTGACTATTCCTCAGAGCCTGAAGGAAAGAATGAAAACTCGGATACGACATCAGTGTCTTTAGAACCAAGATCGATGGGAAAACCATCAGCAGACAAGTTATCAGATGGAAACCTCAC